>CM041781.1:28209932-28787094 GCA_023374045.1 Limonium bicolor | reverse complement strand
AATCTAGCAGTTGGCAAAACACATACAGGCGGAATAAGCACAAAGAATTGTTAGCGTTTGTAGGAAAGATTATCTATCCGACTAATCCTTCCCCAAATTCCCAGGTTAACTCGAACTCCCTACTAATCACCTTGTCTGATCTTAATAGGTTTCGCAGAACAACTCTATAACTCGCGAAATTAATAGAGAAGAAAATTGATAGTCATTAACCTGAAAACAATCCGTTACAGCCTCATAATCAAATTGCAGAATTCTTAACTACATTGAATCCATCTTGAACAACCCTACCCCAGAGTTAATCCCTACTAGCCAGACATTGCCAATGAAAAGATAAATACAATCAACATAGAAACTATCTAAAGGTAGAAAAACCCTTTTGTTGATTGACTATCCAGAATCGGTGGATGCAGGTGCAAGGTTGAAGATGATAGTCGCACTTCCCTCTGTCGATGCTCCTCCAGAACGATGATGGAATGATTGGTGAATGTGGATGAAGGCGAACCGATGCAATTGGCGTGGATGATTGGAGAGAACCTCGTTTATCAGTGTGGAAGGGAGTGTTGTAATGATCGATGATGCGTGAATGCCTTCTCCCTCTGATTAGGTCATTTAAATAGACCTTTTCTCTCTCTTTTTCCCTTCAAAACGCCGAGTTTGTGCTGTAATTTCGTGCCGTCCGAACATTGGTCCGAACTTCAAAGTTCGGACACAATGCTTTGAGCGATTCAATTCAGAAAGTTTCGACCTGTGTCCGAACTTTGATGTTCGGACACAAGTTCGGACATGCTCCGTACTTCAGACCTCCGGCTTTTCTCAACTATGTCCGAACTTCGATGTTCGGACCGAAGTTCGGACATCCCATCAGGCGCAGCATACAAACTCTCGACTTGCGTCCGAACTTGGAAGTTCGGACACAAGCTCGGACACACCTTAAAAATCCTCTAACTTCTTCATTTTGACTCCGATTCGACCCCCGTTTGTTGCATTACCTCCCTTGTGAGTTAATCTAGTGTTTCCTTGGCTTTTCTCTGCATTTAACATAGAAAAAGTGTATCAAGCCTTAACAAACAACAAACCACAGAAAAACGCAAGATAAGTGTGGAATAGTATCAATTCGCGTATACAAAATAGACATTAAAGACCATTAGAACCATTCATATTTCACACTCATCAAACCTCCTCACACTTAACCTTTGCTTGTCCTCAAGCAAAGCAGGAGTAAAATGTCTCAGAATGCCTCAGGGTCAAACCTTGGGATTGCATAAAATAAGGAGCTTAAGTCACAATAATCACCCAAGAATCGATCTGCTCTAAACTGCATGTCTCTCAAACAATGAAGTACGCTTTTTAAAACAAAAGACTATGAAGAAGCTAAATCATGAAGTCAAAACGTAGAGTAACCCAGAACCTTCCAACCTTTTCTCTTCTCAAACCCGTGGATGACAAGGGGTGTGAAGTTTGCCATATTCCGCAGAACCTTTCAACACCACGTACTCATGATCTAATTTTAAGGAATTATCATAAACATAAGACTTTAAAGAACTTCCTTTGTGTTTCTTGCATATATATCAATTTTTCGCACATAATTCATCCCCCAGACTTTTCTCTCCACCCTTGTAACGGTATTGGGTCTTTTATCCCAGATCAGACGACCTTAGGTAAATGGGTGGATGAAACACCCTAGGACTTAATAACCGGATGGAAGAGGCCTGTTTTTGGTTCAGAAAAAGAAACTTAGATCAGAGGAGTACCTTGCCTTTATCCTTCATTCCAGACATTCTCATCATTCCCAGGGTTCCAAGTTAAACCAGTTCTAACTTCACAACCAACTTGTTCACAGATGATAAGTGTGAAACATATAGGCTTTTTAGGGTTTAAATACCTTATAATTTGTAACAATTCAGACAATGTTTCCCACTTATTATGTGTTTTTCCTAAAGATTGATGCTTTGATAAGAACTGATGTGTTATATATGTTAAATGCAGGAAAAACCCAGGAAATAAAGATTATACATCATAAGGATTACAACACAACAAACGGGGAACAAATCAGGAAGAGACAAAAAATTGGTCTTGTCCGGAGTTTGGCCGGACACAAAGCGGACATCTCTTGTCCGGTGTAATTGGGCCGGACGCAATCCGGACATGACTAAAAATTCCAGATCCGAGAGTCGAGATCCAGATCTGAAACTCTGTGTCACGTCCGGATCCGGACACAATCCGGACACGATCCGGACGTCACACAGAATTGAAAAATAAAAAGCACGCACCGATAATTAGCCTTTCGGCTAATTATCGAACAGACAGCGGCGAGTAAACAGGGGAGCGGCGCACGAATTGATTAACTACGATCCTCAATCAATTCCTCAATCAACGAATGCTTTACCAAACTTCCACCATTACATGTCTGAATTCTAACCCTATATAAACATTCCTCCTTTCATTTCAATTCGTACCAGACTTCAGTCTTCCCTCCTCTCTAATCCTCTCACTCACCTCATCTCTCCATCTCCATTCATCCTCCATCTCCTCCGTAAACCTGCATAAAAACCATTCACGATTCATCCACAAATTCATCTGGTAACTCACAGAACCCTTCGTAAACCTCCGCTGCCATCCCGTATCCATTTCACCGCATTTACCTTGTCCGACCCTTGTCCGGATCCGGACAAGGTCATTCCACCCACGTCCGGATCGAGTCCGACCCAGACAGATCCGGACATCTCACGTCCGGTCTGTGTCCGACCCTACACAGCCGGACACCTCACAAATTCGCCCAAACTTTCCATTTTCGCCCCATTTCACCCAATTCACTCCATTATCACCGAGATCAACCTTCAAGCTAGCACGGAGCAAGGACAAAGGACGGAGCGAGCAAGAAGATCTTCGTAACAGATGATTTCTTCTAACTCTCTCTCATTTATGATTATAATTACCATGTCTAGCTAAAAGGATTTACTCTAGGGGAAGGGATGTTGTAATTAGTTAACTCTGCATTATTTTACTGTTGTTGAGACAATTTGGATTGTTCAGGTTAATGCTTTTAAGTGCTTTTAATAAACGTTGCTAAGTTATTATAAGCCCTCGAATCATGTTATGATCAGATAAGGTGATTAGCATTGATGGTCCTATTAACCTGTTACCTGTGATAATTGCAATCGGATAGATTACTTTAGTCACTAGGAGCTTTAGTCCGGATTGAACCAACCAGACTAGTAATTCTGTGCATTAAAGCCATCTAGATATACTTGCTAGGTCTAGACTAGAACTACATGCCCTGTCTAGATGAGCTATCTGGAATTATGACTTAATACAGAATAGATAATTGAGAATTACAAGCCGATCCAAGTCTCCACTTAAGCAGTAGAATATGCAGAACCTAGCTAGTGAAACAACTCCCTGAACCTAGAGTACCGTTCACACTCCCAAAACTATCACTTTACTTTATCTGCTATTTACTTTCCTGTTATTTATTTGCAACCCAAAATCAAAACAAAAACCCCCTTTCGAGTTAACCAATACCTAAGGCTAGACTTACCTATCGAGTCCCGTGGATTGACACCCCGGTCGCTTCTTTAATTACTATACTATTTCGACCGGGATTTTTGCAACCTGACGATATATTAAACTATTGAATTCTAGGATAATTTCTTAGTATTTAATACACCAAATATTATCGTTTGCAAAATGGCGCCGTTGCCGGGGACTTGACTTTTGTCTAGTCCCTAGCCTTGGTTAATTTGTTACTCTATCACACACACTGTTTATAATCGTTTGTTTTGTAATATATTTTAATTTTTGTGTGCCATTTCCATTACTTTAAAATTCACTCATTTTGTTCCTTTTCTCGGGCTGACTATAAGCGCCTAGTGGATGCGAAGAACACGCTCAACTGGTCCCCCAGACACAAACTTCGACCCTGAAATCGAAAGAGTCTACCTTCAAGCTCTGAACAAGAAGGCAGCTTGACTTCAACATGGCGGAATCATGACCAAATTGGGGCAGGTGCAGTGACTCAGTACACAATGGGAGGATAAACAGACCACCAGCCACACCAAGACGGGGGCCAGTGGTTCTACCCAATCTAACTGCAGAACTCATAGCCGATTGGCAAAAGGTAAAACCTTCTCACCAATCCAATGCGGTTAGAAATCACCCTGCAGGTACTTTTTCAGGTGCCGACCCATCAGACATTGGACCATGTACATCGCTTTCTTGTACACTTGGACTCTCGGTTTATCTCAAGGATTGGAGGAGTACGCCAGATTGAGCCTGTTCCAGCACAGCTTGTCAGGAGAAGCCTCGAAATGGTTCCACAGACTACCGCCAGACATCATCACCACTTGGGAGCAGATGATGGACAAATTCTACGAGAAGTACATTCCCATCTCCCGGACACGACAAATGATTGCCGACCTGATGGCATTCAAACAGAAGGGCATGAGACAGTCTGTGAGGCGTGGGACCGATTCAAGGAGCTACTCCGACATGCCCTCACCATGGTCAGGACATCACTTCACTAGCTCAGGGATTCTTCCAGGGGTTAAAAGAAGAACACAGAGGCGAGATAAGATCCGCCATAGGAGGAAACCTGCTAGCCAAAAGTGGGGAGGAGTTCATGACAGCTATGGAGTCCTACTGTGAGAGCTTCGCCAATGGAGCAGCAGTGGAGGACGAGTATTTTCCATAGGTCAGAGTTCTTCCAGAGCTCCAGACCCAATGATGGAACAGCTAGCTGCTGAGCAAGCACAGATGAGGACCACGATGGGAAGCATGGCGAAGATGCTCGAACAGCTCACCATGGGGCCAACCACCAGGCATCCGCCAAGAAAATCTCTACAACGAAGCTTGCTGCTCTCAATGTGGGGATGCACACGACTATGAGGACTGCCCACAATAGCCGAGATGAGGCAAACCGAAGAGGCCAATGTAATAGGCCAGTTCAACAACAGGCAACCCTGGGTGCAGAATCAGCACCAAAATCTGAGGTATGGAAATCCTAACAATGCATTAATTCACATCAATTGCAGCCTCAGAGGACGAATCAGGGGGGACCACCCGGTTTTTCAAGGCCTCAATATAATCAATTCCCCACAGCAACCTCAAGCTCAGCAACATCTTTGAGCTCAAACAATGCAAATCTAAAGAGATGGTGGATAAGCTGATGGCTTCTCAAGAAAAGCAAACGGTAATCAACCAGAAACTAGAGAACGCCATGGTGGAGATGCAAGGAACAATGAGTCAGTTGACTCAATTCCTCATGCAGCAGAGACCTTCTGGATCATTGCCTTCCCAACCAGAAACCAATCCAAAAGAGCAGTTGAAGGCAGTGTCGGTCTCAGACGAAGACTGCGAGGATTCTGAAGCAGCAGCAGTTACCCTGAGAAGTGGGAGGAATTAAAAGACCAAGTGGCAGGAAGCCGTACTGATGAAGAGACCGAGCTCTTTCTAACACCGCCGGTGCACCATCAGGGCATCCCGCCCCTCCTGAGGTAGTTTCTGAGGAGACCCAGGCTCCTATTCCTTCTTCCTCTCTTTCTACTGCTGTTAAAAATAAAAAGGGGAAAATATCTGCTAAGGAACTTCCATTTCCAAACCGACTCAAAGAGCGAGAGCTCGATGAACAATTTGGAAGATTTTTAGATGTTTTTAGAAAGCTGACTATTAATATCCCTCTTATTGATGCGATTAAGCAGTGCCGAATTATGCTAAATTTGTAAAGGATCTGATTTCGAATAAGAGGAAATACAAAGAGAAGGACACCATCCAGCTGACCGAAACTTGTTCAGCAGCTCTCCGACAGATGCTGCCTCCAAAGCGTGGTGATCCTGGTCAGCCCATCATCCCCTGTTCAATTGGAGACATGGATTGCGGATACGGTCTCTGCGATCTAGGAGCGAGCATCAACCTGATGCCATACACCATGTTTAAAAAGCTTCATGCGGGTGAGCTCGTTCCCATTCATTTCAGACTCCAGTTGGCTGATAGATCTATCACACCCAGAGGTATGGTTGAAAATGTAGTTGTTAGTGTGGGTAAGTTTTTCTTCCCCGCTGATTTTGTGATCCTTGACATGGATGAAGATGTTGAGGTACCTCTGATTCTAGGTAGACCTTTCCTCAGAACTGCTAAAACTGTTATTGATGTTGATAAGGGAAGATACCTTGAAATTTCATGATGAAGAATTGAGCTTTGACATAAATAAGATTATGCGGAAAAACACTTCTTCTCAAGCTGTTTTCTCTGCTGATTTACTTGATAATTCTTATGATCTTGATGATGACTACACCTATAGGAGTACTGATTCTTTTGATTCATTGTTTAAGTTTTCTGATACTTTAGAACAGGTAATAAGTCGATCCATTGAGGATGACAAAGACAGTCTTGAGATGGCCTCGGTCGTCCAGCAGCTGAATCACGGGAAATCATACTTTCGTTCCTCCTCCCCTCCTGTGGAAAAGTTGGAACGATCCTCCAAAGACCCATACCTTCAATAGAGAAGCCTCCTACCTTGGAACTTAAATCTCTCCCCTCCCATCTCAAATATGTTTTCTTGGCAGAGGGTAACACCCTGCCTGTTATTATCTCTGCATCTTTGTCTATTTTGCAGGAATCTAGACTTCTGGAGGTGCTTAAAGAAACAAGAGTGCCATGGGATGGACAGTTGCTGACATCAAGGGGATTAATCCAGGTTTCTGCACACCGGATTCATATGGAGGAAAATTACAAGGCAGTGAGACAGCCTCAGAGAAGGTTGAATCCAAATCTAAAGGAGGTGGTCAAGGCCGAGGTACTAAAGCTTCTTGATGCAGGTATTATCTACCCTATTTCTGACAGCCAGTGGGTGTCTCCAGTCCAGGTTGTCCAAAGAAAGGGGGGATAGTTGCAGTGCCAAATGAGAAAGGTGAATTGGTACCCCAGAGGCAACCACAGGTTGGAGGATGTATCGATTACCGGCGCTTGAATGAGGCCACAAGGAAGGACCATTTCCCACTACCATTTATTGATCAAATGTTGGAGCGGTTAGCAGGGAAAGAGTTCTACTGCTTCCTTGATGGGTACAGCGGTTATTTCCAGATTCCCATTGCACCAGAAGATCAGGAGAAGACTACCTTCACCTGTCCTTATGGTACTTTGCTTACAGGAGGATGCCCTTTGGTCTCTGCAATGCTCCAGCCACATTTCAGAGATGTATGATGGCTATTTTTAATGAATTTATTGAGAAAAGTATTGAAGTGTTCATGGACGACTTCTCTGTCTATGGACAAAGCTTTGATGTTTGTTTGGAGCAATTAGACCAGATTTTGGCTCGTTGTGAGGACACTAACCTTGTGCTGAATTGGGAGAAGTGCCACTTCATGGTACAAGAAGGAATTGTGCTTGGGCATAAGGTGTCAAAAGAAGGCCTCCAGGTGGACAAGGCCAAGATCGAGGTAATAGAAAAACTGCCCCCACCAAATTCAGTTAAAGATGTAAGATCTTTTCTTGGTCATGCAGGGTTTTACAGGAGGTTTATACAGGACTTTTCAAAAATTGCTAAACCCCTGTCAGACTTGCTTCAGAAGGACATCAATTTCAGTTTACAGAGGAGTGCTTGACAGCATTTCAGACTATCAAAGAGAAGCTCTGTTCAGCACCTATTGTGGTCCCACCGGATTGGTCTGAACCATTTGAGATCATGACGGATGCGAGTGACTATGCTGTTGGCGCCGCATTATGTCAGAAGAAAGATAAGATGTTGAGGGTAATCACTTATGCTAGCAAGACCTTAATTGATGCACAGAAAAATTACACTACTACAGAGAAGGAGTTGCTAGCTGTGGTGTTTGCTCTAGACAAGTTCCGACCATATCTGCTTGGCAGCAAGGTAATAGTACATACAGATCATTCAGCCCTCAAGTACCTTTTTCAGAAGAATGAATCGAAACCAAGACTTCTGAGGTGGATCCTACTTCTCCAAGAATTCAATTTAGAAGTTGTGGATAAAAAGGGGAAGCTGAATGGAGTTGCTGATCACTTATCTAGACTTGATGTCCCTGATGATGGAATCCCGATCAATGAATTTTTCCCTGATGAGACGGTATTTAAAATTGGAAAGGTAGATGAACCATGGTATGCTGATTTAGTTAATTATCTTGCTACTGGTTTAATTCCTCATGACTACAGCTACAATCAGAGGAAGAAATTCTTATCAGAAACCCGCCACTATATCTGGGAGGATCCATATCTGTTCAGGATCTGTGCTGATGGCTTGATGAGGCGATGCCTTCCAGATAAGGAGATCCAGAGTGTCATCGAGTTCTGCCATGCTAAAGAGGCAGGTGGCCATCATGGTTATACAAGAACAGCTGCAAAGATATTGGAGTGTGGATTTTACTGGCCTACTCTTCATAAAGATGTCCACCATTTCTGCTCCCATTGTGATTGTCAGAGGATGGGAAACATCTCCAGAAAGCATGAGATGCCTCAGAAAGGTATTCTTGAGGTAGAACTTTTGATGTTTGGGGCATTGATTTCACAGGCCCTTTTCCTTCATCTCATGGAAACCAATACATCCTGGTAGCTGTAGATTATGTCTCCAAGTGGGTAGAAGCTATTCCATGCCACAATGCTGACTCCAAGACAGTGGTGAAATTCCTGAAGAAACACATATTCACCAGATTCGGGGTGCCTAGGGCAATTATCAGTGATGGTGGCTCCCACTTCTGCAACGAGCATTCGACTCCTTAATGTAAATATGGGGTGACTCACAAGGTGGCATTACCTTACCCCCAAACTAATGGTCTTGCAGAGTGACTAATCGTGAGCTGAAATGGATCCTACAGAAGACGGTAAGTGCATCAAGGAAAGATTGGTCAATTAAATTAGATGATGCTTTGTGGGCATACCGGACTGCTTTCAAGACCCCTATAGGTATGTCTCCTTTTAAACTTGTGTATGGAAAAGCTTGCCATCTTCCAGTCGAATTAGAGCACAAAGCTTACTGGGCATTGAAAGCCCTGAATTTTGATATGCACACTGCTGGAGAGAAAAGAAAATTTCAACTATCTGAACTTGAGGAACTCAGAGAGCAGGCCTATGACAGTTCCAGAATTTATAAAGAGCGAACAAAGAGAATCCATGATCAGATGATTCATAAAAGAGAATTCAAAGTAGGAGATCTAGTGTTGCTCTACAATTCCAGGCTGCGCCTCTTTCCTGGTAAGTTGAAATCACATTGGGCAGGTCCATTCAAAGTTGTAGGGGTTACTACTTATGGTGCTTATGAGCTGGAGAATAAGACGGGGAAGTATTCAAAGTAAATGGTGCTCGATTAAAGAAGTACCTAGGCGATACCTATTCTCAGCCTCCTGCACCAGGTATAAACTTGATTGAAAGCTCCAATTCCATAAATTCTATCTCTTCTATCTGTATTGCAGCACCACCTCCCAAAGCATCCAAAAAGCCGCGCCAGCAATGGTATTTCAGACTGAAGAAAACTGTTGCTAGCTGCTATGGCGGCCCTTCTTGACTTATCTGAAAAGTCTAGCCAGAGACTTTAACTCCGGGCAGCTTGGTGGGAGGCAACCCACCGGTTTGTATCTCTTCTTGGTTTATTATTTCCTCTTTTGTTCTTATTTAGCAGAGTTAATCACTATTGTGCAAACCGAAAGAGCCATGGCTCTTACTTTATAACTAATGGTTTTATCTGGTTCCACTTGAGTTCTTCTGGTTTTGCAGATTTAATCTTTCAGGTATTCACTCTAATGCTAAACTGAACTCAAGTGTGAGGAAGATCATGGCAAAGTTCACCAGGGATCAGGGAGTCCCTAAACACTCTTGCTATTTAATTTCTGCATGTCGTGTGATTTGTTTTTATTTTATTCTTTTTGTTAATTTTTAATTTATTTGATTGAGGCATTTTAGAGTGTTGTTTTTAATTTAATTTAATATAAAAAAAAAAAAAAGAAGTTTTAACGTGTCCGGCTCAACTTAGCCGGACACAGATCCGGTCACGATGAAACCCTAGCTGTCCGGATCCGGACAGCACCCGGACACGACTAAAACGCGTCCCAGTTTTAATTTTCTTTCTCGGTCTTCGATTCCTTTCTTCCCGCTTCATCTTCTTCTACCTTCAGTCCCGTTCGAACCCAGAAACACCCCAACTCCACATTCTCCTCCATTTGAGCCACCACCATTACCGCACCCCACCGACCACCGTCGCAACCACCGGAACTCCACAGCGACGCCGCCTCCCCGCACAGCCCAACCTCGCCCACATTTTTCTCCGTTTTCAAACCGCCACCACACCTCTCTTGCTCCATTAACGCCTCACTCACAAACACCACCACACCAGCACCGCCCTCTACCTCCGCCGACCACAGGAGCACCACCATCACCCCGCCTTCACTCTCCATTCGAACCGCAAACAAAATAACGAAACAGGTTTCAGTTTTTCAATTTTTCAAATCCGTTTCAGTCGATTAGGGTTAGATTAGGTTGTGGATTGTGCTTCCTGCTGTTGACTGTTGTTGTGATGCGAAAATGTGAATCGATTCGTGAAGTTATGTGTGAAACTTGCGAACTTCTGGTAAAATATTGTGTGCGACTGTAAACACAATTTTTTGATTCTGTTCTGTCAAAATCGAGTAGAATAAGCAGTTTTATGTGTTTCTGATGTCGATCTGTTGTTGGGACAAGAGACCGTGAACATTCCTGTGAAATTTGTGTGATTTCTGTTTCTGGTTTGTGCATTCGTCGCTCTATTCGCGACGAAAATTTTTTTTTCGGATTCTAGTCGCGTCCGGACTGCGTCCGGCTAAGGTGACCCGGACGTAGGTCCGGACATGTGTGAAATTTGCAATTTTTGTGCAATTTATTTCTAGGAGATTGTGATCTTGTTTAATGTTGTGGTGTGCAATAATTTGGCTGTTTTAAATGCTTTGTTCTGTAAAGAAGCTGTGTGAAATGAAATGTTCAAATAGGACATGTTGCTCGATTAGGTTTCGAGTTTTGTTGTGACTCTTAGTTCTGTTTGCTTACTGCTTCTGTTTATCTGATAGATGGCCCGCACTAGAGGTGGCCCTGCACGCAGAGGTTCCTCTTCGAGGAACCACGCCCTGACGACGAGTAGCCGTTCGAGTCAACTACGCGAGGATGGTTTCAGATCCGCTACCACCAGGGCTTGGTACGATAGGGGTGGAGCCTTCGTCATAGAGAGGCGCATCACTGATGAGGCCGCAGCTGAGGCCGGGCTCCCAGCCATATTGAGGGTATTGGCGCAGCAGTATCCTGCGCATGGGCGTGGGTGTTTTTCCCCAGAGTTAGTACGTGAGTTTTACGCCAATGCTGTGGCGTCAGACACGACACACAGCATTACTTCATACGTACAGGGGTACGAGGTAGAGGTAACCCCTGAGACCTTCTCTGATCTATTATTCCTCCCAGACGACTATGATAGGCATATAGATTTTTCGGAGGATGCACTTAGGCAGAGTAAGTCTAGGTGGTTACTAGAGGTCGGGAGTACTACTCGCCGACGAGGTGAGGAGAACAAGACTGTATTACCATATGCCATTCTCCCATCCCTTCAGCAGAGGACCCTAGCTGAGATCCTCAGTCATCAGATCCGGCCTCAGGCTGGGAATGATGCTTCTGACGAGGATTGTGTCCTCCTAGACTACCTCCTAGCCTCACCACATCAGCCAGCCCATCAGCTCTCCCTCCCTTTCATCATGTTTAGGCAGCTGCATAAGGTCGTCACCTATCTATGGACGAAGAAGAAGAAGATTACCCCCATCTTCCCTCTTACTCTCTATCATCTTCTTGTCTCTACCCTCCCCGAGGAGATCTTCACTGATATATATGTGAGGGAGGGAGAGACACCCATCTCCCTTACTACCTTTAGGAGATGGGGCTTCATGCGCCTTGAGGACGGGAGCTGGGTGAGGGGCAGCTCGGGTTTAGGATCTACGGGTACATCAGCGAGCTCCAGCTCCACACCAGCTGCTACCATGGCACCCACCACGGGCACAGCTACCATGGCGCCCCCCACAGCCCCTGTGATGAGCGTCCCCCCAGAGATACAGGCCATGATGGACTCTATCCTCCAGCAGCAGCAGAGGATGGAGCAGAGATTCGGGGGTATGGAGCAGCAGTTCGGCTCTGTGCAGCAGCAGGTTGGGGAGGTCCAGCAGCGCCAGGTGCGCATGGAGGGACATATCGACGAGATCCGCCAGACACAGGGCGCCCTCCAGGCGGAGCAGATCTCCATAGCTGAGCGTTTAGAGCGCAGTGACGCCTTACACAGAGAGGCTGCTCGGTATATGGCAGATGCATCCACACAGCAGGCCCAGAACAGCCAGCTTATGCAGATGCTCATAGCCCAGCTAGGAGCGAGACAGCCACCACCACCACCACCGCCACCTCAGTGATGGCCATTTTTATTATTACTGTTTCCTTTTCTTTTGTTTTTTTTTGTATTTTTCTTTTCTTTTTTATTTGACTTATTTTTTCTCCTTTTCATTGTTCAAACTAACGAAAACATGGGAATGCAGGAGAAGTGGTAATTATTATGTTATGCAGTGTTTTAAATTCTAAAATTGCTAAATTTATTGTTTCTCTGAGCAGTGCAGCGTTCTAAAATGTTTACTTTACACATCACCTCTGCTGCGAAACAAATGGCAATAAGTACAGGAAATGGAACCACACTGCTTGCGAATGTCTGCTAAACTTACACTATGGGGAGTTTTCTTTCTCACAATATGATTCATTCAATAATTTTCTCTGTAGTTCGAGTTAATGCACTTTATTCTGTGGTTGTACTTGCCAGTGAAAATATAGCAACTCTTAATCTGCACACAACATATACTGTCTGTGACTAATACGGAATCTCTCGACCCCTGCCAAACTTCAAGTGTGAGGAAGAACATCTTCCTCAATCCATAACACCAGGGGAGTCTCTGTTCATCATTTCACTAATTTGTTCCACATTTGTTGCGTTGAGGGTTAATTATGGAATATGCATCTATTATGAGTATAGCATGTTTTGAAAGCTCTTTTCTCTGTTTTTCATCTTTGACCAATGAGGACATTGCTCATCTTAAGTGTGAGGAAGGAGAGACCTTTCCCTGAAAACATGCTAATTGTGCTTTAATGCCACACTTGCTTTTTGCTTCTCTAATGCCTGTGCACACCGAGTGTTGTTAAACCAAAGTGAAAACCGTAGGAATCTTTTTGTTTGATGAGGTTTGTATAAAAATAGTTTTATTTAAAAATACTCTCTTTCCACTAAAAATCTGGTAGATTGGCTAATTGTGGAAACCAGATTATTTTAGCTTGGGATTTTGGAAATGAAGTGAATGTTTGGAATGAAAAGGGTAAGGCAAGGTACTCCACTGATCAAAATTTTTTTCCTAACAATAGCAGGCCTCGTCTATCCGGTTATTAAGTCTTAAGGGTGCCTTATCACCTATCTACCTAAGGTCTCGTGATCTGGGATAGTTGGCCCAACACCGTTACATGGATAGAGAGAAAAGTCTGGGTTACGGAATAAACTCTGCAATTCACAATATTTCGTTTGTTTTGTATATAATTCTTGGAAGAAGAATATTTTTGCATGTGAAAGAAAAGAATTCATTGCAGTTTAATTTTTGTTTTTGATCATGAGTACGTGGTGTTGAAAGGTATTGCGGAATAAGGCATTACTTCACACCTCTTGTCATCCAAAGGTTAGAGAAATGAAAATGGTGGAAAGTCCCAAGCTAAGTTAACTTGTTTTCTACAATCTAGTTTCTCTATGCTTTTACAAAAATTGTTCCTGCTTCACTGTTTGTGAAAACCTACCTCAGAGAGCGAGATTATTCTTGCATTTATCACTTGGTTTGATTTCGCCCTGCACTTGTTTAAAATTTGAGATTATTTGAAGGTTTTAGAGATATTCTTATTCCTATTTTGCTTGAGGACAAGCAAAAGCTTAAGTGTGAGGAAGTTGATAAGTGTGAAACATATAGGCTTTTTAGGGTTTAAATACCTTATAATTTGTAACAATTCAGCAATGTTTCCCACTTATTATGTGTTTTTCCTAAAGATTGATGCTTTGATAAGAACTGATGTGTTATATATGTTAAATGCAGGAAAAACCCAGGAAATAAAGATTATACATCATAAGGATTACAACACAACAAACGGGGAACAAATCAGGAGAAGAGACAAAAAATATGTCTTGTCCGGATCAGTTTGGCCGGACACAAAGCCGGACATCTCTTGTCCGGGTGTAATTGGGCCGGACGCAATCCGGACATGACTAAAAATTCCAGATCCGAGAGTCGAGATCCAGATCTGAAACTCTGTGTCACGTCCGGATCCGGACACAATCCGGACACGATCCGGACGTCACACAGAATTGAAAAATAAAAAGCACGCACCGATAATTAGCCTTTCGGCTAATTATCGAACAGACAGCGGCGAGTAAACAGGGGAGCGGCGCACCGAATTGATTAACTATGCTCCATCCTCAATCAATTCCTCAATCAACGAATGCTTTACCAAACTTCCACCATTACATGTCTGAATTCTAACCCTATATAAACACTCTTCCTCCTTTCATTTCAATTCGTACCAGACTTGATAGTCTTCCTTCCTCTCTAATCCTCTCACTCACCTTACGCTCCATCTCCATTCATTTCTATCTCCTCCATAAACCTGCATAAAACCATTCACGAATCACCCACAGTTCATCTGCTATCTCACAAACACCTTCGTCAACCTCCGCCCATATCCAGTTTCAGTTTCGCGACATTTAGCCTTGTCCGACCCTTGTCCGGATCCGGACAGGCTCATTCCACCCACGTCCGGATCACGTCCGACCCAGACAGATCCGGACATCTCACGTCCGGTCTGTGTCCGACCCTACACAGCCGGACACCTCACAAATTCGCCCAAACTTTCCATTTTCGCCCCATTTCACCCAATTCACTCCATTATCACCGAGATCAACCTTCAAGCTAGCACGGAGCAAGGACAAAGGACGGAGCGAGCAAGAAGATCTTCGTAACAGATGATTTCTTCTAACTCTCTCTCATTTATGATTATAATGCTATGTCTAGCTAGAAGGATTTACTCTAGGGGAAGGGATGTTGTAATTAGTTAAACTCTGCATTATTTTGCTGCTGTTGAAGACAATTTGGATTGTTCAGGTTAATGCTTTTAAGTGCTTTTAATAAACGTTGCTAAGTTATTATAAGCCCTCGAATCATGTTATGATCAGACAAGGTGATTAGCATTGATGGTCCTATTAACCTGTTACCTGTGATAATTGCAATCGGATAGATTACTTTAGTCACTAGGAGCTTTAGTCCGGATTGAACCAACCAGACTAGTAATTCTGTGCATTAAAGCCATCTAGATATACTTGCTAGGTCTAGACTAGAACTACATGCCCTGTCTAGATGAGCTATCTGGAATTATGACTTAATACAGAATAGATAATTGAGAATTACAAGCCGATCCAAGTCTCCACTTAAGCAGTAGAATATGCAGAACCTAGCTAGTGAAACAACCCCTGAACCTAGAGTACCGTTCACACTCCCAAAACTATCACTTTACTTTATCTGCTATTTACTTTCCTGTTATTTATTTGCAACCCAAAACCAAAACAAAAACCCCCTTTCGAGTTAACCAATACCTAAGGCTAGACTTACTCATCGAGTCCCGTGGATTGACACCCCGGTCGCTTCTTTAATTACTATACTATTTCGACCGGGATTTTTGCAACCTGACGATATATTAAACTATTGAATTCTAGGATAATTTCTTAGTATTTAATTTACCAAATATTATCGTTTGCAACAGTATTTAACAAAATTCAGCCATTTGAAGATATGATAAGAGAGCACACAATTTTTGAGCAACCACTCTAAAGGTCAGTACCGGACTCAACTCCACACTAAAGATCCACCCAGTATTCACACTAAGAAGCACTCTAAGGGAATTACCCCCACATAGCCCAAAACCAAACAAAAATTAGGTAAAGGAAAAATGACTGACACATTCAGAAAGATCTCCCCGCCATTTTGCAAACAGGGTATTGATCTACTAAAACTAAACAATTAATCTAGAAAATAATAAATCAATAAGTCTGTCGGGTTGCAAAATCCCGGTCACTATAGTATAGAAAGTTAAGCAACCAAGTATCGAACCGTGGGACTTGAATAAATAAGCCTAAGTCCTATCCTAAATCCTAATAAAACTGCAAATTCAGGGGGTTGTGAATGTTTTTTTGAATCCGAATCGAATAAATGCAAATCAGAATTGAAATAAGCAATCAGTAAAATGAATGATGAGTTTGATTGTACGAGTGGAACTCCGGGTTCAGGTTGTTCTTTCTTGATTAAATCTAGTAACTTCTACAACTTAATTATGAGAACGGAAAGGCCAATTCTTCCTATCTCTTCAATGCTAAATCCTAGTTCATTGAAGAGCTCACCTATCAGGACATGTCAACTCTAATCTAGCAGTTGGCAAAACACATACAGGCGGAATAAGCACAAAGAATTGTTAGCGTTTGTAGGAAAGATTATCTATCCGACTAATCCTTCCCCAAATTCCCAGGTTAACTCGAACTCCCTACTAATCACCTTGTCTGATCTTAATAGGTTTCGCAGAACAACTCTATAACTCGCGAAATTAATAGAGAAGAAAATTGATAGTCATTAACCTGAAAACAATCCGTTACAGCCTCATAATCAAATTGCAGAATTCTTAACTACATTGAATCCATCTTGAACAACCCTACCCCAGAGTTAATCCCTACTAGCCAGACATTGCCAATGAAAAGATAAATACAATCAACATAGAAACTATCTAAAGGTAGAAAAACCCTTTTGTTGATTGACTATCCAGAATCGGTGGATGCAGGTGCAAGGTTGAAGATGATAGTCGCACTTCCCTCTGTCGATGCTCCTCCAGAACGATGATGGAATGATTGGTGAATGTGGATGAAGGCGAACCGATGCAATTGGCGTGGATGATTGGAGAGAACCTCATTTATCAGTGTGGAAGGGAGTGTTGTAATGATCGATGATGCGTGAATGCCTTCTCCCTCTGATTAGGTCATTTAAATAGACCTTTTCCTCTCTCTTTTTCCCTTCAAAACGCCGAGTTTGTGCTGTAATTTTCGTGCCGTCCGAACATTGGTCCGAACTTCAAAGTTCGGACACAATGCTTTGAGCGATTCAATTCAGAAAGTTTCGACCTGTGTCCGAACTTTGATGTTCGGACACAAGTTCACATGCTCCGTACTTCAGACCTCCGGCTTTTCTCAACTATGTCCGAACTTCGATGTTCGGACCGAAGTTCGGACATCCCATCAGGCGCAGCATACAAACTCTCGACTTGCGTCCGAACTTGGAAGTTCGGACACAAGCTCGGACACACCTTAAAAATCCTCTAACTTCTTCATTTTGACTCCGATTCGACCCCCGTTTGTTGCATACCTCCCTTGTGAGTTAATCTAGTGTTTCCTTGGCTTTTCTCTGCATTTAACATAGAAAAAGTGTATCAAGCCTTAACAAACAACAAACCATAGAAAAACGCAAGATAAGTGTGGAATAGTATCAATTCGCGTATACAAAATAACATTAAAGACCATTAGAACCATTCATATTTCACACTCATCAAACCTCCTCACACTTAACCTTGCTTGTCCTCAAGCAAAGCAGGAGTAAAATGTCTCAGAATGCCTCAGGGTCAAACCTTGGGATTGCATAAAATAAGGAGCTTAAGTCACAATAATCACCCAAGAATCGATCTGCTCTTAACTGCATGTCTCTCAAACAATGAAGTACGCTTTTTTTAAACAAAAGACATAAGAAGCTAAATCATGAAGTCAAAACGTAGAGTAACCCAGAACCTTCAACCTTTCTCTTCTCAAACCCCGTGGATGACAATTGGCTTCATCTCCTGTAATCAAAAGAAGGGCATCCTCCTGTAAGCAAAGGTACCATAAGGACAGGTGAAGGTAGTCTTCTCCTGATCTTCTGGTGCAATGGGGATCTGGAAATAACCGCTGTACCCATCAAGGAAGCAGTAGAACTCTTTCCCTGCTAACCGCTCCAACATTTGATCAATAAACGGTAGTGGGAAATGGTCCTTCCTTGTGGCCTCATTTAAGCGCCGGTAATCGATACACATCCTCCAACCTGTGGTCTGCCTCTGAGGTACCAACTCACCTTTCTCATTTGGCACTGCAACTATCCCCCCTTTCTTTGGGACAACCTGGACTGGAGACACCCACTGGCTGTCAGAAATAGGGTAGATAATACCTGCATCAAGAAGCTTTAGCACCTCGGCCTTGACCACCTCCTTTAGATTTGGATTCAACCTTCTCTGAGGCTGTCTCACTGCCTTGTAATTTTCTTCCATATGAATCCGATGTGTGCAGAAACCTGGATTAATCCCCTTGATGTCAGCAACTGTCCATCCCATGGCACTCTTGTGTTTCTTTAGCACCTCCAGAAGTCTAGATTCCTGCAAAATAGACAAAGATGCAGAGATAATAACAGGCAGGGTGTTACCCTCTGCCAAGAAAACATATTTGAGATGGGAGGGGAGAGATTTAAGTTCCAAGGTAGGAGGCTTCTCTATTGAAGGTATGGGTCTTTGGACGGATCGTTCCAACTTTTCCACAGGAGGAGAGGAGGATCGAAAGTATGATTTCCCGTGATTCAGCTGCTGGACGACCGAGGCCATCTCAAGACTGTCTTTGTCATCCTCAATGGATCGACTTATTACCTGTTCTAAAGTATCAAAAACTTAAACAATGAATCAAAAGAATCAGTACTCCTATAGGTGTAGTCATCATCAAGATCATAAGAATTATCAAGTAAATCAGCAGAGAAAACAGCTTGAGAAGAAGTGTTTTTCCGCATAATCTTATTTATGTCAAAGCTCAATTCTTCATCATGAAATTTCAAGGTGATCTTTCCCTTATCAACATCAATAACAGTTTTAGCAGTTCTGAGGAAAGGTCTACCTAGAATCAGAGGTACCTCAACATCTTCATCCATGTCAAGGATCACAAAATCAGCGGGGAAGAAAAACTTACCCACACTAACAACTACATTTTCAACCATACCTCTGGGTGTGATAGATGATCTATCAGCCAACTGGAGTCTGAAATGAATGGGAACGAGCTCACCCGCATGAAGCTTTTTAAACATGGTGTATGGCATCAGGTTGATGCTCGCTCCTAGATCGCAGAGACCGTATCCGCAATCCATGTCTCCAATTGAACAGGGGATGATGGGCTGACCAGGATCACCACGCTTTGGAGGCAGCATCTGTCGGAGAGCTGCTGAACAAGTTTCGGTCAGCTGGATGGTGTCCTTCTCTTTGTATTTCCTCTTATTCGAAATCAGATCCTTTACAAATTTAGCATAATTCGGCATCTGCTTAATCGCATCAATAAGAGGGATATTAATAGTCAGCTTTCTAAAAACATCTAAAAATCTTCCAAATTGTTCATCGAGCTCTCGCTCTTTGAGTCGGTTTGGAAATGGAAGTTCCTTAGCAGATATTTTCCCCTTTTATTTTTAACAGCAGTAGAAAGAGAGAAGAAGGAATAGGAGCCTGGGTCTCCTCAGAAACTACCTCAGGAGGGGCGGGATGCCCTGATGGTGCACCGGCGGTGTTAGAAAGAAGCTCGGTCTCTTCATCAGTACGGCTTCCTGCCACTTGGTCTTTTAATTTCCTCCCACTTCTCAGGGTAACTGCTGCTGCTTCAGAATCCTCGCAGTCTTCGTCTGAGACCGACACTGCCTTCAACTGCTCTTTTGGATTGATTTCTGGTTGGGAAGGCAATGATCCAGAAGGTCTCTGCTGCATGAGGAATTGAGTCAACTGACTCATTGTTCCTTGCATCTCCACCATGGCGTTCTCTAGTTTCTGGTTGATTACCGTTTGCTTTTCTTGAGAAGCCATCAGCTTATCCACCATCTCTTTTAGATTTGCATTGTTTGAGCTCAAAGATGATTGCTGAGCTTGAGGTTGCTGGGCCGGAATTGATTATATTGAGGCCTTGAAAAACCGGGTGGTCCCCCCTGATTCATCCTCTGAGGCTGCAATTGATGTGAATTAAGTGCATTGTTAGGATTTCCATACCTCAGATTTTGGTGCTGATTCTGCACCCAGGGTTGCCTGTTGTTGAACTGGCCTTACATTGGCCTCTTCGGTTTGCCTCATCTCGGCTATTTGTGGGCAGTCCTCATAGTCGTGTGCATCCCCACATTGAGAGCAGCAAGCTTCACTTGTAGAGATTTTCTTGGCGGACTGCCTGGTGATTGGCCCCATGGTGAGTGTTCGAGCATCTTCGCCATGCTTCCATCGTGGTCCTCATCTGTGCTTGCTCAGCAGCTAGCTGTTCCATCATTGGGTCTGGAGCTCTGGAAGAACTCTGACCTATGGAAAATACTCGTCCTCCACTGCTGCTCCATTGGCGAAGCTCTCACAGTAGGACTCCATAGCTGTCATGAACTCCTCCCCACTTTTGGCTAGCAGGTTTCCTCCTATGGCGGATCTTATCTCGCCTCTGTGTTCTTCTTTTAACCCCTGGAAGAATCCCTGAGCTAGTGAAGTGATGTCCTGACCATGGTGAGGGCATTGTCGGAGTAGCTCCTTGAATCGGTCCCACGCCTCACAGACTGTCTCACTGCCCTTCTGTTTGAATCCCATCAGGTCGGCAATCATTTGTCGTGTCCGGGAGATGGGAATGTACTTCTCGTAGAATTTGTCCATCATCTGCTCCCAAGTGGTGATGATGTCTGGCGGTAGTCTGTGGAACCATTTCGAGGCTTCTCCTGACAAGCTGTGCTGGAACAAGCTCAATCTGGCGTACTCCTCCAATCCTTGAGATAAACCGAGGGAGTCCAAGTGTACAAGAAAGCGATGTACATGGTCCAATGTATCTGATGGGTCGGCACCTGAAAAAGTACCTGCAGGGTGATTTCTAACCGCATTGGATTGGTGAGAAGGTTTACCTTTTGCCAATCGGCTATGAGTCTGCAGTTAGATTGGGTAGAACCACTGGCCCCCGTCTTGGTGTGGCTGGTGGTCTGTTTATCCTCCCCATTGTGTACTGAGTCACTGCACCTGCCCCAATTTGGTCATGATTCCCTGCCATATTGAAGTCAAGCTGTGTCAGCCTCCTGCACCAGGTATAAACTTGATTGAAAGCTCCAATTCCATAAATTCTATCTCTTCTATCTGTATTGCAGCACCACCTCCCAAAGCATCCAAAAAGCCGCGCCAGCAATGGTATTCCAGACTGAAGAAAACTATTGCTAGCTGCTATGGCGGCCCTTCTTGACCTTATCTGAAAAGTCTAGCCAGAGACTTTAACTCCGGGCAGCTTGGTGGGAGGCAACCCACCGGTTTGTATCTCTTCTTTGGTTTAGTTAATTTCCTCTTTTGTTCTTATTTAGCAGAGTGTTAATCACTATTGTGCAAACGAAAGAGCCATGGCTCTTACTTTATAACTAATGGTTTTATCTGGTTCCACTTGAGTTCTTCTGGTTTTGCAGATTTAATCTTTCAGGTACTTCACTCTAATGCTAAACTGAACTCAAGTGTGAGGAAGGATCATGGCAAAGTTCACAGGGATCAGGGAGTCCCTAAACACTCTTGCTATTTAATTTCTGCATGTCGTGTGATTTGTTTTTATTTATTCTTTTTGTTAATTTTTAATTTATTTGATTGAGGCATTTTAGAGTGTTTTTTTAATTTAATTTAATATATATAAAAAAAAAAGAGTTTTAACGTGTCCGGCTCAACTTAGCCGGACACAGATCCGGTCACGATGAAACCCTAGCTGTCCGGATCCGGACAGCACCCGGACACGACTAAAACGCGTCCCAGTTTTAATTTTCTTTCTCGGTCTTTTTTTCGATTCCTTTCTTCCCGCTTCATCTTCTTCTTCCTACCTTCCGTCCCTTCGAACCCAGAAACACCCCCCAACTCCACATTCCCTCCATTTTAGCCACACCACCATAACCCCCACCCCCCCCGACACCGGCGCAACCACCACCGAACTCCACAGCGACGCCCGCCTCCCCCCGCACCATCCCAAACCTCGCCCACCGCTCTTCCTCTCTTCTTCCCGTTTCGAACCGCAAAACGACCAGTTTTTTCATTTCGACTGTACTAATTTGAATTTGGTTTCTGTCAAAAACGTGTGGAATTTGGTAGCATCTGTACTTTTGGATTTCGATTTATGTTTTGGAAGTGGCATAATAGGTTATTCTGTGAGAATATTGGCGATTCTGGTTGAAATTCTGTGAGGTTTGAACTGCAGTTCGCGCGAATTTTTTTTCTTTTTTTTTTTTTTTTTTGGTTTTTTTTTTTAGGGTTTTATGTGCGTCCGGACTGCGTCCGGCTAAGGTGACCCGGACGTAGGTCCGGACATGTGTAAAATTTGCAATTTTGTTGTTTGTTTTTCTAGGAGATTGTTGTCCTGTTTCATGTTTTAGTGTGCAATGTTTGGCTGTTTTAATGCCTTGTTCTGTAAAGAAACTGTGTGATAGATATGTTCAAATAGAACATGCTGCTCGATTGGTTTCGAGTTTTGTTGTGACTGATAGTTCTGTTTACTTACTGCTTGTGTTTCATCTGATAGATGCCTCCTCGCACTAGAGGTGGTCCTGCATGCAGAGGGTCCTCTTCGAGGAACCCACGCCCTGACGACGAGTCAGAGCCGTTCGAGTCACCACTACGAGAGGATGGCTTCAGATCCGCTACCACCAGGGCTTGGTACGATAGGGTTGCACCTTCGTCATCGAGAGGCGCATCACTGATGACGCAGCAGCTGCAGCCGGACTACCAGCCATATTCGAGGGTATAGGAGCCGCCAGCATATTACGCATGGGCGTGGGTGTTTTCTCCCCAGAGCTGGTCCGCGAATTTTACGCCAATGCTGTGGCGTCAGACACGACACACAGCATTACTTCCTACGTACAGCACTATGAGGTGGAGGTAACCCCTGAGACCTTTTCTGCTTTATTATTCCTCCCAGACGACTATGATAGGCATGTAGATTTTTCGGAGGATGCACTTAGGCAGAGTAAGTCTAGGTGGTTACTAGAGGCCGGGAGTACTACTCGCCGACGGGGTGAGGAGCATAAGACCGTACTCCCGTATGCCATTCTCCCTTCCCTACAGCAGAGGACACTAGCAGAGATCCTCAGTCATCAGATCCGGCCTCAGGCTGGGAATGATGCTTCTGACGAGGATTGTGTCCTCCTAGACTACCTCCTCGCCTCACCACATCCGCCAGCCCAGCAGCTCTCCCTCCCTTTCATCATCATGTTTCGGCAGCTGCATAAGGTCGTCACTTATCTCTGGACGAAGAAGAAGAAGATTCCCCCTCTTCCCTATTACTATCTATCATCTTCTTGTCTCTACTCCTCTCTACCCTCCCCGAGGAGATCTTCACTGATATACATGTGAGGGAGGGTGAGACACCCATCTCCCTTACGACCTTTAGGAGATGGGGCTTCATGCACCTTGAGGACGGGAGCTGGGTGAGGGGCAGCTCGGGCTTAGCATCCACGGGTACATCTGCGAGCTCCAGCTCCACACCATCTGCTACTATGGCTCCCACCACAGCCACAGCTACCATGGCCCCCCCCAGCCCCCTGTGATGAGCGTCCCCCCCCCGAGATACAGACCATGATGGACTCTATCCTCCAGCAGCAGCAGAGGATGGAGCAGAGATTCGGGGGTATGGAGCAGCAGTTCGGCTCTGTACAGCAGCAGGTTGGGGAGGTCCAGCAGCGCCAGTGCGCATGGAGGGACATATCGACGAGATCCGCCAGACACAGGGCGCCCTCCAGGCGAGCAGATCTCCATAGCTGAGCGTTTAGAGCGCAGTGACGCCTTACACAGAGAGGCTGCTCGGTATATGGCAGATGCATCCACACAGCAGGCCCGAACAGCCAGCTTATGCAGATGCTCATAGCCCAGCTAGGAGCGAGACAGCCACCACCACCACCACCGCCACCTCAGTGATGGCCATTTTTATTATTACTGTTTCCTTTTCTTTTGTTGGTTTTTCTGTATTTTTCTTCTTTTTTTTATTTGACTTATTTTTTTTCTCCTTTTCATTGTTCAAACTAACGAAAACATGGGAATGCAGGAGAAGTGGTAATTATTATGTTATGCAGTGTTTTAAATTCTAAAATTGCTAAATTTATTGTTTCTCTGAGCAGTGCAGCGTTCTAAAATGTTTACTTTACATCACTCTGCTGCGAAACAAATGGCAATAAGTACAGGAAATGGAACCACACTGCTTGCGAATGTCTGCTAAACTTACACTATGGGGAGTTTTCTTTCTCACAATATGATTCATTCATAATTTTCTCTGTAGTTCGAGTTAATGCACTTTATTCTGTGGTTGTACTTGCCAGTGAAATATAGCAACTCTTAATCTGCACACAACATATACTGTCTGTGACTAATACGGAATCTCTCGACCCCTGCCAAACTTCAAGTGTGAGGAAGAACATCTTCCTCAATCCATAACACCAGGGGAGTCTCTGTTCATCATTTCACTAATTTTTGTTCCACATTTGTTGCGTTGAGGGTTAATTATGGAATATGCATCTATTATGAGTATAGCATGTTTTGAAAGCTCTTTTCTCTCTGTTTTTCATCTTTGACCAATGAGGACATTGCTCATCTTAAGTGTGAGGAAGGAGAGACCTTTCCCTGAAAACATGCTAATTGTGCTTTAATGCCACACTTGCTTTTTGCTTCTCTAATGCCTGTGCACACCGAGTGTTGTTAAACCAAAGTGAAAACCGTAGGAATCTTTTGTTTGATGAGGTTTGTATAAAAATAGTTTTATTTAAAAATACTCTCTTTCACTAAAAATCTGGTAGATTGGCTAATTGTGGAAACCAGATTATTTTAGCTTGGGATTTTGGAAATGAAGTGAATGTTTGGAATGAAAAGGGTAAGGCAAGGTACTCCACTGATCAAAATTTTTTTTCCTAACAATAGCAGGCCTCGTCTATCCGGTTATTAAGTCTTAAGGGTGCCTTATCACCTATCTACCTAAGGTCTCGTGATCTGGGATAGTTGGCCCAACACCGTTACATGGATAGAGAGAAAAGTCTGGGTTATGGAATAAACTCTGCAATTCACATTTTTCGTTTGTTTTGTATATAATTCTTGGAAGAAGAATATTTTTGCATGTGAAAGAAAAGAATTCATTGCAGTTTAATTTTTGTTTTTGATCATGAGTACGTGGTGTTGAAAGGTATTGCGGAATAAGGCATTACTTCACACCTCTTGTCATCCAAAGGTTAGAGAAATGAAAATGGTGGAAAGTCCCAAGCTAAGTTAACTTGTTTTCTACAATCTAGTTTCTCTATGCTTTTACAAAAATTGTTCCTGCTTCACTGTTTGTGAAAACCTACCTCAGAGAGCGAGATTATTCTTTCATTTATCACTTGGTTTGATTTCGCCCTGCACTTGTTTCAAATTTGAGATTATTTGAAGGTTTTAGAGATATTCTTATTCCTATTTTGCTTGAGGACAAGCAAAAGCTTAAGTGTGAGGAAGTTGATAAGTGTGAAACATATAGGCTTTTTAGGGTTTAAATACCTTATAATTTGTAACAATTCAGGCAATGTTTCCCACTTATTATGTGTTTTTCCTAAAGATTGATGCTTTGATAAGAACTGATGTGTTATATATGTTAAATGCAGGAAAACCCAGGAAATAAAGATTATACATCATAAGGATTACAACACAACAAACAGGGAACAAATCAGGAGAAGAGACAAAAATTGGTCTTGTCCGGATCAGTTTGGCCGGACACAAAGCCGGACATCTCTTGTCCGGGTGTAATTGGGCCGGACGCAATCCGGACATGACTAAAAATTCCAGATCCGAGAGTCGAGATCCAGATCTGAAACTCTGTGTCACGTCCGGATCCGGACACAATCCGGACACGATCCGGACGTCACACAGAATTGAAAAATAAAAAGCACGCACCGATAATTAGCCGAAAGGCTAATTATCGAACAGACAGGCGGCGAGTAAACAGGGGAGCGGCGCACCGAATTGATTAACTACGCTCCATCCTCAATCAACGAATGCTTTACCAAACTTCCACCATACATGTCTGAATTCTAACCCTATATAAACCTCTTCCTCCTTTCATTTCAATTCGTACCAGACTTCACAGTCTTCCCTCCTCTCTAATCCTCTCACTCACCTCATCCCTCCATCTCCATTCATCCCTCCATCTCCTCCGTAAACCTGCATAAAAACCATTCACGATTCATCCACAACTCACAGAACACCTTCGTAAACCTCCGCTGCCATCCCGTATCCATTTCACCACATTTAGCCTTGTCCGACCCTTGTCCGGATCCGGACAAGGTCACTCCATCCACGTCCGGATCGAGTCCGACCCAGAAAGATCCGGACATCTCACGTCCGTGTCTGTCCGACCCTACACAGCCGGACACCTCACAAATTCGCCCAAACTTTCCATTTTCGCCCCATTTCACCCAATTCACTCCATTATCACCGAGATCAACCTTCAAGCTAGCACGGAGCAAGGACAAAGGACGGAGCGAGCAAGAAGATCTTCGTAACAGATGATTTCTTCTAACTCTCTCTCATTTATGATTATAATTGCTATGTCTAGCTAAAGGATTTACTCTAGGGGAAGGGATGTTGTAATTAGTTAAACTCTGCATTATTTTGCTGCTTGTTGAGACAATTTGGATTGTTCAGGTTAATGCTTTTAAGTGCTTTTAATAAACGTTGCTAAGTTATTATAAGCCCTCGAATCATGTTATGATCAGACAAGGTGATTAGCATTGATGGTCCTATTAACCTGTTACCTGTGATAATTGCAATCGGATAGATTACTTTAGTCACTAGGAGCTTTAGTCCGGATTGAACCAACCAGACTAGTAATTCTGAGCGATAAAACCATCTAGATATACTTGCTAGGTCTAGACTAGAACTACATGCCCTGTCTAGATGAGCTATCTGGAATTATGACTTAATACAGAATAGATAATTGAGAATTACAAGCCGATCCAAGTCTCCACTTAAGCAGTAGAATATGCAGAACCTAGCTAGTGAAACAACTCCCTGAACCTAGAGTACCGTTCACACTCCCAAAACTATCACTTTACTTTATCTGCTATTTACTTTCCTGTTATTTATTTGCAAACCTAAAATCAAAACAAAAACCCCTTTCGAGTTAACCAATACCTAAGGCTAGACTTACTCATCGAGTCCCGTGGATTGACACCCCGGTCGCTTCTTTAATTACTATACTATTTCGACCGGGATTTTTGCAACCTGACGATATATTAAACTATTGAATTCTAGGATAATTTCTTAGTATTTAATACACCAAATATTATCGTTTGCAAGCTCAAGTACTGGAGGTTGCTCTATAGAGGACAGGTCTTTGATTTCTTTATCAATCTCCCAAAGGAGGGCGATAACTTGAAAACCTGGTTTTCCCTCTCTACAATGTGCAGGCTGTATTACATTCATATTAAGAGTTTTATCCCAACAGAAGATATAAAATATGTTCTAAAGGTTCAAAAATCTGAAAAAGTAGAGGAAAGTATAGAATAATCTCATCATCAGTAGAAAGTTCACATACCTCGCCATCCTCATCTTGCATACTTACCGACATAACTGAATGAGCTGAAGTAGAACTTAACTTCATCATCTTTTCATATCAAATTCTATCTTCTCATCTCCGTACCTCAAGGTGATTCTGCCATCATGCACGTCAATAACCGCCTTGGCAGTACTTAGAAAAGGACGACCCAAAATGAGAGGGACCTCCACATCATCATCTATGTTTAAAACAACAAAATCTGCCGGAAAGATGAAACGGTCTACGCCTACTACAAGATCCCTCACAATTCCCATTGGTTTTATTTCGGATCTGTCGGCTAGCTGGAGTTTAAAAGGGACTGGGTGAAGCTCTCCTCCTTTTACCTTCAAGAAGGTTGCATATGGCATGATGTTGATGCTTGCACCCAGGTCACACAGGCCGCTTCCACAATCTATGTCTCCGATAAAGCAGGGAACAATAGGAGTGCCCGGATCCTTCTGCTTTGGGGGAAGTGCTCGAAGTAACGCCGTAGAGCACTCTTCTGTAAGGTGGACAGTCTCCTTGTCCTGCTTTTTCTTCTTCTTTGTTACGAGATCCTTCAAAAATTTTGCATAATTAGGCATCTCCTGAAGAGCATCAATTAAAGGAATATCAATAGTCAGTTTCTTAAATATGCTTAAGAATTTATTGAACTACTCATCTAAACACTTCTTTTTCATCCCTGTTTGGAAATGGAAGCTCTATTTTCTTAGGAGTAGAAGAAGGTATATCAATTTGAATCGAAGATGGAGAAGGGGAAGAATTAATTGGAGCCTGTGTCTCCTCAGAAACTACCACTGGTGGGACCGAAGGCTCTGGTGACTCATTAGAATGGGTGATCTTTTCATCAGTTTGTTGTGCAGTTACTTGCTCTTGATTATTCCCCAGCTGCTTGCCACTTCTTAATGTCACGGCTGCACTGAGCTCATCCTCAGGTTGGATTTTCGAGGATGTACCACAGTTGCAAATCCTCAAGGCCTTGGCCATCTCTCTTGGATTCTGCTGAGGTTGTGATGGAATGAGCCTGGCTGCCCTTTGATGCTGGTTGGTAAGTAGCTGGTTCATCTGCTGCTCCAGATTTCTCTGGCTATCCATCAAGGATTGGTTGAGAGTTTGTTGTTCCTTTTGGTTGGTAGCCATGGAAGTAATTATATCTTGGAGCTTTTCCATCTTTTCATCAGATGCAGATTTAATAGGTGGCCGGTAAGAGTTCTGGCCCTGTCCCATCTGCATCTGAGGACGAGCTTGATTGTATGGTTGCCTAGAGAAGCCTGGGGGACCCTGCGCATTACTTTGTAAGAGATTAGAATTTAAAGCATTGTTGGGATTACCATACCTGAGATTCGGATGTTGATTTCGGTTCCAGGGTTGTTGGTAATTCCCTTGCCCCACAAAGTTGGCTTCTTCAGCGATCCGTATCTCCTCCAGATAAGGGCATACTTCAAACGAGTGATCACCACCACAATGAGAGCACAGAGGCTCAGATGAGGATGAAGAAGCTATCTTCTTTACCTGCTGAGAAGGCTGACCATTAATTAGAAAATCGTCAAATCTTTTCACTAGTGAGCTTACCAGTGTGGATTGTTGAGCTTGTGACTCTGCCATCTGCTCCATCCAAGGATCTATATTTCTTGCACCTTTGGCACCCATAGTCATAGTTCTGCCACCTTCGGTGCCCCACTGACGAACTTCTTCTATGTATGTCTCCATGGCTGCCATGAAATCATTGCCGGATCGGTTGAGGATGTTTCCTCCTAAAGCTGATCTAACTTCGGCTTGATGTATATGCTGCAAACCATTAAAGAATGTCATAGCTATACAAGTGAGATCTTGTCCGTGATGAGGACACTGTCGGAGCATCTCTTTAAAACGATCCCATGCCTCACAGATAGTCTCAGTGCCTCCCTGTTTAAAAGCAAGTAAAGCAGCAACCAAATTCCTAGTTCTAGAAATAGGATAATATTTTTCATAGAACCTGGTTGTCATCTCCTCCCAACTAGTGATAATACCAGAGGGAAGACAGTAGAACCATTTCATTGCTTCACCGGTGAGGCTGCTAGGAAATAAACTCATTCTAGCATACTCCAGGAGACTATCTGAGCACCCAATTTGATCAATATTTATTAGAAATCGGTTGACATGATCTAGGGCGTCGTTGGGGTTGGAACCGTCAAATGTGCCTGAGGGCATCTCTCGTACGACCTTGTTTTGATGTGATGGCTTCAGATCCTTCCATTCCTTCATTAATTCAGGTGGTAGCGTAGGAGAGCTACTGGGCTTCTTCTTGGAATGGCCGCTGGTCTGCTAAATTGCTTCATTGCTTGGCTACCGTTTGTAGGAGTTGCCATTTGTATTTCTCTTTGGAACCTCTGTTGGCGTCTGGCTAGCTGAGCGGTAAGTTCGATTTCCGGGTCAAGGATTCTGTCCCAATCGAGATGAGTGTCTGACCAAGAACGAGTGTACACCATCAACAGTCTGCAAAAAAAGAAAAAATAGATTCCACAAAAATTTAAAAGTAGAGTAAAATAAAATAAAAATAGATAGATACAATAATAATAGTAATAATAATAATTTTTTTTTTCTTTTTTTTAATTAGTAATAACCCAAGCTAAGGACTAGACAGGAGTCTAGTCCCCGGCAGCGGCGCCAATTTGCAAACGATAAATTTGACCTATTAAATACCAAGAAATCTCTCAGGGAATAATAAATCAGAAAACCGTCAGGTTGCAAAAATCCTGGTTATTGTAGTAGAGTTTATGGGAACCAGGTATCGAACCGTGGGACTATGTGACAATTATCTAGACTTAGCAAAGGTTATAAATTGAGGGGGGATTTTTGTTTTGTTCTAAACTGTGAATTATAACAAAGACAACAAGAATTTAAATAACAGCTAATAATTAAATAACAGAATATTAAAAGTGGTTGTGAATATGGAAGAACGGACTCTGGGTTCAGGTTTTACTCGTTTGATTAATTACGCTATTCTACCGGTTTAATTAAGAATAATTTGGCAAAATTCCTTTTATAGTCTTTAGATTTAAATCCTAAATTCTAATGACCTCGTTTACCAGAACATACAAGGTTTGATCTAAACTCAGGCAAACACATGTAAACGGCTAGTTAAAAGGATATAATTTTGCATCTGAAATACTACTATTTATTCAATCAGAATAAATTTTTCCACAGACATAACAATTAATATGACCTATCTATTCCTCACGGATCAGTTCAAAATAGATTTCGTAAAGCAATTTAATAAACTCATGTAATTTATTAAAAAGCGAGATAATAACATTAACCGTATCAAATTATAATTAAGTTAAACCGGTAAAATAAAGTGCACAATTAAAACAAACTAATAATAACCATCTCCCAGAGTAATATTAATCTAGCCGGACATGTTAAATAAATGAGCAGAGTTAAGAGTAAAAGAAATCATCTGTTCGCTGACTCCTGCTCCGTTATTCTGACAGCCCGGAATAGAATTGAGGCAGATGATAATATATGGAGAATGGTGGGGCGTGAGTTTTGTGGTGGTGGTCGAATGATTTGTGAATTGTAAATGGATGTGTACGTAAGTGAATTGTTTGTGAAATGGGAAAGGTGAAGGTGGGGGCGATGGAGTAGTATGGTGTCGGGTGATTTTGTGAATGGGTTTGTGAATGGAGTGGAGCGATTTGGATCGTGGGTGAATGACTGGACGATGGATGATTAAATGGACCCCTTTAGCAGAGTGATTTGCAGCTCTATTTATAGATACGTGGAACGGGATGCAGACAAGGAAAGAAGTGACAGGGATAGTGAGCTAGCTAGTAGAGGCGGTGGAGTTGGTGCAGATCAGTAAAGATTTGAGTCAGAGATTTCATCGGGGGCAGAGAAATTGATTGCAGACAGATTTAATTGATTGAGCCGGCGTCACGCGTGCAGAAATTAAGGTGGGCGATCGTCTGTAATAAATGAAGTAGCAGTTCGAATGCGGCGCCGGCGTAGAAGGAAGAAGAAGACGCGAAGAAATTCTGTTCTGGCGTGCGATACATGCTTGTCCGCCTCTTGAGAACCGCCAGTTTAACAGGCGGTCCTGACTCTCTTGTCCGCCTATTTATGAGGCGGTTGCCTCATATTTCTTCTACAAGTCCGCCTATGTATGAGGCGGTTGCCTCTGGAGTCCGTCCGCCCTGCAGACCGCCCCCTTGGTAGGCGGTTGTGACTGCCGCCTCCTTGACCGCCTAAAAAACAGGCGGTAGTCCCTTGCTTGTCCGCCTTCAAGTCCTTACCAAAATGAGGCGGTTGCAACATATATATATACGAATATACTCCATTCTTCAATCGGCCCCAGATTCTTCGTTATAAGTCCGTTTTGGTCCCCGTTTGTTGCGTTGGAAAGCTCGTGAGGAGAACTATGCATTTCTGTCATTATTTCCTGATTTTATCATATAAATTGGAATTAGTTCCTACCCAAAGTAAGAGTTACAAAAAGCATAGGATAAGTGTGAGAAGGTGCGTAAAAAGTTACATAATATAATGACCAAGCACCTATAAAACTATATAAATTTCACACTTATCAATCATGGAAATGAATCCCAGTTTGTGACAAGAGGCGTTTAAGGATAACCCGATTAATGGGTACGTGTCGTTCATTAAGGAAGTAGCTCCGTTTTAGAGGAGAGCCACTCTAAGGTTAAAGGAATCATTGGATGGTTTGTTAAGTGTGGATGTGTTGGATATATGTTGAGCCCTATTGTTGGGTGTATGCAAAGTGTTGTGTGTTTATGGTTTGTATGCATGATTTAAATATAATCAACTGCATGCTAAGACGACAATTAGTTGTGCGTGGCCCGGTAGCATGTGGGCTGCGGGATTACCATACCAGCAAAGGTGCTGAGCCCCTTGGGGGCCACCCTTTCTCTCCTTTTCTATTTCAGGCACAAGGAGCTGGAAGCCGTTCGAGAGTAGGACGGGGTAGATGTTTATACATGGGTAGCCATTTAATGGCGTAAGCATTGTAGGCGTAGTAAGACCGAAATTGTTATCGGCATTAGTTTGTAAATACTCGGTACAGTGGGAATGTATGTATATAATAAATGTTGGAAATGGAATAAGGATTGTATTGTGCAGTTGCTCGGGAATCTAGTCCATCAGACCGATACAATGTACATGTATTAGCCTTGTTAGCCACGTGGGTGGTTAACGGCGTGTAACACCATTGAATTAAGTAATGTGATGAGTTGAGATTTCCGCTGCAGTTTGATGTTAAGTGTACGGTGGTGGTTGGGGTGTTACAAAAAGTGGTATCAGAGCGAAGTATCTCTCTGATGACTGAATCACCGAGCTTAGGAAATACCGAGTTTAATTTTAGTACTTTGGTTAAGGGTTGAGTGATAGCGTGAGAGATACGCTAGTAAGGAACTACCAGTGAACATTGGAAATCTACAATATCCATCCCACCCTCCACAATCCCTTTTTATAACTTGGGAAAGAACGCCAGAGAGATGGAAGTTCACTCCTACTCGGGAATACCGATCTGGCTGTTATTAAATACCTTTAAAGTACGGAAGACCTGTCATACGGTAGATCCCGAAAACTGGGAATCCCGGAGACGGTTCCCATCTAAACAGTGTTAACCGCATTTCATAGCGAAGAGCGAAGAATCAGTGTACAGAAGAATAGAATTTCCGGCAACCTGGGTCGACATGCAGAGCAGTCGAGAATAACCAGCTTGCAACGCACCGACCGTGCAACAGGCAAGATATGGATCAATAAAACCCGAGATGAGTGTCTACGGGACCACAGCTGATAAATAGTACACCAACGGTATACCAACCGATAAAGGAACTACAACGTAGTGCCCAAACAAGAGACAAGTCTCAGCAACCACGACAATGCGTGGAACGGGCTACCAAGAGGAAACAATACAAAAAAAATAGGGACTCCAGAATGGGAAACACCCTAGTTAATGATTATCATGTGAAGACAGTGAGAAGTCACCTAGAAGAGTATTTATCAAGGCAGTAAGATCAGTGAGGGCCAACAAGGCCACTGATGACAATATGGGTCAAAACAATACCACAATCGGTATGTGTTAAACCGATAGCCAGTTAGCATGGCGCACTTGCCATAGCAAGTGCTGCTATAACAGGGCTGTTCGGGAAATTTATAACCACTACGAAGTACTTGGAAAAGTACCATGAAGTTAAATGTGATCGTCATAACAGTGGAAGGGCCTGTTAGCCTAACCTCTGTAATTGTAAGTACATCAGTCAGCAAGAAGCTAGACTTGGTTAAGGTAAGAAGATGTTGTGCAACCATGAGAATTTTTCTTTCAACCCAAATTTATCCAAACTCTTTCTTGCAAAACCAGATTTTCTTTCAAACCGACACTTCTTTCCAACCTTCTTTTAAACCAACCAAACCAGTGCCCAGGGGCAGTTGACAAGGATACAACAGTGGATAAACCTTCCCTCGATTAAGTTCGGGAAGCACGGGACGCATATTGCAAGGGACAATATAAGGGAGTTGACAACAGAATACTTCACCTAGGCGTGTGACAGACACTACATGTACCAACTGTGTTGTGGGACGACCGCACTCCGATAGGAGCATGTGGGCCTGACAGACCTACTTATAGGTTAGTTGGGTAAGTAGTAATGTATCAGTATGATACCCCATATATGTATACGAGTAGAGTCCAGAACACGGGAAGTAGTCGACTCCGTTCTACGGTCAGCAGTGTAAGTCAAACAAAAGCTAAGGATTACCATGAATGGTTGAAGTAAAGGAACCCAGCTAAATTAAAGAGACTGAAGGAATCACTGAATGTGTGCAAGGAAATATTAAGATACAAGAGGTGCGAAGTGCACCGACTGTTATATAAAGACATTGGAGAAGGCGTACTTTACTGAAAGTACCCATAAGTGCAAGCCAAATGTAATGGCATGACTTAGCAACACCCAGGAGCAATCCTTAAAGGGTGTTCGCATCAACAATTGTTGCACAAAATGCATGACAGAAACACGAGGGTTGAAACTAACACCACAGAGTTTAGACATAAGTTGTCAGAAGACGGACTGATAATCCTAAGGGGCATCCCATGAAAGGAAACGTAATGCAACGATCTTGTCATGGAGCTCAATATGATATCCAAACTATGTAATGTTGCACAAAGAAGTACATGTATGTGGACAGCCTACAATGAGCACAGCTCAAGGCAATAAGGCTTATAGGCCACAAATAAAATGTCTTATATAAATTGATCAGTTGCAGAAGTATATGCTCTACAAGTAAAGAGCGGAGAACGAACCACCTGCATTAAGAGTGGGGATACCTCTGGATATTGTGAGACCGCAGGAGCGGTAGCTGTGTGGACCAAGTTCAAGAAATATGTGGAGGATGGACCACGTTGTTATTACCCCCAGAACGATTTGAATAAGAATAATACGAAAGGAAATGTTTGTACCAGTTGTGTAGACAGGAAGAGTGATAAGTTGATAGCAATCACCATAGGTGTGGGAAGCTAAATGTGTAGCGAACAACGCTCAAGGGAAAAATAGTAGTATATTCAAAATCAGCCAAATAAGGGCCAGATAAACCCAGTGTAATGGCGGAAGCTAATATAATAGCGGATGCAGTATAAGTTGATGTTGTATCTTAAGTAAGGATACGGTGCGCAATAAGCGACCGTTGTCTGAGTATTGTTAGATGATAAAATGGGGAATGAGCAGAGTTATGAGTTAAACCCTGGAGGCACAACAGTAAATGATAGCAAACGAACCGAGCATAAGCCGGTGACAAGTATTATGTGATAAGAATTTCGGTAAAAACAGTGTAAATTCCTATCGCAATCGCATGAGAGATTTACTGTCAAGAGTTTACGCCTCTGCACTCTGTATGACTGAGTGTTTTGGTATTGCACTTGCGCAGTAATGATCAAGTGGGATAGCTAGGAATCAGAAGCATGGTAATTGTGGAGGAATAATGTTATAGTGGCCGATGCATAGGTAATGCAAGGCCGCGGGAATGAAAGAATAAATGTACAAAACCAAAGGTGAGACACGTTAACAGTAAGTGACTACAGTAACACTAAATACCTAAATACCAAATGACGGTATGAGATATACCCCAGGTGTGGGAAATAACTGAGAGAGCACTACACATTAAGTAGTAGCTCAATCTCAACCGCCAGTAAGTCGGTAGAAGCAAGTCATCATTGTGAATTACATAGTAGTTTACGCTGTACCTATTGGACTGGACATTACTCTGTAAGCTATTGGAGAAGTCGGACGGAAATTTTATGGAACTCAACCGAATTCTGCTCAGGGTAGGATATCCCATGCGTCGGTTGAGAAACCTTGTTACCTCGTAATAAAGGTAATACATTGGAGAGTTACAATAAATACGTAGTGACGAATGGGGCAAACTAGCCCTATAATTATCAGAATGGCCGCAGCAGAGGCCATTGAGCCCCATGCGTCAAATAACCGGCATATCATGGTGAAATTGAAAAATGGGGAGTTAAATGCCTAAAAGCCTCACAGGCCAGGACCGAAACCGGTTATGAGTTAGAACTCCAATGCGAATTCTTGGTTTAGGGACTAAACCGCCAATATGGTTAAGATCCTCTAATCAGAATCCATTGTGTAATAGACTGCGTGGAAGTCAAAACACTCCACGACGGCAGAACATTTTAAGCCAAGGTTTAGTGATTGATTACGTGGGCGTAATCCCTTTTAAGGGGGGTAGAGCGCAAAACCACTTAGTGTGTTTTACCGTATAAGTGTACGCGAACTAGGTGTGCATAACACAAAATGATTTGTTATGATGGTTGGCGCGTGTGTTATATAAACATACGCATTTATTTGTGGGTAAATTGTGGTAATTGCGCACAGAAGAGGCGAATACCATTGGGGAAGTGGTTTATTTTGTTAACAGTGGTGTGTGAGAGTACAAGTGGAAGGGAGTAAAGAAACTCCTGGGGATCTAAAACCCCGATGGTGCATAAATGTAAGCCATGTATTGTATTTTGATAAAAAAATATATGTATATATATACAGTGTTGTGATTTATGAAGGGGTATGAGACCGACATAGAACCTAGTGAGAATTAAATTCCCTAGGTAACTTGAATTAAGTTGGATTGGGTGATGATTGATAGACGGAGAGTTCTATCCCTTGGAGATGTAATGATTATGACTAGAAGGATTTAAAGATAGAAAATGGGATACGCTGAATTAGTTGTTGGTTGAAAAAGAAGTGGGAGGTGAAACTTGATTATCATGAGATCAAGGGAAGCCGAACAAATTGGGGTGGAAAGATAGTTCAACACTGATGCTGATCACATCAGGGTTGGATGACTCTTGAAGCTCCCTGTAAGTGGTCACAAACAACCACGTTAAGAAAGATGCAAAGAGCATAAACTGGACTTGGAGTTGTGTTGTGTTTTCAAAAAGGATTTTCAATGAGTATTTCCAAAACAGACGATTAATATTGTGAATAAAGGATTCTCTTATATACTTAACCTAGTAAAGAATATTTTTGTAGTACTTGCTCACGAGCTGAGGACGTATGAGCCTTTGTCTTCGGACCGGTGACATGAGAAGTATATATGTTAAAAATTAAATGAATGTTTTGATCTCCCAAAGGAACGGGGACCAGAAGGTGTCCATCGCGACCGGGTTCTGCGGGATCACAGTGTATATGTACTCAACGTGGGATTCGAACCCATGGAGAGATGGAAAAGGTATTTCTGCTTGATATACATGCTAAGACATGTTGTGTGGAATAAGTAATAAATATTATTTTAGACCTTGAGTTCTAATGTGGGTGGGTTCTGAATTGATTGTGTTACTCGGGCCTACGAGTCCAAATGTGGTTATGTCACCTAGACCTAAGGGTCTGAGGGATATTATGTCAGTGCAAGTGTGGTGAAGGTACCCGGACCATTAAGTCCGAGGTTACCATGTGAGTATGATATTTTATGTATAATGTGGATATGTTGCCCGGACCATAAAGTCCGAGGTTGGATGTAAAGGGTGGTTGGTAATGGAAGTGTTATGGTTATAAGTAATTCCCGTATTCTAATCCAATGATGCGAGGAAATGTGAACTTCGAGGACGAAGTTCTTTTAAGGGGGGTAGATTGAAATACCCAAACCTTGGTATGTTTGTGTAAATGTTAAACTATGGTATTTAAAGGCTAAAAAGTGCCTTAGAAACATAAATGAACCATTTAAACCATGGTAAACACAAAAAACACTAAGACACGGTTTGAGCAAAAACATGCTCTAAGGTTGGAGTGAACTTGGCTAGGACCCAAAGAGCCTACCAAGATTTGATAATATAAAATTATGATTATATAAGGCTAATTAAGTCCCTAGGAAACCTTGGTAGACGATGAAACCAAACAAAACACAAAATAAATACCTTAAGGTCAATATGGGCTAAAATGTGCTCTAAGCTTGGGATAAATTTGTAAAAGACCTAATGGTCATACCTATACCTTATAAATATGTTAATGAACATATTAAATCAATTACCAAAGAAAACCAAGCTTGAAAACAAGTTAAAACACAAAAAGTGCTTTAAGGAGTCTTAAAGCACGTTTTTGAAAAATTGTCTTGTAAATGAGTTTTGAATGGCTAAATGTCCATCATTACTCTTTAATTAACATGTGTACTATATAGTATCACATTGGGTGGCTATATCAATGGGAAATCAAAAATTTCACTTCTATGTGCTTTGTTTTTGTGTGAATAGTAACTTTTATAAGCTAGTTTGTAACATATGTTATATAAGTAAGTGATTGGTCAACAAAGACCAAAACACCCTTCTAACTAAATGGTGGCCGGTTTTTATCAAGGTGAGTCACCAACATGAAAAAAATCAATTAAGGAAAAGAAGGGTAGGAAGGTAAAAAGGAGAAAGTTACCTTTTAATACAAATATCTTGTTAAAGCAAGTTCTATCTTCATTTCTCCTTTCCTCCTCATTTCACACGTCTCCATCCTCCCTTCTTGCTCTCTTTACGAGCTGCTACAGCAACACCAACACCACCATTGTTTTCCATCTTTGACCACTTGTAACTCCTAGCTCCATGGTCCAAATTCAATTCCAAGACCACCATTCTTCTAGTTGGAGCAAGCTCTACACTTCTACCTTTTCAAATCTTCAAGAACTCAATTTCGGTGCCAAGGAGATTCACCATTGATGGAGCTTGAGCTCACCTTTTCACATATTATTGTTCTCCTTTGCTTCTAGGTAAGGAATCTCAAAGAAAAATCAAGTTTCCTCTCCTTTAGTACATGGCCGAAAATTCACCTCACCATGGTGTCTTTACCTTGCTTGTTTTAGCTTCATTTGAATCTTCCAAGGGCTTGGTGGAGTCCTCTCTTGATATATTCAAGCTCTCTTTCCATTCCAAGGTAAAACAATCATTTTAATACCTTAAGATAATATATGTAACTAGGGTTTATAATGAGATGAAGCATAATGCTTGAATTCTCATTCTATTATTTGTTCATTGTATAGAAGTTGGCAAACAACTAAACACCCCACCGGTTTTACAAGGAAACAAGAAAGAAGTTTGTGAGGAAAAAGAGGTAAACAAACTATCTCAATGTAGTTTAAATGCCTTAGGAAAATGAGCTTGATTTGCTTAATAAAACACCTAAGGAGCCAATGGCAAATGAGCAAGTAAAATGCTCTCAAGGAGTTTATTAAGGGCATATGTATTGTTGGGTGTATTGCAGGTCAAAGGCTTATGTATTGTGGAAATTCAATGTTTAAGGATTATGCAATTTAAGGGCTAAGAGCCATGTTATTTAAGGGCCTAAGTGCCAAGCAAGTTTAATTATGCACTATATTGTGATGTAGTGTAAATTTGGTGAAGTTTTGTGAGTGATAGTGTTCTTGATGGAATTAGGTGTTCTTGAGTGTTTAATGGTGAAAACTATGAGTTTTGGAATGATGATGTGCTAAGAGAACCCATGGCGAAATTTGTAAAATGTATAAGGAGTTCTAAGTGCTTAAATGAACTTGGATGAACTAGGAATTGTTAGGAATGGATACATGCTTCACTAAGGAAGAACACATGCATTAAGGTGTTCTAAGGTGCTATAAGGATTTAGGCATTGTCTTGGAAGTTCTAGGAATTCAATATGTGTTTTTGAGAATGTATTAAAGTCTTGGAAAGTTGTTAAGGTTTAGGTTATGTGATGTGCAAGGAGGGAATAATGTATAGATAAGGTTTTGAGAAAGGAACTTTAAGGAGTTGTGAAAAAGAAGATTTGGTTAGTAAGAGAAGATGCTTGGGAGATGATGTTATGATGGTGAGGAAACACTTTGGTATAGAGGTTATTATGCATGAAACACCACTTGAAAAACTAGGAGAAAACATTGTAAGTGTTAGAAATTTTTTGAAGATATAAGTAAAGGTTTAAGGAATTAGAAAAAGAGTTTTGTGAGTGTTTAAGGATATCTTAAGGTGTGTTTGAAGTGCTCAAATGAGGTTAGGATGTACTAGGTCATATGGGGTGAAGTTTGGAGTTGAATGTAAAAAGGAAAACAAGGGTTTGGGGCAGACCGGACTTGCGACCGGACTTGCAAGTTCGGTCGGGCCCAGTTTACCCTGCGAGAATTAGCTTCTGGAATGGACCGGACATAGGACCGGACTTGGCAAGTCCGGTCGGGCTAAATTGCCAAAGGGAAGAAACTATCGGGAAAAGACCGAACATGCGACCGGACTTACAAGGTCGGTCGGAGTAGAAAATTTTGATGGAAATATGTTCTGGAATCGACCGGACATGGACAAGTCCGGTCGGTCGGACCAAAAATGTTGTTTTAGGTTATTAAAAGATGTCTAATGATGGGGATTGATGGAAAATGATGTTATAAGGTTGTGTAGGACATGTTAGGTGAGTTATAGTCACAATTTGGTGGGTGAAAAGTTGAAGTAAAATGAAAGAGTGAAACATGTTAAAAATGTAAAGATATTTAATTAGTAAACGAGGTTAACTATGGTCATTCGACGTTACACAAACACATTACCCCAATGTTAACAAAGGTAACTTTAATGTGCCAGTTGTTCGAGAATTGTTCGAGGAACGTAGGTGGACATGGTAAAATGGACTCCGGTGACAGGTTTGGTTTTCTTGCAACCTGTGTCCTACCGGATTACACCGGCTTGTATGCCAATATGTTTTTCTGAGTGTTTGCCACCTTGTAAGATTAAAACATGTAATGAGTTTATAGTAATTCATTTATGTGGCGCATCTGGTCTCCGATACCGTTTAACCTCAAATAAGTGTTAAACCTTAGCTAATTAGAGCTAGGAGCACATGAGAGATCGGTATTCGGAGTTAATGACCCAAACTTTGGGAACGTTCTAACCACAGCTATGTGTGAGTTAGTTGGATATTGTCATTGTATGCAAGTGTGTGAACCTCCCTTGTGTGCTTAACTCGGTCATGTTACCGTATGGTGTGTGGATGTGGTAGGCTCCATAATGGATCTCTAACTACTTATTTATAAGTATATATGTACTAATGGGGGGTGAGGAGTCCGGTTGTTCCGGCCACGCGTGTGATGGACGGGAGTCGATGTCATATCCGGTTCGGCTCTCTTGGTGTATGTATAGGTTGTATTCCAATTTGGTTTCTACCTTCCCTTAGCTTATCCAAAGCTAATTACTGACTCACGTCGGGCCACAGGGGCATACAAATGTTATTTCGGTGTGCTTGGGATTACTATATCCGACACACCTTGGGTTTAAGTTAACCGTTCGATATAACTGGACGGTAACAAGGTTGGTAACGAGCTTAACATGAGATTGGCATTAATCTCTAGGCTCACTATGTATACTAACTATGGTGGAAGGTTCCTTGTGTGAACCGACCTTATGATGTTTTGTGTTGATTATTGTGCTAGGCAATTTCCCTTGCTATGCTATGGTATTTATACGTTAGGTGTTTAAAATGAATGCGATGTTGTCATGTGTACGCCAAAACAAGAAAGGTTTTGTTATGTTTTGTTATGTGAGGAATGAGATATGTTGTAGGATATGGAGTGGATGGATCATGGAAATGAATCCCAGTTTGTGACAAGAGGCGTTTAAGGATAACCCGATTAATGGGTACGTGTCGTTCATTAAGGAAGTAGCTCCGTTTTAGAGGAGAGCCACTCTAAGGTTAAAGGAATCATTGGATGGTTTGTTAAGTGTGGATGTGTTGGATATGTTGAGCCCTATCGTTGGGTGTATGCAAAGTGTTGTGTGTTTATGGTTTGTATGCATGATTTAAATATAATCAACTGCATGCTAAGACGACAATTAGTTGTGCGTGGCCCGGTAGCATGTGGGCTGCGGGATTACCATACCAGCAAAGGTGCTGAGCCCCTTGGGGGCCACCCTTTCTCTCCTTTTCTATTTCAGGCACAAGGAGCTGGAAGCCGTTCGAGAGTAGGACGGGGTAGATGTTTATACATGGGTAGCCATTTAATGGCGTAAGCATTGTAGGCGTAGTAAGACCGAAATTGTTATCGGCATTAGTTTGTAAATACTCGGTACAGTGGGAATGTATGTATATAATAAATGTTGGAAATGGAATAAGGATTGTATTGTGTAGTTGCTCGGGAATCTAGTCCATCAGACCGATACAATGTACATGTATTAGCCTTGTTAGCCACGTGGGTGGTTAACGGCGTGTAACACCATTGAATTAAGTAATGTGATGAGTTGAGATTTCCGCTGCAGTTTGATGTTAAGTGTACGGTGGTGGTTGGGGTGTTACACAAACAATCAAATAGTCAATCATTGTTCCATTTTCTATCTTTTAATATAACTAGTCATAATCACAGAGCAATACATTTTAAATTTATGGAACTCATTTAATCAATTATTACTCATTTCATCAATTATTCTCAATTTATCTCCAAATAATTTACCTAGGGAATTCAATGCTTATGGAACTCAGTCCATCAATCATTCTCAAGTCAAATCACCTAGGGAACTCAATTCCTACTAGGTTCCACATCGGTTTCATACTGATTCATACATTATAATACCAAGTCTAATCTCAAATAGACATATACTATCGGGGTTATAATTCCCCAGGAGTTTCTCTACTCCTTTCCACTTATAATCTCACACCAGAGTTACTAAGATAGTCATATTCATATAACGGTATTCGCATCTCATGTGCGCAATAACCATGAGTAATCTATGAATGAATACATATGTCTATGTAACATACCTATCAATCATCAAAACAAATTCTTTTGAGCTATGCACACCGTAGTTTACGCACCTAATACGTAAAATATACGCTAAGCGGCTTTTCGCTCTACCCCCCTTAAAAGGGATTATTCCCACGTAATCTACCATATGTTATCACTGAACATTGGTCCAAGGCATTCAGCCGTCATGGAGTGTTTTAGCTTCCACACGGTCTATTATACAATGTTCTTTGGTCAAATGGTCTTAACCATATTGACAGTTTAGTCCCTGCACCAAGAATTCTCATTGGAGTTTATTTAACTCACAACCGGGTTTGGTTCTAGCCTATCGGGCTTCAAGGCATTGATAATTAGCCATTCATTCGTATTCACTAGGTGTATTAAACCTTAGAATTATGGCCCTCTAGGTTCTACTACGCGACCTGATAACTTAGGGCTTTATTCGCCCTTTTCATTATTCTCAATGTATTATACATCTCTCTTTTATCCCATTTGCCTTGGGAATGAGGTTTCTCAATCGACGCGTGGTATGTTTTACCGTACGCGAACTCAATGCGTTATAGATTTTCTATCCAGTCTCTCCGAAGATCTATTGTGCATACTGTTGTGCACCTCCATGATCACTCACTTGATTCTTCTGACTTGTTGTCGGTCGAGGTTGAGCTACTACCTAGTATGTAGTGCTTCCTCGGTTGTTAGTGGCTTCTAAATTATGCTCAATTATCTAATTCTATACAAGAATTCTTTCATCTATACGACTTTGCATTTTCTACGCATTGGTCCTCTTAATGTTCATAGGTTTCTCTTCATTTCCATTCCGGTTGAATTCGTTTGTTGTGATTGTTGGTACGTCCAACACTCCTCGTGCTTCTTTGGCCAAAGGCCGCACGGTTTTGTTCTAGGCTTTCCACTTAACTGGCTTGCGCCATGTTAGTTGGTACGTTTGCAAGTCTTCCGTATTTATTACGGGATGGTTATTTCGCAATCGTGTACTCCTGTCCCAAAGCTTATTGCTTCAGTTTTCCAGCTGATCCTCTAGGGATACACTTTCAGTTCCTAATGCAATTGCACTAGAAATGAACAATGCCTTCTCTGTGAGGTCTTTCGTCACCTGGTACAGACTTCTGGCTTTATTGCCCGGTCTGTCTACCATCTCGTGCTTTTCATCTCCACTGAGTCTAACTTATAATTCCACTTTATTCTCTATATCATTGTTTGAGTATATTCATATAACGGTCGCTTACTGCGCACCATGTTCTTATTCATTATACAACGTTGATTTACATGGCATCCGCTTCTATGTTGGCTTCCGCTCATGTATTTCCACCATTCCTACTACAACTCACCAATTACTTGGCTTACCACCGAATATGCTATTCTTTAAATCTTTATGCTCTTTGAGCGTTATTCACTTTACAATTCGCATTGTATACATAATGTGTTTGCTTCTAAACCGACTACTCTTTCGGTTTTCAACAATTGTTATAAAATCCTCTTCCTTCATACTTATCTTGGAAATCTCTCTTTCTTGTTCAAATTATCCACTATATTACCAGGTGGGATCCTCTTTCTGGATGGTCCTCATATTCACCGCTCCAGTGGTCTCACAATAGCGAGGGGTATCCCCAATCCCATAATGAGTGGTTTGTTCTTCGCTCTATTCATTTGTATAAAATACTCTATTCCCTTACTGTTGCCATTTCCGACAATTCTTCTTATTACTCTATATAGGTTTTACAACCGTTTGAATCTACATAGTGTAGTTGGTTCACGGCTTATAAGCCACATTGCCTCAAGCTCTGCTCATTGTAGGCTGTTCACACAAGTTTTTACCTCTCTGTATACCATCAAATGGTTTGGAGGTATTACTGGCTCCATGACAATGTCGTTGCATCACGCTTCCGTTCATGGGAGCCTCTTAGGCAATATCAGGTTGCCTGTGGTAATTTATGGTAATTCGGTGTTTGCACCGAGTATTAGTTTGACTCTTGTGTATCTATCACGATATTTCGTTCAACAATTGTAGACTTAGACTGTAACACCCCTCTCCTTAAACACGTAATAATCTCTCTCGTAGCAATAAATAAAATGTCTTACAGCGGAAGAAATAATAACAACAACAATACTCACTCGGGTGTCACCGGCCATTACTCGCCCATGCGAGTAACGAAGCCAAACTATATCCAACAACCAATATAAATAAACTGCTAACCGCTGTGATAACGAGAACATTCCTATACATCATACTAAGTCCATACTCATAAACATCGACAAGTGAGCGACTACCCAATCCCGAATATACATAACCGTACCATAATACAATTCCCAGTCTGACATCGTTATGCAAATAAACTCCATGTGCGGTAATCGAAATAAACTCTAACTACCCTGTTCCCGCACTTTGGCTTCGGCGATAATCAACAACCTGCACAATGAGTGTAGTCTCAGCGATAAACGCTGAGTATGCCGGGCCTGGACCCTATTGGTCACTTAGTCATTTTAACCATCTTATTATTAGATTGGTTTCATGCTTTACCATTTTATAGTTATAAACATGCATAATATACATAATCATCCATCCAAACATTAATAAACACTTAACCATCCATCCAATCCAAACATTAATTTAATATCACAAACAACAATTGTATATCGAACATATCGAATAATAGTACTGAATAAACACCGTAGTGAACACCATCCTTTGTTAATTTGATTTGGCCATTAAGGCCCCATCCATCCAAACCATGTTAATTAAATACCAGTTGGGCGTCATGTTAGGACAACCCGATAACCTCACCATGGACAGTAGTCCTCCCGTACACACAAAGGTGCTCATTTCGCCAGAGGTCTAGAAATACCACAAACCTTGATATGTTGTTAAACATTTAAACTATGGTATTTAAATGCTAAAAAGTGCCTTAGAAACGTTAGTGTACAACTTAAACCATAGTAAAACACAATAAAGCACTAAGACACCGCTTGAGCAAAAACATGCTCTAAGCTTGGAGTGAACTTGGTTGGGACCCAAAGAGCCTACCAAGACTTAGTAATATTCAATTATGATTTAATGAGGATAATTAAGTCCTTAGGAAACTTTGGTAGACAATTAAACCAAACAAAACACAAATAAATACCTTAAAGCCAATATTGGCGAAAATGTGCTCTAAGCTTGGGATAAGTTTGGTTAAGACCTAATAACCTTACCAAGACCTTATTTATATGTTAATGAACATATTAAATCAATTACTAAAGAAAACCAAGCTTGAAAACAAGTTAAAACACAAAATGTGCTTTAAGGAGCCTTAAAGCACATTTTTGAAAAATTGTCTTGTAAATGAGTTTTGAATGGCTAAATGTCCATCATTACTCTTTAATTAATATGTGTACTACTTAGTATCACATTAGGAAGTCTAAATCAATGGGAAATCAAAAATTTCACAAATATGTGCCTTGTTTGTGAATAGTGCTCAAATAGTGCTAGTTTTATAAGTCAACATAAGTTTATTGGTCAACAAAGCCATATATGTTATATATGAAGGGGCACGGTTTTAAGTGGGTGAGTCACCAACTAGTCATCCAACTAAGAAAAGAAAAGAAATAAAGTAAAGTTACTATTTGCTTTTAAGCTTAAATATCTTCAAAGTGAGACCTCTCACCTCTCTCTCATTTCCTTGCCTTCCCACCGTGTTCTTCCTATTCTCCCAACCAAACCGTTGCTACAGCCCTCTCTTCTCTAACTTCAATTGCTCACCAAATGTTCATTAATGCTCCAAATCAAATTCTAAGACCATATTTGTCAGTTAGACCAAGCTCTTCACTTCTATCTTTTCAAATCTTCAAGAACTCCATTTTGGTGCCATGAAGAATCTCCATTGAAGGGGGAAAAGCTCATCTTCTTTCATATTGTCATTCTCCTTTGTTTCAAGGTAACAAAAACCAAAGAAAATCTAAGTTTCCTCTCATTTTTGTATGTGTCCGAAAATTCACCTCACAATGGTGCTTTATCTTGCTCTCTTCATAGCTTAATTCAAACTTCAAAGGACTAGGAGGAGTCCTATCTTGCTACTTAACCAAGCTCTCTTTCGAATTCCAAAGGTAATCATCAAATTTTGGTATTTTAAGACACATATGCAAACCTAGGGTTTGACTATGAGTTTGGGTATTAAACTTAATGCTCATTACCCTTATATGTGTAATGGTTAGAAGATTGACAAGTGATAAAAGCTCCTTGCCGATTTTCAATCAAGAAAGAACAAGAAAAACAAGTGAGAAAACTTGGAAAACAAAGAGGTAAATGCCTCTCTTAATGTAGTTTTATGTACTAGGAAATTGAGCTATACTTGCTTAATAATTAACCTAAAGAGCCAATGGGAAATGAGCTAGAAAACTATCCACAAGGTGGACTAAAAAGACATGGGAGCATTGTTGTGTGTATTCGCAGGTTGAAGGCATTTAAATGTGGAGATTCAGTGTTTAAGTTTAATGCAATTTAAGGGCCTAAGAGCCATGTTATTTAAGGGCCTAAGTGCCAAGCAATTTAAGTTTATGCACTATATTGTGATGTAGTGTAGTTTAAAGGTTTAGTTGTGTGTAAAGAACATCTCTTGTGAAGGTGAATGTGTTTGATGGTTAAAGGATGAAAAACCATATGTTTGTGTATAAGAGTGTGTATTAAGAGATTGAATGTTCTTGATTGTCTAAAGGTGAAAAACAATGTGTTTTGGTGTAAGGTGATACAAGAGAAGCTATGGCGAAATTTAGTTGATAAACAAAAGAGTTTATGTGTTGTAATGAGATTTTATGACCTAGAAGGTACTAGGAATTTTTAAGTGTTAAGATGGTGAAAGAAAGTGAATTAAGGTGTTCTTAGGTGTTAAGATGCCTTAGGCATAGTCTTGGAGATTTAGGGAACTAATGGATGATTTCTTGATACACCAAGGTGATGGTGGAGGTGTCGTAAAGTCTTGTGCAAAGTTTGGTGAACAATGAAAGTGTAACGCCTTGTGAAGGTTTAATTATGAACTTGTGGGAAAGACTTGAGGAGTGTGTGTAAAGGGGATGAGTGTAGTGCAAATGATGTTTAAAAGGGTGGTTATAAGGTAGTGAGGGAGTACTTTGGTTAGGTGAAGTTTTAGGCAAGAATACAAGTTACAAGTGTAAGAAAAAAATGTTCTAAGTGTTAAGGACTTAGTAAAAGTTGAGTAAAAGTTTAAGGAATTTTTGGGATGTTTCGAGAGGGTTTAAGTGTGCCCAAAAGATGTTAAAACATGTGGGAGAACATGTGTAAAGCATAGGAAAAAATTGGGATGAATTTGGAGTTCAGAAAGAGGAGAAAAGCACATTAGAAAATTGGTTCTGCAGTGGACCGCCCCTACGGACCGCCCCTGTGGGGAGGTCCAGTGCAGAGAAGTGAAAAAAAAAACGTGTAGCATCTGTTGTGGACCGCCCCTGGGACCGCCCAGAGGGGCGGTCCAGACCAGAGATGAAGAAAAAATTTGTTTAAGGCTCCTAATGATGGGGGATTGAATGGTAATGGTTTTAGATGATGTTTAGGCCTTGTTTGGTGACATGTAAAGGTCTTAAAGTGTGTAAACAAATGTTAGGTTTGATGTGAGAGTTGTGAACTTAAGATCACAAGTGTAAAATTAAATATAACGGGATGACGGGGTAACTATGGGCGCATTAGACGTTAAACAAGCATGTTACTCCAATGTTAATGAAAGTAATTGTAATGTTATCAGTTGTTCGAGAATTGCTCGAGGAACATAAGTGGACATGATAAAGTGGACTCCGGTGACAGGTATGGTTTTCTTGCAACCTGTGTCCTACCGGATTACACCGGCTTGTATGCCAATGTGTTTTTCTGTATGTTTGCCACGTTGTAAGATAAACATGTAATGAGTTTACAGTAATTCATTTATGTGGCGTGCTCAACTCCGAAACCATTTAACCTCAGAAGTGTTAACCTTAGTTAACTGAGTCTAGGATCACATGAGAGTTCGGTATTCGGAGCAAACGACCCGAACTATGGGACGTTCTAACCACGGCTATGCGTGTGTTAATTGTGTGATATGTGTATGTGAATGTAGGGATCTCCCTTGTGTGTTTAACCCAGTTGTAATACTGTATGGTGTGTAGATGTGATAGACTCCATAGTGGGGTTCTAACTAATATCTAAAAGTAAGTATGTACTAACAGTGGTGAGGAATCCGGTTTGGCCGGTCGCGCGTTGTTTGGGAGTGGGTATCCTTCTTAGCCTTACCCTTCTCTCTGTTATGGTTGTTTCCCTCACGGGTTATGATCTCCCATTAGCTTATTCCAAAGCTTAGCTATTCTGACTATGATCGGTTTAGGGGGAACATGTGTTGTGTGGTGTGTTCGGGCCTCCAAACCCGAACCATCTTAACTTAAGTTACTCGTCCGACTATTAGGACGGTAATGAGTGTTGTTGTTGTTGTATAACGAGCTTACCATGAGGGTGACACCATTCTCTAGGCTCACCAGTGAATTAACTATGTTTGGGTCGGTTCCTAAGAGGACCGTTCCCGTTATGTTATGTGATGTTGTTGTAATGCAATACCTATTGCGATGTTATCATGTGCACGTCGAAACGTGAAAAGTGTTGTTATGTTTGTTATGTGAGGAATGTTATATGGTGTAAGATATGGAGTGTGTGGATCATGGAAATGAATCCCAGTTTGTGATAAGAGGCGTTTAAGGATAACCCGACTTAAGGGTAAGTGTCGTCTATTAAGGAAGTAGCTCCATTAGAGGAGGAACACTCTAGGGATAATGAATACCATGAGTGACTTATCAAGTAAGGATGTATTATCCGTTTGTTGAGCCCATTGAGGCGAAATGTTATGTGTTGTGTGTTTACAGTTGCATGCATGATTTAAATATAATCAATCGCATGCTAAGACGACAATTAGTTGTGCGTGGCCCGGTAGCATGTGGGCTGCGGGATTACCATACCAGCAAAGGTGCTGAGCCCCTTGGGGGCCACCCTTTCTCTTCTTTTCCTATTTCAGGTTCAAGGAGCTGGAAGCCGTTCGAGAGTAGGACGGGGTAGTCGTGGTACATGGGTAATCATGTAAGTTATATATACAGTAGGAGTAGTAAGACCGAAGTTGTTATCGGCATCAGTTGTAATACTCGGTACATTAGTAAGGTTAGTGTAAGCTGGTTGTTAATGAAGAAGTATAGTGATGTACAATTGCTCGGGAATCTAGTCCATCAGACCGGTACAATGTGTATGTAATAGCCTTGTTAGCCACGTGGGTGGTTAACGGCGTGTAACACCAACGAGTTAAGTTATTTGATGAGGTGTGTATTCCGCTGCAGATTGTCGTTATGTGTTTGTTGTTGGATGGGGTGTTACAAAAAGTGGTATCAGAGCGAAGTATCGCTCTGATGACTGAATTACCGAGCTTAGGAAGTACCGAGTTAGGATTTTAGTACTTTGGGTTAAGGGTTGAGTGATAGCGTGAGAGATACGCTAGTTAGGAACTACCAGTGAATACTGAAAACCTACTATATCCAACCCGCCCTCCACAACCCCTGTTTTATAACTTGGGAAAACAACGCCAGAGAGATGGAAGTCCACTCCTACTCGGGAATACCCGATCTGGCTGTTATTAAATACCTTTAAAGTACGGAAGACCTGTCATACGGTAGATCCCGAAAACTGGGAATCCCGGAGACGGTTTCCATCTGAACAATGTTAACCGCATTTAATAGCGAAGAATGAAGAATTTCATGTATGAGAGAATAGAATTTCCGGCAACCTGGGTCGACATGCCGAGCAGTCGAGGATAACCAGCTTGCAACGCACCAACCGTGCAACGGGCAAGAAGTGGATTAATAAAACCCGAGACGAGTGTCTACGGGACCACAGTTGTAAATGACACACCACGGTATACCAACCGACAAAGGAACTACAACGTAGGCCCAAACAGGGACAAATCTCAGTAGCCACGACAAATGCGTGGAACGGGCTACGAAGAGGAAACAATACAAAAGAAAAGGGGTCTCCAGAATGGGAAACACCCTAGTTAATGATTACCATGTGAAGACAGTGAGAAGTCATCCGAGGAATATTATCAAGACTGTAAGATCAAGTGAGGGCCAACAAGGCCACTGATACAGTGCGGGTAAAAACAATACCACAACCGGTATGTGTTGAACCGATAGCCAGTTAACATGGCGCACTTGCCCTGGCAAGTGCTGCTATAACAGGGCTGTTCGGGGAAGTTTTAACAACTACAAAGTGCTTGGTAAAGTACCACGAAGTTAAGTGTGATCATTATGACCATGGAAGGGCTTAACAGCCTAACCTCTGTAATTATAAGTACACCAGTCAGCGAGAAGCTAGACTTGGTTAGGGTAAGAAGATGTTGTGAAACCATGAAAATTTTCTTTCAAACTCAGATTTATTTCAAACCCTTTTCCTTCAAAACCAGATTTTCTTTCAAACCAATACTTCTTTCTAACCTTCTTTCAAACCAAACCAGTAAAACCAAGGACAGTTGACAAGGATACAACAATGGATAAACTTTCCCTCGATTAAGTTCGGGAAGCATGGAATGAATATTGTCACGGGACAATATAAGAGAGTTGACAACAGAATACTTCACCTAGGCGTGTGACGGACACTACGAGTGTACCAACTGAATTGTGGGACGACCGCACTCCGATAGGAGCTTGTGGGCCTGACAGACCTACTTATGGGTTAGTTGGGTAAGTAGTAATGTATCAGTAGGGTACCCCACATATGTATACAAGTAGAGTCCGAAACACGGGAAGTAGTCGACTCCGTACTACGGTCAGCAGTATAAGTCAATCAAGAACTAAGGATTACCATGAATGGTTGAAGTTAAGGAACTCAGTTAAGTTAACGAGACTAAAGGAATTAGTAAATTCATTTCAAGGAAATGTTTTAAGAGTCAGGAAGTGCGAAGTGCACTGACTGTTATGTAAAGACATAGCATATGTCGTAAGGATCCTCAGGGATAAACATTATGGCTGGAACGGAGACCCAGCCTGTGCATGGCAAGGCAGATGCCCAATGTGGACACATTAATGTGCAATGAACGGGATGAAACTTCCGGAATAAGTACCTACACTACCGGGAAATGTTGATCTTCACAGAAGGAGATAATAAGCCAGTTAAGAACGCAAACGGCGTGGCTAACGGAATGTACCAATAAGTGTGAACTAGATGTAAAGGCATAACTTAACAACACCCAGGAGCAATCCTTGAAGGGTGTTCGCATCAACAATTGTTGAACGAAATGCATGACAGAAGCACAAGGGTTGAAACTAACACCCAGTTTAGACATAAGTTGTCAGGAGACGGACTGACAAACCTAAGGGGCATCCCATGAAAGGAAACGGAATGCAACGACCTTGTCATGGAGCTCAATATAATATCCAAACCATGTAATGTTGTACAGAGAAGTACATGTTGTGGACAGCCTACAATGAGCGCAGCTCAAGGCAGTAAGGCTTATAAGCCACAAATAAAATGTGTTATGAAAATTAGATTGATTGCAAAAGTTTATGTTATATAAGTGAATAGAGTGGAGAACGAACCACTGCATTAAGAGTGGGGATACCTCTCAATATTGTGAGACCGCAGGAGCGGTAGTTATGTGTATCAAGCCCAAGAAATATGTTAAGGATTGACCATGTTGTTATTGAAAGAGAGCAGTTAGCTTAGTAACATGTGTGTATAAAGTGAAGCACCGAGCTGGATAATGCCGGATTGTGACTCGAATGATCAATGCTCAAGGAGCATACAGTAGTCATCCAAATAAAGGACGAACCATAACACGAATGATGTGAGTACATATGTGGAAGTTAATGTGGCAGTAAATACGATATAAGCTGATGTTATACAAGGAGTAAGAGCACGGTGCGCAGCAAGCGACCGTTGTATAAGTATTGTTAAACGATAATGTGGCAGATAAAACCAGTTAAGAGTTAAACTCAGTGGAGATGCAAGATAAGTGATGTTAAACAGACTGGGCAATAAGCCAGTGGTAGGTACTATGTGATGAGGAACTCAGTGTGAATTCCTACTGCAATCGCATAAGGGATTTACTGTCAAGAGTTTACGCCTCTGCACTCTGTATGACTGAGTGTTTTGGTATTGCACTTGTGCAGTAATGATCGAGTGGGATAGCTAGGATTTGGGGAAATGTTAATTGTGGTAGAGTAACGCTATAATGACCGATGCATAGGAAATGCAAGATCGCACCAATGAAAGGATACTTGTACAAAACCAAATGGGAGGCATGATTAAGAATAAGTGACTACAGTAGCACTAAATACCAAATATTGGTATGGAACATACCTTGAGTGTGGGTGATAACCGAGAGAGCACTACACATTAGGTAGTAGCTCAATCTCAACCGACTGTCAGTCGGAAGGGAACAAGTCAATCATTGTGAAATACATAACTGTATACACAGTAAATTATTATGGAAGTGGATAGAAAGTTTATAACTCACCGAATTCGCTAACGGTAAGAGATACCACGCGTCGGTTGAGAAACCGTTATTACCAAGATAAAGGTGATAATTGGAGAAGTACAATACAGTAAGAATAATGAGTGGGGCAAACTAAGCTCTACAGTTATCAAAGTTGTGCAGCGGAGGCCAGTGAACCCATGCTTCAGATACCGAATATGCATTGTGAATACGAATAAATGGCTAATTATTAATGCCTAGAAGCCTCACAGGCCAGAACCGAAACCAGCTAAGAGTTTAAACAAACTCCAATGAGAATTCTTGGTTTAGGGACTAAACCGCCAATACGGTTAAGATCCTCTAACCAGAACACATTGTATAACAGACCGCGTGGAAGTTAAAACACTTCACGACGGCAGAACATTTTAAGCCAATGTTCAGTGATTGATTACGTGGGCGTAATCCCTTTTAAGGGGGGTAGAGCGCAAAACCACTTAGTGTGTATTACCGTACAAGGGTACGTAGTGTATGTGACCTATATTGTGCATAGCACAAAATAATTGTTTTGATGATTGATGCGTACGTTACATAAACATACACATTCATTCATGGTTTAATTGTGGTAATTCTGCACAGTAGATGCGAAATACCATTGTGATTGTGATAAGTGTGTTTATTTATTAACAGTTGTGTGCGATGTAGTACAAGTGTGGGGAGTAGAGAAACTCCCGGGGAACAAAACCCCGACAGTGTATAAATGTGAAACTGTGTGTCGCATTTTGATAAAATCTATGTGTATATATACAATATAGTGATTCATAAAAAGGGTATGAAACCGACATAGAACCTAGTGAGAATAAGATTCCCTAGGCAACAGGATTAAAGTGAATGAAAATAATTGATAGACGAAGTTCTATCCCTTGGAGATGTTATGATCATGATTAGAATGATTAAAAAGATAGAAAATTGGAAATGAGTGATTTACTTGATGCTTGAAATTGAAGTGGGAGGTGAAACTTGATTATCATGAGATCAAGGGAAGCCGAACACAAATTGGGTGGAAGGATGTTCAACACTGATGCTGATCACATCAGGGTTGGATGATTCTTGAAGCTCCCTATAAGTGGTCAAATAACCACGCTAAGAAAAGAAGCAAAGAGCATAAGTTGGACTTGGAGTTGTATGTGTTTTCAAAAAGGATTTTGAATTGGTATAATAAAACATCGATAGATACTTTACATGATTAAAGTTTTCTTACTTAGCCTCACAAGGAAATATTTTAAATTTAAGTGATTGTTTTGACCTCCCAAAGGAACGGGGACCAGAAGGTGTCCATCGCGACCGGGTTCTGCGGGATCACAGTGTATATAAAAGATATTTTGATTGTTATACATGCTATGACATGTTGAGTGGTATGTGTAATAAATGTTATTTTGACCTTGCTTTCCAAAAGTGTATGTTATCAAGACCTATAGTCTAAATGTGTTGTGTTACATAGACCTATGTGTCTAAAGGCTGTTATGTTATCAAGACCTATGTCTGAATGTTGTTATGTTACCCAAGACCAGAGAGTCTAAGGGTTGTTATGTATGTGTAAATGTTGTTAAGATACCCGGACCATTGAGTCCGAGGTTATCTTGTGAATATGTTATGTTATGTATGGATGTGAATGTGTTACCCGGACCATTAAGTCCGAGGTTGGTGATGTAAAGTGCGTTGGTTATGGAAGTTTATCTCTATAAGTAATCCCCGTATTCTAATCCAAGATGTGTGGGAAGTGTAAACTTCGAGGACGAAGTTCTTTTAAGGGGGTAGATTGAAATACCCCAAACCTTGATATGTTGTTAAACTTTAAACTATGGTATTTAAATGCTAAAAAGTGCCTTATAAACGTTAGTGTACAACTTAAACCATAGTAAAACACAATAAAGCACTAAGAACAGCTTGAGCAAAAACATGCTCTAAGCTTGGAGTGAACTTGGTTGGGACCCAAAGAGCCTACCAAGACTAGTAATATTCAATTATGATTTAATGAGGATAATTAAGTCCTTAGGAAACTTTGGTAGACAATTAAACCAAACAAAACACAAATAAATACCTTAAAGCCAATATTGGCGAAAATGTGCTCTAAGCTTGGGATAAGTTTGGTTAAGACCTATAACCTTACCAAGACCTTATTTATATGTTAATGAACATATTAAATCAATTACTAAAGAAAACCAAGCTTGAAAACAAGTTAAAACACAAAATGTGCTTTAAGGAGCCTTAAAGCACATTTTTGAAAAATTGTCTTGTAAATGAGTTTTGAGTGGCTAAATGACCATCATTACTCTTTAATTAATATGTGTACTACTTAGTATCACATTAGGAAGTCTAAATCAATGGGAAATCAAAAAATTCACAATATGTGCCTTGTTTTGTGAATAGTGCTCAAATAGTGCTAGTTTAAGTTATAAGTCAACATAAGTTGTTTAATTGGTCAACAAAGGCCATATATATGTTATATATTGAAGGGGCCACGGTTTTTAAGGTGGGGAGTCACCAACCTAGTCATCCAACTAAAGAAAAGAAAAAGAAATAAAGTAAAGTTACTATTTGCTTTTAAGCTTAAATATCTTGCAAAAGTGAGACCTCTCACCTCTCCTCTTCATCTTCCGCCTTCCACCGTCTTCCTCTATTCTCCCAACCAGAACCGAGCTTGCTACAGCCCCTCTCTTCTCTAACTTCAATTGCTCACCAAATGTTCATTAATGCTCCAAATCAAATTCTAAGACCATATTTGTCTTAGTTAGACCAAGCTCTTCACTTCTATCTTTTCAAATCTTAAAGAACTCCATTTTGGTGCCATGAAGAATCTCCATTGAAGGGGGAAAAGCTCATCTTCTTTCATATTGTCATTCTCCTTTGTTTCAAGGTAACAAAAACCAAAGAAAATCTAAGTTTCCTCTCATTTTTGTATGTGTCTGAAAATTCACCTCACAATGGTGCTTTATCTTGCTCTCTTCATAGCTTAATTCAAACTTCAAAATACTAGGAGGAGTCCTATCTTGATACTTAACTAAGCTCTCTTTCGAATTCCAAAGGTAATCATCAAATTTTGGTATTTTAAGACACATATGCAAACCTAGGGTTTGACTATGAGTTTGGGTATTAAACTTAATGCTCATTACCCTTATATGTGTAATGGTTAGAAGATTTACAAGTGATAAAAGCTCCTTGCCGATTTTCAATCAAGAAAGAACAAGAGAAAACAAGTGAGAAAACTTGGAAAACAAAGAGGTAAATGACCTCTCTTAATGTAGTTTTATGTACTAGGAAATTGAGCTATACTTGCTTAATAATTAACCTAAAGAGCCAATGGGAAATGAGCTAGAAAACTATCCACAAGGTGGACTAAAAGACATGGGAGCATTGTTGTGTGTATTCGCAGGTTGAAGGCATTTAAATGTGGAGATTCAGTGTTTAAGTTTAATGCAATTTAAGGGCCTAAGAGCCATGTTATTTAAGGGCCTAAGTTCCAAGCAATTTAAGTTTATGCACTATATTGTGATGTAGTGTAGTTTAAAGGTTTAGTTGTGTGTAAAGAACATCTCTTGTGAAGGTGAATGTGTTTGATGGTTAAAGGATGAAAAACCATATGTTTGTGTATAAGAGTGTGTATTAAGAGATTGAATGTTCTTGATTGTCTAAAGGTGAAAAACAATGTGTTTTGGTGTAAGGTGATACAAGAGAAGCTATGGCGAAATTTAGTTGATAAACAAAAGAGTTTATGTGTTGTAATGAGATTTTATGACCTAGAAGGTACTAGGAATTTTTAAGTGTTAAGATGGTGAAATAAAGTGAATTAAGGTGTTCTTAGGTGTTAAGATGCCTTAGGCATAGTCTTGGAGATTTAGGGAACTAATGGATGATTTCTTGATACACCAAGGTGATGGTGGAGGTGTCGTAAAGTCTTGTGCAAAGTTTGGTGAACAATGAAAGTGTAACGCCTTGTGAAGGTTTAATTATGAACTTGTGGGAAAGACTTGAGGAGTGTGTGTAAAGGGGATGAGTGTAGTGCAAATGATGTTTAAAAGGGTGGTTATAAGGTAGTGAGGGAGTACTTTGGTTAGGTGAAGTTTTAGGCAAGAATACAAGTTACAAGTGTAAGAAAAAAATGTTCTAAGTGTTAAGGACTTAGTAAAAGTTGAGTAAAAGTTTAAGGAATTTTTGGGATGTTTCGAGAGGGTTTAAGTGTGCCCAAAAGATGTTAAAACATGTGGGAGAACATGTGTAAAGCATAGGAAAAAATTGGGATGAATTTGGAGTTCAGAAAGAGGAGAAAAGCACATTAGAAAATTGGTTCTGCATTGGACCGCCCCTACGGACCGCCCCTGTGGGGAGGTCCAGTGCAGAGAAGTGAAAAAAAAAACGTGTAGCATCTGTTGTGGACCGCCCCTGGGACCGCCCCAGAGGGCGGTCCAGACCAGAGATGAAGAAAAAAATTTGTTTAAGGATCCTAATGATGGGGGATTGAATGGTAATGGTTTTAGATGATGTTTAGGCCTTGTTTGGTGACATGTAAAGGTCTTAAAGTGTGTAAACAAATGTTAGGTTTGATGTGAGAGTTGTGAACTTAAGATCACAAGTGTAAAATTAAATATAACGGGATGACGGGGTAACTATGGGTGCATTAGACGTTAAACAAGCATGTTACTCCAATGTTAATGAAAGTAATTGTAATGTTATCAGTTGTTCGAGAATTGCTCGAGGAACATAAGTGGACATGATAAAGTGGACTCCGGTGACAGGTATGGTTTTCTTGCAACCTGTGTCCTACCGGATTACACCGGCTTGTATGCCAATGTGTTTTTCCGTATGTTTGCCACGTTGTAAGATAAAACATGTAATGAGTTTACAGTAATTCATTTATGTGGCGTGCTCAACTCCGAAACCATTTAACCTCAGAAGTGTTAACCTTAGTTAACTGAGTCTAGGATCACATGAGAGTTCGGTATTCGGAGCAAACGACCCAAACTATGGGACGTTCTAACCACGGCTATGCGTGTGTTAATTGTGTGATATGTGTATGTGAATGTAGGGATCTCCCTTGTGTGTTTAACCCAGTTGTAATACTGTATGGTGTGTAGATGTGATAGACTCCATAGTGGGGTTCTAACTAATATCTAAAAGTAAGTATGTACTAACAGTGGTGAGGAATCCGGTTTGGCCGGTCGCGCGTTGTTTGGGAGTGGGTATCCTTCTTAGCCTTACCCTTCTCTCTGTATGGTTGTTTCCCTCGCGGGTTTATGATCTCCCATTAGCTTATTCCAAAGCTTAGCTATTCTGACATATGATCGGTTTAGGGGGAACATGTGTTTGTGTGGTGTGTTCGGGCCTCCAAACCCGAACCATCTTAACTTAAGTTACTCGTCCGACTATTAGAACGGTAATGAGTGTGTTGTTGTTGTATAACGAGCTTACCATGAGGGTGACACCATTCTTCTAGGCTCACCAGTGAATTAACTATTTGGGTCGGTTCCTAAGAGGACCGTTCCCGTTATGTTATGTTGTTGTAATGCATACCTAGGCGATTTTCTCATGTGCACGTCGAAAACGTGAAAAGTGTTGTTATGTTTGTTATGTGAGGAATCTATATGGTGTAAGATATGAAGTGTGTGGATCATGGAAATGATCCCAGTTTGTGATAAGAGGCGTTTAAGGATACCGACTTAAGGGTAAGTGTCCGTCTATTAAGGAAGTAGCTCCATAGAGGAGGAACACTCTAGGGAAATGAATACCTGAGTGACTTTCAAGTAAGGATGTATTATCCGTTTGTTGAGCCATTGAGGCGAAATGTTATGTGTGTGTGTTTTACAGTTGCATGCATGATTTAAATATATCAATCGCATGCTAAACGACAATTAGTTGTGCGTGGCCCGGTAGCATATGGGCTGCGGGATTACCATACCAGCAAAGGTGCTGAGCCCTTTGGGGCCCCCTTTCTCTTCTTTTCCTATTTCAGGTTCAAGGAGCTGGAAGCCGTTCGAGAGTAGGACGGGGTAGTCGTGGTACATGGGTAATCATGTAAGTTATATATATCGTAGGAGTAGTAGACCGAAGTTGTTATCGGCATCATTGTAATACTCGGTACATTAGTAAGGTTAGTGTAAGCTGGTTGTTATGAAGAAGTATAGTGGTACAATTGCTCGGAATCTAGTCCATCAGACTGTACAATGTGTATGTAATAGCCTTGTTAGCCACGTGGGTGGTTAACGGCGTGTAACACCAACGAGTTAAGTTATTTGATGAGGTGTATTCCGCTGCAGATTGTCGTTATGTGTTTGTTGTTGGATGGGGTGTTACAGGTCTGGAGGCCCCTGACTATTCACTTTGCCTCGTAAGGCGTCCATATAAAGGCCGTAGCCACCTGACCCACGATCCAAATAGGGCTCGTTGGGTATAAACCTGGAGCGGAACCCGATTGGGTACCCCTTAGTGATCACAAATGCGCAACCAAGTAGTTCATAAACTACCGGGATTCCTCACCTCAACTCATACCATCTCTCTCTCATAATGTTTAAGATATGCTCTTAGTCTTATGGAGAATATAATTATTAAATAGCTGCCCAATGGGTCTCACGCATACCTAGAAGTAATCTAGGTTATATTCATGTTCGAGATTAAGTACCTTTTTCACTTTTTACTTTATTTGCCCTCTTTAATTAATAAGTGTCAAATGAGTCAAAAGGAGGATGCTGAGTCATCTAAAAACCGACCCCCTTGTGATATTTAAGCACGGGTGTTTTCGTCTTATCACAAGAACGCGCCTAAATTTCCCGGTTTGGCACTATTAATCGGGCCCGTTTTCCGGATTTTTTTTCTCATTTCTTTAATTTTAATGGTTCTAGACCTTATATAGTATTTAATTATAGATATATGATCAACTATAATTTTTACGAGTCCATTTGACCACTCAAAGTCACATTCTCGGGTTTTCTCGAAAAACATGCTTTAAAGCTTCGTTTGCGTTTTAAGCCCACTATATGGATTCATTTTCTTCGAGAATTGTTCCCACATGCTATTTAGGCATAATTAAGTCTTAGGAATCCATCTAGGACCCTAGTCGAGGTCACATGCTACCTATGGTTGCGTGACGCACGTTTTTATGTTTTTGTGTTTTTTACGCGTTTTCTCTTTTCTTTTGGTTTTACTTTCTTCACCAAAGCTCTTAAGGAATCATTAGGCCTCTAACTCTCATATTAGAATAATTTAATCACCATTTTTAAGTTAGGGGTATTTCAATATCCAGCATGCTTAATAATGAAAACCTGCACAATTATTTTCCTAGATTAAATGTTCAGACGCATGGGAGATAAGGAAGAAGAAAAAAAACGACAATGCAGAAAAAAAAGTTGTCACTTTTTGTTTTTTCAGTTATGTCTCTGCTGAGTCATTCCTATCTGTGGTCCCAAACTGGCGCGATAGAGGCTAAGCCACTAAGAAGTGTGGACTTTAGAGAATCAACAACAAGCTTTGGTGAAATACCCCTAACTAATAAATCATGATTAAAACATTAAATGATGATATATTAAGGCTAAAATGTGCCTTAACATTATTGAGGAACAATCTAAGATCACAAACAAGCAAAAATATGCTTTATAATCACTTAGGGCAAAAATGTGACCTAAGAAGCCTAAGAGTTTATGTAACCTCAATTAGGGTTTAAAGTGGATTCCTAAACATTATATATAAGGTACGAACAAGATAAAAACCATTACCAAAGAAACCCAAACTCAAAAAGGAATTAAAACACAAAAAGGGGGCCTTAAAACTCCTTAAGACACATTTTTATAAATGTGTCTAGAATTGACTTTTGGTGGTTAATTAGGATTTTATACATCACATATAACTTGTATACTATATGGTATCACATTAGCATGCTAATTTAAAGAATTTCAAAAAAATCAGAAATATGGCACTAATTTGTGAATAGTACCCAAATAGTGCCAAACAAAGCCTTAATCTCCTAGCATGGTCAATGGTCAATATTAAGCCCTGAAAAATATATTGAAGTCGGCAGCCTCTATATTGACTCACACCACTTAAGTCATGACTCATTCCTAGATAAGACTAAAATTAAGAGGATAACTTTCATTAATTACTTTACACTTAAGAAAACAAAATATCTTCACTTCCTTTGCTCCCTCCTCTCTCCTACTGCCGAGAACTTCTCCTCCCTTCATTGTAACACCCCAACCGCTAATCCTTCCATTATCCTCTAATCATTCCCATAATTACCTTACTCGCAGCGGAATACTTACCTACTCCCGGCGGGTGATACAATGTCGTTAACCATCCAAGGTTAACAAGGCTACTATTACTTACCGTATCGGTCTAACTATTAGAATAGATGCATACATACTACTTACTTTACAATACCAAATACTTAGTTTACATTTGATTACCGAGTCTACCGAATATATGAATTACATTCCAATGCTACTTCCCAAAAATGAAGAGTTTATACATCCTCTCCTTACTATCCAATCAAGAACTCAATATCCAAAAGGGTGTACCCCATGGTACACCGGCTACTCAAAAGGCCTTAGCCGTGTACAACTCAGTACACTGTTTCAATCCTACTACTACTCCAAAATGAATCACATCTTGACCTTACTTTACCTTCACGCCTCGCGGGTACCTGTGGAGTAAAAACATTCCCCCTAGGGGGTCAGCTTACGCTGCATATGATAACCGCATACCCCGCGTACTAGCGAGGGTACGCCAACTATTTGGTCGAGTACATGCGGTTCGTTTCATTCATACATACATACATGCTTTATACAATACAATACAATACATTCATTTTACCAAGCATACATACATACAATACATACAAGGAATACAATACAAGTCATTCATTCATACTTACCATACTCACCGCATCACGGAGATACAATTCTCCAATACATACAAAGGTCTTGTTAGCCTCATTACACACCGGGTTAATCGGGTGTTCAATACTTTTACTCCGGGTCAATGACTTACAATAGTCAAGACCAATACAAATACAATACTTACTTCTTACATACTTTACTTCCAGTTAAGTCGGTATGACCTCCGGGCAGGATTACTACATCCCACCACCGGGCTTTAGGGTGGCCCACTAATCCAGGATGCTACCCATTCAAGGGATTTGGTCCAAGGAAAAGATTATAGCCAGGATTCGGTTCCAACCTCTTGTGGTTCCTTATCCTCACGCGTGGCCGAAACTATATCGGGCTTCTACTCATTCCATTTTACTCTTTACTCATGTTAGGAGTTAGGTTGTTAGGAATTAGTAGAAGTCCATACATACATACATACACAAGTACTCATACTTACACATACACTTCATTTCCCTTCATACATTTCATGAATTATACAAACTAAGTGTTCAAGAGCATAAAACAAGAACAATATAGTTCAAACACAATTAGGTGCAATGTAAGTCCAATTCGTGCATTTATCTTATTGGTGATCACATAAGCACACAAATCGGGGTAACCAAGTTAGGATACAGGGCATGAGGAAATCATACCGTTCACCGTCGTAGGGTACTACCAGTTCCTTTGGAGCTTAACTATGGGATTTCCTATACATACATGAAGTAGGATGATCAATGATCTATTATTGATCTACTTACTCCTTCATTGATACTTTCAATGCATACTTACTATTCCATTACTTTCTTACTTGGTTATAAAGCCATTCTTTCCTTTACTACTTCATAAACTTACTTCCTTACACATTTACTTACTCTCTTACCATTATTACTTCATTAATGGTGTATTACTACTTATATATGCATACCGGTGTTAGGCATATACATATACATACATATGATACTATAGTCATATTATAAAAACATTTTTTTGTAAGTGTTTGGGCCGTCCGACCACCGTCCGACCCCCCTGGGTTGGACCATTCTAGTAGGTTTTCGTCCTCTGAAATTACTCCCGTCCGACCCAGCACTATTCCGTCCGACCCATACCCCCTGGGTCGGACCATTCCAGAAGGTTTCAGTTTTGTCATCCAAGCCATGTCCGACCCACGTCCGACCCAACCTCTGGGTCGGACGAAGTCAGAAACTTCGATGAAGAAAAAATTTCGCCTGTCCGACCCATGTCCGACTCACGGCCCTGGGTCGGACCATTCCAGAAAGAATTATTATCGTTTATCAAGGCCCGTCCGACCCACGTCTGACTCACGGCTCTGGGTCGGACGGTTCCAGAAAGTTTATTTTCGTTGTCCAGGCCTTGTCCGACCCAGCGTCCAATCCAGCTGCGGGTCGGACAGTAGCAGAACTTTGCTACAGGCCTTGTTTTCTTTTCCTAATTTCACCCATTGCTTCCCTATTCTTCCTACATGCATCCTAACATGTTTTAGTACTATTTAGACCCTCTAAATCATGCTAATTCATTCCTTAATACATCACACAATCCTATGCTTATTTATACACTCCATTTCCCCAAGTTTCAACTCAACACTCCCATTGTTTCTTCCTTTATACCTTATGCTACAGATTTTTCCCTCTACTCTTATACTCCAATACCTCCTCATCCAATGCCACTCTTAGCATCTTAAATACATTAGCTCACAACCTAGTTCCATCTCATTTACAAACCCATATTCAAATCTGTTGCAAGGCACTAATATTCCTCCTAAACTCTCCAAACACTTCCTCTTCTTAAACAACTCAAGTCCTCTCCTTTCTACACAAATTTTGACATGGTCTCCCCTATAATTCTTACTTTCTCCACACATTATCTCAGCTCATAATTCACATTCTCACAACCTGTTTATACAACACACTATACTCACCATTCAACACTACTACACACATTAAAATTCCTGCACTTATACACATGTTACCCAATGGTTTTCCCAAGCTTTAAAAAACTTCATTTAAAACTTCAAAACTGTTACAACTTCATTATTCATCATACTACAATATTCTCATTACTCATTACTCAATTCACTACTCATTTTACTACTCCAAAAACTGCTACAATACACAATACAAACTAGCTCAAGGCAAGAGGCTTTACCTTGTTTTGCTAGTTTTCTTTTCTTTCTTTTCCTTCTCTTCCTTTCTTCTCTTTCTTCTCGGTCCCAATAGGGTTCCCACACACAAAGTGCTACAGCACATAATACATACACCATACCATTTAGCATTCATTTTATACTAACCCTAGAATTCAATGTTTTAGGGTTTAGGAAAAAGTATTACCTTCCAATGAGTGGATGAAGCTTTTGACTAGCAAGAGAACAAGATTCCTAGCCCAACAAAGAGCCAAAATCGGCTGGAACAACAAGGAACCAAGAGTTCAAAACTGAAAATTCTTAAAATGCTAATGAGAGCTAGGAATGATGGATTTTTGAACTTCTTTTTACCTCAAGATGATAAGGAGGTGAAGGTGCTTCTAATGGTGGACTTGAATCTTCAAATGGGGAACACCCATAAAAACGAAAATGAAGCTTTTGGATTTTTGAAAGGAGGGAAATGTTCTCCTTTGCAAGGGGATTCCAATGGTACTAATTTTGTAATTTTTGGAGCAAGATTAATGGGTTAACAAGAGGAGAGAAGGAGGGAGTTGTGTGAGTTTCTCTAATTCTCCATGGTTGTCGCAAGGTAGAAGGAGAAGGAAGAAAAGAGAATAGAGAGGAGGGAATCGTGAGAGGAAGAGGGGAGTGAAGTGAGAGAGTCTTATTTTTTTTCCTTCTTTATTTCCTTGTCTTTTAGTTAATAAGAGAGAAATAAAGAGAGTGAGAGAGGGAGGAGTGCTGGCCGCCCCCTACACACACACACAATCTGATTTTTACTTTTTATTTGTAATGTGGACACACTAAGTTTGTTTATTTGCATTCTTACCCCACAACTTACCGGTTGTTACAGTTTCACTAACCGGTACCCGTTTTCCGGAATTTTCGTTTAATTAATTTTATTGGTTCTAAAGCTTCAATAGTATTTAGTAGTGACTATTTAGTTGACCAAAATTGTTACGAGTCTATTTGACCCGCTTAAAGTCGCGTTTTCCCGGTTTCCTCGAAAAACGTGCTTTAAGGTTCGTTTATGCCTTTAACCCATTTTAAAGGTCCGTTTTCTTCGGGATTTGTTCCCTAGTATTTATTTTAGTGTAATTAAGCTTTTAAAATTATAATTTGCCTAATTAATCACTGTTTTTAATTACGGGGTATTTCATTCATATTCATCATCTTAAACTTGTTCTTGAGCTAAAGAACACCAAGAACATCCATGGTGACTTGAAAACCCACACGTAAAAATCCTTCCAAATCTCCTCCTTTGTACTTTAAATCAGCCAAGAGATCATTCCAAACACTTATCTTCTGCAACCAAGCTCAAAATCAAGAGTTTTTGGAGCCAAGATTTTAGAAATCAACATCCATGGAGCAAGTATAGATCCTTTCAAAGCTTAAGGTATAAAAAAGGTGCCTTAAGGTTCATCTTCCCTTCTTTTCTAATTTTGGCCAAGTTTGAACTAGTTCTTAAACTCATTTTCTCCATATTTTCATGCTTGAAATGAAGGATGTTCTGGCTCCTTTTTTGGGCAAAATTCCACCAAGGAATCACCATTCAAGAGACTTCAAGGGTAAGTCATTTCTTAAGGTTTCTAAGTGCTTAATGTGTCTTATATCCATAGAACTACAAGAGATCGAAATCTCTCTTGTTTTCCTTTAGTTGGTTAAGATTTTGAAGCCAAAAAATCATCTTGAGCACAAAGGTAAGTGATATAATTAAGTCTTAAGTTCATTATCTTGTTAAGCTCTTTAAAAGACCCCAACTTGATCTTTGTTTCTATGTTAAAATCATTACTTTAATGGTCCTTAAAATCCATAAGCTAACCTTGACCAAGGAGGTTGAAAACAAGCTTGAAAAATCAACCTTTGGAGGGTAAGTGATATAATTAAGTCTTAAGAGTTCTTTAGCCAAGCTTAAGCTTATGTTTTGGGAAAAAAATATAACTTAAGCACATGGTGAATTTAGTGTCATGAGGAGGTGGTGGCAAGAGGTGGTTTTGGGGCCTTGAATAATGTAAGTTAGCTTAAAACACATTTTTAAGCTTTAAAGTACTTATTGTTGTTCAATCACATAAGGCCAAGAATATGGTGGTTTGAATGGGTTAGTTTAACTTATAAATGCACAAAAATATTATGGTAACACATTGGCTAAGTTACCTAGGTGTATAATGACTTATAATGTAATAATATTAAGTAAAAGGGGTAAAAATGAAATTATAAAAAGTTTAGGTGTAAGAATTAAAAATTCGTGGCTAATATTGTTCTTAGGAAATTTTTATGTCATATAATGTTATATTTGAAGTTTGTAATAAGGCTATGTATTTAGACCACTTCATTATGTTATTTAAGGCTTTTATTACATTAAAAGTTAAGTATTTTTTAGTATAATGTTTGGTGAGAAAATATAGTGTTAAGGGACTAATTGGCGAGTTTTAATCACCAAGAAATTTTGAGGATTAATTACCTAAGAAATTAGAAAAATTAAGTTGGAGTTTGATAGCATAAATAAGTTTTAAAAGCAAATATAAACTTAAGAAATGTTCTAGTGAACAAATAGGCATAATATGAGGGTTAAGTGTAAATAAAATATAATTTGGAGTGTTAAAACATTAATTAGCCGAAAGTTAGGCTTCATTTGTAGTTTAGAAGAAAAATATAAGTTTTTAAAAAGTTAAGGACTTAAATGAAAATTCTAGGAAAAATATGGGGTCAATTCATAAATTATAATAAGTTGTGGTCAAGGCAGTATTTTGGAGGGCAACCTTCACTATATTAGGGGTGTTGACCAAATTAGATGAGAGAAATAATTAAATTAAGAATTTAATAAAGTTTAGGAGTTAAAAGTAAAGTTTATAGAACAATTAGGGTTTAAGTGAATGAAATACCCCAAACCTTGGTATGTTGTTTAAACATTAAATAATAAATTATTAAGACTAAAAAGAGTCTTAGAAACATTAGTAAACAATTTAATGAATAGTAAATACAATAAATTGCCTAAAAGGCAATAAGTACAAATATGCTCTAAACCTGGGATAGTCTTGATTAAGACTTAATAAACTTACCAAGACTTTACTTATATTAATGAGTCTATTAAATCAATTACCAAAGAAAACCGAGCTTGAAACAAGTTAAAACACAAAATGTGCTTAAAGGAGTCATAAAGCACGTTTTTGAAAAATTGTCTTGTAAATGAGTTTTGAATGGCTAAATGTCCATCATTACTCTTTAATTAATATGTACTATTTAGTATCACATTTGGAAGTTTAAATTAATGGGAAGTAAGAATTGCGTTTCTACGTGTCTTGTTTTAGTGAATAGTAACTAAAATAAGCTAGTTTGTAACTTATGTCAATATAAGTAATTTAATTGATCAATAATGACTAAGTAACCCCTTATATTTAGATGGGGGCCGGTTTGCATGTGGTGAGACGTCACCTTGCTGTGATTGAACAAATAAGTGAGCAAATCAGTGAGTATTGAAAAAGCACTATTTGCTTTATGTATTAAATATCCCCAAAAGCAAATTCTATCTTCATTTCTCCTTTCCTCCTTCATTTCACACGTCTGCATCCTCTCTTCTATCTTCTTCTTCTTCTCCATCGGATATGCTACAGCGCCAGCACCATCTTCAAGCTTTGACCACAGTAACTCCTAGCTCCATGGTCCAAATTCAATTTCGAGCCACCGTTCTTTGTTGGAGCAAGCTCTTCAACTTAGTCCTTTCAAATCTTCAAGAGCTCCACTTTGGTGCCAAGAGGAATCTCCAGGGAAGAAGCTTGAGTTCATCTTTTTACGTAGTATTGTTCTCCTTTGCTTCAAGGTAAGGAAACTCAAAGAAAAAAATGGTGTTTCCTCCCTGTTTAATGTTAAGCAAAAATAGCTTAAAATTCCTTTGGAAAATGAACGTACGTTGTGTATTGAAACTACCTAAAGAGCCAATGGTAATGACTTAGAAAAATGTTCTCAAAAGACTAGTAAAGGACATACGTATTGCTGTTTGTATTTGCAGGTGAAAGGCAAATATATTGTGGAAATTCAGTGTTTAAGATTTATGCAGTTTAATTTGTGCACTATGTTGTTATGTGGTGTATATTTGGTGAAGTTTTGAGTATAAGAGTGTACGTAAAATCATTTGGGAAGCTATACTTATGATGGGTGTAAAGAGCTTAAGCAGCAGGACTAGAAAAATTGCAGTACGTCAAATTCTGTAGGTTGGGTCCGGGACCTAGGTCATGGGTCATGTCCCGGACCATATGTCAAAAAAATGCCGTGAGTTTTTCATAGTTTTATGTCCGGGACTTGGGTCATGTACAAGGACCCGGACCAACCTTCTTAAATTACCGAGAGTTTGTTTGCCTAGAATGGTCCGGGACTTAGGACCTGGGTGAAGTCCCGGACCACCCCATTAAAACAGCCCGAGAATTTTGTTAAGTATAGGTCCGGGACCTTAGATGGGAACCAAGTCCCGGACCACTTTTAAATGTTAGTTTAAGGTATGAAAATGATGCCTAATGATGGGATTGATGGATAATGATGTTATAAGGTTGTATAAGACATGTTAGGTGAGTTGTAATGACAATTTGGTGGGGTGAAAAGTTAAGGTAAAATGGAAGAGTAAAACAAGTTAAAATGCAAAGGTATTTAACTAGCTAACGGAGTTAACTATAGTCATTCGACGTTACACAAACATGTTACCCCAATGTTAATGAAGGTAACTTTAATGTACCAGTTGTTCGAGAATTGTTCGAGGAACCTAAATGGACATGGTAGAGTGGACTCCGGCGACAGGTATGGTTTTCTTGCAACCTGTGTCCTACCGGATTACACCGGCTTGTATGCCAATGTGTTTTTCTGTGGTTTGCCACCTTGTAAGATAAAACATGAAATGAGTTTATAGTAATTCATTTATGTGGCGAATCTGGCCTCCGATACCGTTTAACCTCAAATGAGTGTTAAACCTTAGCTAACCAAATCTAGGTACACATGAGATATCGGTATTCGGAGTTAACGACCCAAACCTTGGGAACGTTCTAACCACGGCTATGCGTGAGTTAGTGTATGGTTATTGTTTGTAGGTGTGTGAACCTCCCTTACATGCTTAACACGGTTTGATACCGAATGGTGTGTGGATGTGATAGTTCCATACTGAGCCTTAACTACTTAACTATAAGTATATGTACTAATGGGGGGTGAGGAGTCCGGTCATGTTCCGGCCACGCGTGTGATGGACGGGAGTCGATGTCATACCCGGTTCGACTCTCTTGGTGTATGTTAGGTTGTTTACTCATTGGGTTTCCAATCTTCCCTTTAGCTTAGCCAAAGCTATATTACTGACTCACGTCGGGCCACAGGGGCATACAATGGTTGTTTGTGTTTTGTGTGGTGTGTTCGGATCACCAAATCCGATCCACCTTTAGGAAGGTTACTCGCACGGCTATAAGGACGGTAGCGAGTGTTATGTAACGAGCTTAGTATGTGGTTGGCTACAACCTCCAGGCTCATTATGTATGTTAACTATGGTGGAAGGTTCCTAGTGCGAACCATATTATGGTGTCGTGTGTTAATGTTGTCATGGGCTATGGATGTGAATTCCGGTTTATAATAGGAGGTGTTTAAGGATAGTGCGATCGGTGGGTAAATGTCGTCTGTTAAGGAAGTAACTCCATTAAGAGGAGAGCCACTCTAGGGTTAAAGGAAACAATGTTGATTTGTTATGTGTGGATGTATGGATGTGTTGGATGTTTGTTGAGCCCTATAGCTGGGCGTATGCATTGTGTTGTGTGTTTATGGTTTACATGCAGGATTTAAATATAATCAACAGCATGCTAAGACGACAATTAGTTGTGCGTGGCCCGGTAGCATGCGGGCTGCGGGATTACCATACCAGCAAAGGTGCTGAGCCCCTTGGGGGCCACCCTTTTCTCCTTTTTCTATTTCAGGTACAAGGAGCTGGAAGCCGTTCGAGAGTAGGACGGGGTAGATGTTTGTACATTGGTAGCCCTTTAATGGTGTATGTATTATAGGTGTAGTAAGACCGAATTTGTTATCGGCATTGGTTAATGAATACTCGGTACAGTGGGGGATGTATATGTAAATAATTGTTGGAAATGGAATCAGGATTGTATGGTGTAGTTGCTCGGGGATCTAGTCCATCAGACCGATATAATATGTATGTATTAGCCTTGTTAGCCACGTGGGTGGTTAACGGCGTGTAACACCAACGGATTAAGTAATGTGATGGTTTATGTTTCCGCTGCATGGTTATAAAGTGCGACGTTGTGGATGGGGTGTTACAAAAAGTGGTATCAGAGCGAAGTATCGCTCTGATGACTGAATTACCGAGCTAGGAAGTACCGAGTTAAGATTTTAGTACTTTGGGTTAAGGGTTGAGTGATAGCGTGAGAGATACGCTAGTTAGGAACTACCAGTGAATACTGGAAACCTACAATCCTTCCCGCCCTCCACAGTCCCTATTTTATGACTTGGGAAGGAACGCCAGAGAGATGAAAGCCCTCTCTTACCCGGGAAGACCCGGTCTGGCTGTTATTAACTATCTTGTAAGTATGGGGAACCTGTCATACGGTAGATTCTGAAAATTAGAAATCCCGGAGACGGTTCCCAGGTGAACAACTGTAACCGCACTTGATAGCAAAGAATGGAGAATCTGGTGTAAGGAAGAATGAAATTTCCGGCAACCTGGGTCGACGTGCCGAGCAGTCGAAAACTACCAGCTTGCAACAGGCAAGAAGTGAAATAATGAAACCCGAGACGAGAGTCTACGGGATGGCAAGTGTTAGGTGATGGCACCAACGGTATACCAACCGACGAAGGAACTACAACGTAGTACCCAAACAAGAGACAAGTCTCAGTAACCACGACAAATGCGTGGAATGGGCTACGAAGAAGATACAATAATAAGTAAAAAGGGGTCTCCCAGAAGGGGAAACACCCTAGTAAATGTTTATTAGAGGAGGACAATGAGAAGTTGTGCAGGAGATTAGTTACCAATTCGAGTATCCAAGTAAGGGCCCATGAGGCCACTGATACGGTGCGACAAAACAGTACCGCAGCCGGTACATGTTGAACCGACAGCCAGTTAACAGGGCGCACTTGCCGTGGCAAGTGCAGCTATAACAGGGCTGTTCGAAGAAAAAAAAATTGACAACTACAAACTACTTAGTAAAGTACCCAGAATTAAATGTGATCATCGTAACCGTGGAAAGGCTTAACAGCCTAACCTTTGTAAATGGGAATATACCAGTCAGCAAGAAGCTAGACTTGGTTAAGAAGAAGGTGTTGTGAAACCAGGAGAATTTTTCTTTCAAACTCAGATTTATTTCAAACTCTTTTCTTTCAAAACCAAATTCTCTTTTAAACCAGTACTCCTTTTACCCTTCTTTCAAACCAGATTACCTTTGAATAACCGGACGGAAACCGGTGAACCCGAGGGTAGCAACCCGACGGTATGGATGGAGTTCAGAATAATATAACGATGGATAAACCTTCCCTGGAATGAGTTCGGGAAGCACGGAATGTATATTGTCAGAGGACAATATAAGGGAGTTGACAACAGAATACTTCACCTAGGGCGTGACGGACACTACGAGTGTACCAACTGCGTTGTGGGACGACCGCACTCCGATAGGAGCATGTGGGCCTAACAGACCTACTTATGGGTTAGTCGGGTAAGTAGTAATGTATCAGTATGATACCCCATATATGTATACGAGAAGAGTCCGAAACACGGGAAGTAGTCGACTCCATACTACGGTCAGCAGTAAAAGTCAAGTAAGAGCTAAGGATTACCACGAATGGTCGAAGTGAAGGAACCCAGTTGAGAAGACTAAAGGAATTGGTAAATTCGTCCAAGAGAATGTGTAGAGTCAAGAAGTGCGAAGAGCACGGATGGTTATGCAAAGACATCACGTATGTCTTAGGAAGTTGAAGGAATGAGACATGGTAGCTGGAACGAATACCCAGCTAAGGAAGTAAGAAGGCATAGTCTACTGAATGTACTCATAAGTGAAAGTTAAATGTAATGGCATACCTTAGTAACACCCAGGAGTAATCCTTGAAGGGTGTTTGGGATCAAACATTGTTGGATGGGGCAATGTAACAGAAACGTAAGAAGGGAACCCACTTAACAGTAGGACCCTAAGTTGCCAAAGAGACAACTTGGAAGGAATCGAGATGTGACGACCTTGTTAAACCATGTAATGTCGTACAGAAAGGTAAATGTGTGGTAATAGCCTTTAGTGAGCAGAGCTCGAGGCAGTGGCTTATAAGCCACAAGCAAGATAGGTCATGTAATTGAATCAATTATAGAAGTTTATGTTGTACAGGAAAATAAAGCGGAGAACGAACCACTGCTTAAAGAGTGGGGATACCTCTAGATATGGTGAAACCGCGAGAGCGGTAGATGTGTGGATCAAGTTTAGGAAATATGTGGAGGATGGACCATGTTGTTATTACCCCAGGATGATTTGAATAAAATAATACGAAAGAAAGTGTTTGTAACAGTGGTGTAGACAGGAAGAGTACTAAGTCTGGTAGCAACCACCATAGGTGTGTGATGTTAAATGTGTAGCGAACAACGCTTAAAAAATAAAGGCTCGAGAAATAGTGTATGCAGAAATCAGCCAAACGGGTGGCCGAATATAATAACGGATGCAGTGTAAGTTGATGTTGTATAATGAAAGAGGATACGGTGTGTACTAAGCGACCGTTGTATAAATATTATTAAGGGATGGTATGACAATTAAGCAGAGTTGTGAGTTAAACCCAGTGGAGATACAACAGTAAGTTATAACGAATAAGCTGGACAGTAAGCCAGTAGCCGGTATTATGAGATAAGAATCTCAGTAAAACACAGTGTGAATTCCTATTGCAATCGCATGAGAGATTTACTGCCAAGAGTTACGCCTCTGCACTCTGTATGACTGAGTGTTTTGGTATTGCGTTTGCGCAGTAACGATCGAGTGGGATAGCTAGGATTTGGAAGATGATAATTGTGGAAGGCGAACAAAGAGAATTATAACACTATAAGACCGAGGCATATGAAATGCAAGGTCATATCAATGAAATGATACTGGTACAGAACTAAATATGGAAGCAGGACTGGCAATAAGTGACTACAGTAGCACTAAGTATCAAATATCGGTATGAAATATACCTCAGGTGTAGGAAATAACTGAGAGAGCACTACACATAGGTAGTAGCTCAACCTCAACCGGCAGTAAGTCGAAAGGAATTGAGGCAATAATTGAGAAATACATAGCAGTATACACTGTAAATTGTCATGGAGGTAGATGAAAGGTTTGTAACTCACCGAATTCGCTCACGGTAAGAGATACCACGCCTCGGTTGAGAAACCATGGTTACCAGGATAAAGATAATAATTGGAGATGTACAATACAGTATGAATAACGAATGGACAGGCCAGAATCGAAACTGGTTACGAGTTAAGAAAACTACAATGAGAATCCTTGGTTTAGGAACTAAACCGCTAATATGGTCAAGATCCTTTAACGGACCGCGTGGAAGTTAAAACGCTTCACGACGGTAGAACATTTTTAACCCTATGTTCATTGGTTGATTACGTGGGCGTAATCCCTTTTAAGGGGGGTAGAGCGTAAAACCGCTTAGTGTGTTTTACCGTACAAGTGTACGTGAACTATGTTGTGCATAGCACAAAAATAAATTGTTATGATGGTTGGCATGATTAATAATTTGTTATGGTGGTTGGCATGGTTAAATGGTGGTAATTGCGCACAGAAGATGCGAAATACTATTGTGGTAGGTGTGACTACCTTGGTAATGGTTGTGGGTAAGTACAAGTACTAAGGAGTAAATAAACTCCTGGGGAACTAAGCCCCAATGGTGGTGTTCGTAATACCAAATGTAACACGATGTATTGTATTTTGATTAAAAAATGTGTATATATATAGTGTGGTGATTTATGAAGGGTATGAAACTGACATGGAACCTAGTAAGAATTAGATTCCCTAGGTAACTTATTAAAAGCGAATGGAGGTAATTGATAGACTAAGTTCTATCCCTTGGAGATGTAATGATTATGACTAGAAGGATCAAAAGATAGAAAGTGGAATATGCTTGAATTAATTGTTGGTTGAAAATGAAGTGGGAGGTGGAACTTGATTGGCATGCGATCAAGGGAAGCCGAACACAAATTGGGGTGGAAGGATAGTTCAACACTGATGCTGATCACATCAGGGTTGGATGACTCTTGAAGCTCCCTATAAGTGGTCACAAATAACACCATTAAGAAAGGATGCAAAGAGCATAAGTTGGACTTGGAGTTGTATTGAATTTTCAAAAGGGTTTTCAATTGGTATTTCCAAAACAGTGGATCGGTATTTTGAATAAGGGATTCTGTCGTTACTTAACCTGGTAAAGAATATTTTTGTAGTACTTGCTCACGAGCTAGGACGTATGAGCCTTTGTCTTCGGACCGGTGACATGAGAAGTACATATGTTAACAATTAAGTGAATGTTTTGATCTCCCAAAGGAACGGGGACCAGCAGGTGTCCATCGCGACCGGGTTCTGCGGGGATCACAGTGTATATGTACTCAACGTGGGACTCGAGCCCATGAAGAGATGGAAAAGGTATTTCTATTTGTTTACGTGCTAAGGCATGTTGTGTGATGTGTAATAAATGTTACTTTGACCATGAGTCTTGATGTGGTTCAGTTCTGAATTGATTATGTTACTTGGGCCTATGAGTCCAAAGGTGGTCATGTTACCCAGACCTGAGAGTCTGAGGGTTGTTATGTGAGTACAATACTATTAAGGTACCCGGACCATTGAGTCCGAGGTAATCATGTGAGATGATACGTTATGGATGGATGTGTATGTGAACCCGGACCTTCAAGTCCGAGGTTGTGGTGTAAGGTGTGTTGGTTATGGAAGTGTTTTATTATATAAGTAATTCCCGTATTCTAAACCAATGATATGTGGGAAGTGTGAACTTCGGGGACGAAGTTCTTTTAAGGGGGGTAGACTGAAATACCCCAAACCTTGGTATGTTGTTTAAACATTAAATAATAAATTATTAAGACTAAAAAGAGTCTTAGAAACATTAGTAAACAATTTAATGAATAGTAAATACAATAAATTGCCTAAAAGGCAATAAGTACAAATATGCTCTAAACCTGGGATAGTCTTGATTAAGACTTAATAAACTTACCAAGACTTTACTTATATATTAATGAGTCTATTAAATCAATTACCAAAGAAAACCGAGCTTGAAAACAAGTTAAAACACAAAATGTGCTTAAAGGAGTCATAAAGCACGTTTTTGAAAAATTGTCTTGTAAATGAGTTTTGAATGGCTAAATGTCCATCATTACTCTTTAATTAATATGTGTACTATTTAGTATCACATTTGGAAGTTTAAATTAATGGGAAGTAAGAATTGCGTTTCTACGTGTCTTGTTTTAGTGAATAGTAACTAAAATAAGCTAGTTTGTAACTTATGTCAATATAAGTAATTTAATTGATCAATAATGACTAAGTAACCCCTTATATTTAGATGGGGGCCGGTTTGCATGTGGTGAGACGTCACCTTGCTGTGATTGAACAAATAAGTGAGCAAATCAGTGAGTATTGAAAAAGCACTATTTGCTTTATGTATTAAATATCCCCAAAAGCAAATTCTATCTTCATTTCTCCTTTCCTCCTTCATTTCACACGTCTGCATCCTCTCTTCTATCTTCTTCTTCCTTCTCCATCGGATATGCTACAGCTCCAGCACCATCTTCAAGCTTTGACCACATGTAACTCCTAGCTCCATGGTCCAAATTCAATTTCGAGACCACCGTTCTTCTAGTTGGAGCAAGCTCTTCAACTTAGTCCTTTCAAATCTTCAAGAGCTCCACTTTGGTGCCAAGAGGAATCTCCAGGGAGAGCTTGAGTTCATCTTTTTACGTAGTATTGTTCTCCTTTGCTTCAAGGTAAGGAAACTCAAAGAAAAAAATGGTGTTTCCTCCCTGTTTAATGTTAAGCAAAAATAGCTTAAAATTCCTTTGGAAAATGAACGTACGTTGTGTATTGAAACTACCTAAAGAGCCAATGGTAATGACTTAGAAAAATGTTCTCAAAAGACTAGTAAAGGACATACGTATTGCTGTTTGTATTTGCAGGTGAAAGGCAAATATATTGGGAAATTCAGTGTTTAAGATTTATGCATTTAATTTGTGCACTATGTTGTTATGTGGTGTATATTTGGTGAAGTTTTGAGTATAAGAGTGTACGTAAAATCATTTGGGAAGCTATACTTATGATGGGTGTAAAGAGCTTAAGCAGCAGGACTAGAAAAATTGCAGTACGTCAAATTCTGTAGGTTGGGTCCGGGACCTAGGTCATGGGTCATGTCCCGGACCATATGTCAAAAAAATGCCGTGAGTTTTTCATAGTTTTAGGTCCGGGACTTGGGTCATGTACAAGGACCCGGACCAACCTTCTTAAATTACCGAGAGTTTGTTTGCCTAGAATGGTCCGGGACTTAGGACCTGGGTGAAGTCCCGGACCACCCCATTAAAACAGCCCGAGAATTTTGTTAAGTATAGGTCCGGGACCTTAGATGGGAACCAAGTCCCGGACCACTTTTAAATGTTAGTTTAAGGTATGAAAATGATGCCTAATGATGGGGATTGATGGATAATGATGTTATAAGGTTGTATAAGACATGTTAGGTGAGTTGTAATGACAATTTGGTGGGTGAAAAGTTAAGGTAAAATGGAAGAGTAAAACAAGTTTAAAATGCAAAGGTATTTAACTAGCTAACGGAGTTAACTATAGTCATTCGACGTTACACAAACATGTTACCCCAATGTTAATGAAGGTAACTTTAATGTACCAGTTGTTCGAGAATTGTTCGAGGAACCTAAATGGACATGGTAGAGTGGACTCCGGCGACAGGTATGGTTTTCTTGCAACCTGTGTCCTACCGGATTACACCGGCTTGTATGCCAATGTGTTTTTCTGTGTGTTTGCCACCTTGTAAGATAAAACATGAAATGAGTTTATAGTAATTCATTTATGTGGCGAATCTGGCCTCCGATACCGTTTAACCTCAAATGACTGTTAAACCTTAGCTAACCAAATCTAGGTACACATGAGATATCGGTATTCGGAGTTAACGACCCAAACCTTGGGAACGTTCTAACCACGGCTATGCGTGAGTTAGTTGTGTATGGTTATTGTTTGTAGGTGTGTGAACCTCCCTTACATGCTTAACACGGTTGTGATACCGAATGGTGTGTGGATGTGATAGGTTCCATAATGGAGCCTTAACTACTTAACTATAAGTATATGTGTACTAATGGGGGGTGAGGAGTCCGGTCATGTTCCGGCCACACGTGTGATGGACGGGAGTCGATGTCATACCCGGTTCGACTCTCTTGGTGTATGTTAGGTTGTTTACTCATTGGGTTTCCAATCTTCCCTTTAGCTTAGCCAAAGCTATATTACTGACTCACGTCGGGCCACAGGGGCATACAATGGTTGTACTTGTGTTTGTGTGGTGTGTTCGGATCACCAAATCCGATCCACCTTTAGGAAGGTTACTCGCACGGCTATAAGGACGGTAGCGAGTGTTATGTAACGAGCTTAGTATGTGGTTGGCTACAACCTCCAGGCTCATTATGTATGTTAACTATGGTGGAAGGTTCCTAGTGCGAACCATATTATGGTGTCGTGTGTTAATGTTGTCATGGGCTATGGATGTGAATTCCGGTTTATAATAGGAGGTGTTTAAGGATAGTGCGATCGGTGGGTAAATGTCGTCTGTTAAGGAAGTAACTCCATTAAGAGGAGAGCCACTCTAGGGTTAAAGGAAACAATGTTGATTTGTTATGTGTGGATGTATGGATGTGTTGGATTTGTTGAGCCCTATAGCTGGGCGTATGCATTGTGTTGTGTGTTTATGGTTTACATGCAGGATTTAAATATAATCAACAGCATGCTAAGACGACAATTAGTTGTGCGTGGCCCGGTAGCATGCGGGCTGCGGGATTACCATACCAGCAAAGGTGCTGAGCCCCTTGGGTGCCACCCTTTTCTCCTTTTCTATTTCAGGTACAAGGAGCTGGAAGCCGTTCGAGAGTAGGACGGGGTAGATGTTTGTACATTGGTAGCCCTCTAATGGTGTATGTATTATAGGTGTAGTAAGACCGAATTTGTTATCGGCATTGGTTAATGAATACTCGGTACAGTGGGGGATGTATATGTAAATAATTGTTGGAAATGGAATCAAGATTGTATGGTGTAGTTGCTCGGGGATCTAGTCCATCAGACCGATATAATATGTATGTATTAGCCTTGTTAGCCACGTGGGTGGTTAACGGCGTGTAACACCAACGGATTAAGTAATGTGATGGTTTATGTTTCCGCTGCAGATGGTTATAAAGTGCGACGTTGTGGATGGGGTGTTACAGTGAATTTTTTAGAAAATTAGGGCCGAATTGGAGTTTAGAACAGACTAGGATCTATTTGGAAATATTATGGAATTTTTGGGGTTGAAATTGGAAATAAATTGATAAGATTGTATCATATATAGTTTAAGGGTGATATTGTAAGGTTTGTAAAATAATGTGGGTCAATTTGTAACTAAAGAAAAGCTTGAGAATAGAGAAATAAAATCTAGACAGAAGTGGGTCTGTTCGATAATAATTAAAGGTGGAGAAAACTTTGGGTTAAAATAAGGTAAGAGTAGAAATATCTTTGGAATACCCCAAACCTTGATATGTGGTTTAAATATCAAACTATGTTATATAAAGTCTAAAAGTGCCTTAGGAACATCAGTGTACAATTTTAATCATAGTAAAATGCAATAAAGCATTAAGACACGGTTTGAGCAAAAACATGCTCTAAGCTATGAGTGAACTTGGTTAGGACCCAAAGAGCCTACCAATACTTAATAATATTCAATTATGAGTTAATAAGGCTAAATGAGTCCTTAGGAAATCTTGGTGGGCAGTTAAACCAAATAAAACACAAGAAAATACCTTAAAGTCAATATGAGCAAAAATGTGCTCTAAGCTTGGGATGAATTTGTATAAGACCTAATGGTCATACCTATACCTTATTTATATGTTAATGAACATATTAAATCAATTACTAAAGAAAACCAAGCTTGAAAACAAGTTAAAACACAAAATGTGCTTTAAGGAGTCTTAAAGCACGTTTTTGAAAAATTGTCTTGTAAATGAGTTTTGAATGGCTAAATGTCCATCATTACTCTTTAATTAACATGTGTACTATATAGTATCACATTTGGGTGGCTATATCAATGGGAAATCAAAAATTTCACTTCTATGTGCCTTGTTTTAGTGAATAGTGATTTTTATAAGCTAGTTTGTGACATATGATGTTATAAGTAATTAAATGAGTCAATAAAGACTATATTACCCCTAGGCTTAAAAGGGGGGGCCGGTTTTTGTAGTAATGAGTCACCAAACATGTTAACTTATTAAGTAAATAAAGATGACTCATGAGTTACTATTTGCTTTAAGTCATAAATATCTACAAAAACAAAACCAAACTCACTTCTCTCATTTCTCCCTTCATTTCACACGGTTCCCTTCTTCTTCTACCTTCTTCTCTTCTGTTCTCACGGTGAAGCTACAGCACCAGCACCATTTCACCATCTTCCATTGTCAATATCTCATGACTCACTTAACCAAATCAAAAACAAACACCACCATTCTCTTCCTCTCATCAAGCTCTTCATTCCTACCTTCTCAAAACTTCAAGAGCCCCATTTCGGTGCCATGGAGTTCCACCATTGATGGAGCTTGAGCTTGTCTTTCCACATATTATTGATCTCCTTTGCTCCTAGGTAAGGAATCTCAAAGAAAAATCAAGTTTCCTCCATGTTTTGTGTGTGACCGAAAATATTCATTGATGGAGCTCCTTGTGTTGCTTTGTTCTAGCTCCATTTGAATCTTTCAAGGACTAGGTGGAGTCCTCTCTTCATAGATATTCAAACACCCTCCAAAGATTAAGGTAAAACAACTACATTAATGTTTTGAAATAATGTAAACCTAGGGTTTACAATGAGATGGAGCTTAAGGCTTGAATACTCATTATGTTGTTTGTATAATGTTTAGTAGTTGACAAACAACCAAACACCCCACCGGTTTTGTAAGGAAACAAGAAAGAAATTTGGGAGGAAAAGAGGTAAATATGCTATCTTAATGTGGTTTAATGCCTTAGGAGAAATAAGCTTATAATGCTTGTTAAAACTACCTAAAGAGCAAATGGTGAATGACCTAGTAAAGTGTTCTCAAGGAGACTAGTAAAAGAACATATGTATTGGTGTATGTATTTGCAGGTCAAAGGCATTATTTATGTGGGAAATTCAGTGTTTATGGCTTATGCAATTTAAAGACCTAAGAGCCATGTTATTTAAGGGCCTAAGTGCCAAGCAATTTAAGTTATGCACTATATTGTGATGTAGTGCTTAATGTGTGAAGTTTGTGTGTAAAAATGTTCTTAATGGATTTTAGGTGTTCTTGAATGAAATAAGGTAAAAACCTAAGTGTTTGGATGTGAGTATATACAAGAGAAGCTATGGCCAAATTTGGGAAAATGTGTGAGAAGTTCTAAGTGTTTTAAATGGTCTTGGTGAACTAGGAAGTGTTAAAGGTGAATAAATGTTTACTTGAGAAGAAAACATGTGTTAAGGTGATTTAGAGTGATGCAAGGATTTAGGTGTTATCTTGGAAGTTCTAGGAATTCAATGTGTGTTTTGAGGATGTATTTAAGTCTTGGAGGAGTTTGTTTAGGGTTTAGGTAATGTTGATATCCAAGGAATAAGTGTTGATTAAGTAAGATGTGAAAAAGGAGATTTGGTTAGTAAGAGAAGATGCTTGGGAGATGATGTTATGATGGTGAGGAAACACTTTGGTATAAAGGTTATTAAGGATGAAACACCACTTGAAAAACTAGGAGAAAACATTGTAAGTGTTGGAAATTTTGTGAAGATATAAGTAAAGGTTTAAGGAATTAGAAAAAGAGTTTTGTGAGTGTTTAAGGATATCTTAAGGTGTGTTTGAAGTGCCCAAATGAGGTTAGGGTATACTAGGATATATGGGGTGAAGTTTGGAGTTGAATGTAAAAAGGAAAATAAAGATCTGGGACAGATCGGACTTGCGACCGGACTTGCAAGTTCGGTCGGGCCTAGTTTACCCTGTGGGAATTAGTTTCTGGAATGGACCGGACATAGGACCGGACTTACAAGTCCGGTCGGAGTGGAAAATTTTTGACGGAAATGTGTTCTGGAATCGACCGGACTTGGGTAAGTCCGGTCGGCAAGTCCGGTCGGACCAAAAAAACATGGTTTAAGGTTATGAAATGATATGTAATGATGGGGATTGATAGGTAATGATGTTATAAGGTTGTTAAGGACATGTTAGGTGAGTTTAAATGGCAATTAAGTGGGTGAAAAGTTGTATCAAAATGTAAAAGTAAAACAAGTTAAAATGTAAAGTTATGTAACAAAGTTAACGGGGAAAGTTAAGCATTAGACATTAAATAATCAAGCAAACCCCGATGTTAATAAAAAACACATGTGATGTTAACAGTTGTTCGAGAATCGCTCGAGGAACATAAGTGGACGTGGTAAAGTGGACTCCGGTGACAGGTATGGTTTTCTTGCAACCTGTGTCCTACCGGATTACACCGGCTTGTATGCCAATGTGTTTTTCTGTGTGTTTTCCACGTTATAAGATAAATCATGAAACGAGTTTACAGTCGTTATTGTTGTTGTATGTTTACGTACCGATACCGGTAACCTCAAATGCGCTTGAAGGGCTAGTTAACCACTATTAGGTAATCGTAAGAGAACGGTATCCGGTAATAACGTTTCCGACCTAAGGAACGTTCTAACCACGGCTATGCGTGAGTTAGTTGTGTGATGTTGCTGTAAGTGTATGACCCTCCTTTGCGTGATTAACCCAGTTGTAATACTGTATTGTGTGATGATGTGATAGGTTCCACAGCGGAGTCTTTAACTGTGAATATTTATATATTATGGGGGGTGAGGAATCCGGTTGTTCCGGTCGCGCGTTGTTTGGGAGTTGTTGTATACAGTTTCTTCAGCTTCCTCTCTGTTGATTGTCTTCCTTCATTGGTCTTCGATCACCCTGAGCTTAACCAAGGCTCTTGACTCACGTCTGTTGGGGATTATGTATGTTGTGTTCGGGTCACTAAACCCGATCCATCTTTATGTTAAGTTATATGTTCGCCTAACAGAACGGTAACGAGTTATGTAAACGAGCTTAGCATGAGTTTGACAGCATCCTCTAGGCTCTCCCAGTGAACTAATTATGTTTGGGTCGGTTCCTAAGAGAACCATTCCCGTTATGTTATGTATTTTGTTGTGATGCAATATCTATTGCGGTGTTATGTTGTGCACGTGGAAACGTGCAAAGTGTTGTTAAGTGTTGTATGTAGTGTATGTTGTAGGTTGTATAATGTGGAGTGTGTGGATCATGGATATGATTCCCAGTTTGTGATAAGAGGCGTTTAAGGATAACCCGATTTAAGGGCATGTGTCGTCTATTAAGGAAGTAGCTCCATTAGAGGAGGAACACTCTAGGGATGATGAATACCATGAGTGACTTATTAAGTAAGGATATATTATCCGTTTGTTGAGCCCGTTGAGGCGAATGATTATGTGTTGTGTGTTTACAGTTGCATGTATGATTTAAAAAAAATCAACCGCATGCTAAGACGACAATTAGTTGTGCGTGGCCCGGTAGCATGTGGGCTGCGGGATTACCATACCAGCAAAGGTGCTGAGCCCCTTGGGGGCCACCCTTTCTCTTCTTTTCCTATTTCAGGTACAAGGAGCTGGAAGCCGTTCGAGAGTAGGACGGGGTAGTCGTTGTACATGAGTAATCGTTTATGTTGTGTATATACAGTAGGCGTAGTAAGACCGAAATTGTTATTGGCATTAGTTATAAATACTCGGTATAGTTGGAAGGTGTATGTTGTTGTTGTGTTAATGGAAAGGGATAGTAAGGTGTAGTCGCTCGGGAATTTAGCCCATCAGACCGGTACGATGTGTATGTATTAGCCTTGTTAGCCACGTGGGTGGCTAACGGCGTGTAACACCAACGAGATGAGTAATGTGATGAGGTTGTTTTCCGCTGCGGTTTATTGTAAGTGTGTTATTGTTGGATGGGGTGTTACAATTAGTATAATTGTAACATTATAAGATCTAGTGTGGAAGATTTGTAATTTACAAAAGTATGGGGGTTGTTGTGAGAATAATAAGATAGGGAATGAATTTTAGTCTATGGTTGAGAATGTTATAAGTGTTACAATAAATATAATATATTAATATTCATTAAGGTGGAAATGAATAAAAGTTAAGGAATTTTATAATTCACATAAATAATGTGAGTATTTGGGAACTAGTGGAGTTATAAAATAATGTGGGGAGATTAATAAACTTTAGAGTTTAATATAATGTATGATATAACATTATATAACATTAAGAATTTAATCTTAATGTTGGGTTGTGAAAGATTGCGCAAATAATAAATTAAGTCCTTCACATGGAATGATAAGGAATATCATTTATATAATGGATTTTATAATTCATATAGATTCATATGAATATATGGAGTGAGGTGGAATATATAATATGATTGGATCATCATATAAGACTAAGGTGTAGAATGTTATGAAGTGAAGAATTCAATTACAAAACATAAGATATAAAGATCTAGCGTTAAGGTTGTAAATAATAGAATAAATGATGAAACATATGTACTTGGAGACATTGACCAAGTCAACCTAATTGACCAAAGAGGGTCAAGTTTTCCAACTCATGAATTAAATGAGTGTTCAAAGAGTAATAATATTATAAGGTCAATTATAGCATATAGTAATAAACTAATTAAAAAATACCGAATTAAGTTGAGATCATAGGAATTAACACTTAGTGTTATATATCTATTCTAGACCTTAGAGCGTAGAGAACGAGCCGGGATTCAGACATCAGCTCTCCTCAACGCCGGTATACGGTATGTTATTCTGTGGTCTGAACATCCTAAGGTTTTCCTTGGGTTCAGACGTGTGTTTGTTTAAATATTTAAGAGCGATATGTGTGATATATGCATGTGCTTATGTGAATTAATTGCTCGGTTGTCAAGCGTTTTAATTGTGCGCGAACGTCTATCGGACTACAGTGATACCGATTATCACTCAACGAGCAAGATTGGAAAATATCATTACTTATTAAAGTTCAATGAACATTATATATTCCTAATCAATCTAAGTGGAAAACTTAGGGAAGAGATTCAGTATTACCAATTTCTAGATCATGAACTCGAACATGAATATAACCTAGATGACTTCTAGGATTGTGTAAGACCTATATGGCAGCTAAATGAAAATGTATTCTCCATAACCTAAGCGTGGATCTTAGGTAAATTGATTAAGTTACTTAGTCACATGGTGAGATTTGGTATGTGGATACGGGGGTGTGAGCCTTGATTTTTGAACCACTATCCTATGTTGATTCGGGATGATTAGGATCTGATCGGGTTCTAGGTCCACTTATAACCAAATTTTAATAACTATGTCACAAAACTAATTATTAAATCCTAAGTTAGCTCACAAGAACCTATTATGAGTCGCCACCACCTCGGAGAAATTAGGAAAGGTAGAGTTCGGGGGCTTGGTATTCGACTTTTTTAGGGTTCAAATTACTTTCATTACCCTTCTAGGCCGTTTTTCCTCTACTTAGTTATTTATGGCTTGTTACAAGGTTGTTTTAACCTAGGTGCATATGTTTCATATTTTTTCGAAAGTCAAAATTAAATTATGTTCGTGGCTACGGACTTAATGTACGAACCCGTGGACCCTAATTAAACTAGATAACCAGAAAAGTCAAATTGTTAAGAAAACAGAATTTCAAAAAGTCCGGGGCCACGGAAAAGGCGTCCGTGGGCTCAGACATGAATAAAAAAACCTAAAAAATTTGAAAAATTAATTCCTGCCGCCGTCCGAGGGTGTCCATGGCCACGGACCGGCCGTCCGGGAACTCGGACAGGTGGTCAGTAGGCATGGACTAGCCACGGACGGTGGCATTCTGGTGGTTCCTGATGGTGTTTTAGGCTAAAAATTTATGGTGTGTAACCTGAAAGATTTTAGACACGTTAGTGATCGAAAGTTTTCAATTTGAATTTAAATTTAGCACGAAACTTAAAGCACAAGTTATTAGACAAAAACGAAGAAAAATGTTAATTCGAAGTCGAAAAAGTTTGGTTTAATTCCAAATTTTAACATAGGGTAATTAAATTCGAAAGGAGTTAGAAAACCTATCTTCTAACCTTATTTGCCTTCGAAATTGAAGTGATCCTTCACGTCGGGATACTTCGGGAGCCTCGTTGATGGTGGACTCGAAAGGATTGTTAAGACAAGATCCTTTAGTTTTGATGATAGCAAACCTTGTATTGTCTATCTAATGCGTTTGTCAAGATTCATGATTCAGATAGACAGGTGAATAAGTGGCTTAGCACGCAAGGTTGCAACCGCACTTAGGTCATGAGTGGCTTAGCACGCAAGGTTGCAAGCGCGCTCAATCCACGACATGTGCCCAACCAGTCGGGCACCTGTCTGCGAGAGCTCCGTAGAACTTCTAGCACAGACAACCAGTCAGACACCGCACGAAGTTATCTCTCATGCTTAAAGATGAAAATCAAAGATAGAAGACTGCAAGGGATCGACACATTCACATAAAGCACATACATCCACTTAGGCAACCTATTCACGACTTGCTCATGAAAAAAGGAGGAGTTTATTAATGCACAAGATAACAATGCTATAAATGAACATCATTACATAGCCGTAATGAATTCAGAAGAGGGCATTTATGAGCATTTAATGAACCAGACAGAATCAGGCAAGTGGGGCACACAAGTGGTGATCGACCTATCAAGAGGGCTGCTGCCAACTTGACCAACCATAAGACGACACGTGATTCAAGCCTCCAGATCAAGTTGAAGAATCTCTGCAAGTCTAGTGTGGCTGCTATGTGAATAATCGAAGTTTTAGTCGACTTCTAGAAGTCTAGGGATTAATAAGATGGTCGTTACATCCTAACAACCATGTATATATACTTGCATTTATTCCATATGTAAGTAAGCCTGTACGAGAGAAAAAGAAAGATATAATCTGGGCAAGTGTGGATCATACTTAGGAGTGTGTGTAAGTGCTAGAGAGTTGGTGAGCTAGATAGGACTGGGTTAGAGTATCAATACATTGGGTATTTGATAGAACGACAGGTCGGGGAACGGTCAGTGAACCGTAGGCCGATAGTCAGGAGAAGGTTGACGACTTTAGGGGTAAAGTAGAAACTGTCCCGGGAGTCCGTGTGTGGGGCAAGGGAGGGTGAGTGAATTTCATGTGTGTAAATTCTCAATCGAAATGTGTTTTCCAGTTTAAGATTATCTCGCATCCATCCCTAAACTATCAAGTTTTATTAGAGTCCACGACACGTTGGGGACACATCAGGAGCGCTTGCTGGTTTCAATTGGTATCAGAGCGGGTCTCTTCTAGAAAGCTAACTTCTTTGGAAGGCGATCAAGATGCCTCATGCAAGCATTCTAGCAGCAGAAGAAGGTTATGCACCAAATCGACCACCACTCTTCAATGGAGACAACTACACTCACTGGAAGAATAAGATGGAATTTCATATCAAGTCTGACGATCCAAGAATGTGGAGGGTGATAACACATGGAGAGTACACCTTCCAGAATACTCAAGGACAAGAAATATCTATCGACAGCATGACGGATGATCAAATCAAGAAGCTGGTATTCAATGCTCGAGCTGTAAGAATACTTCACTGTGCACTACTACCTGAGCAATACTCCAAGATTGCTTCAGCTAAAACAGCCCAAGAGATTTGGAAAACTCTTAAGGTTACTTATGAAGGGAATGATGAGATCAAAAAGACTCACATTGAGTTGCTACTCACTCAGTGGGAGCTATTCAAGAAGGAAGAAAAGGAGAGCATTTCTGAAATGTGTACAAGGTTCACTAAGCTGATCAACGAAATGTTGGTGCTCGGAAGAACTATCTCTAACGAGGATCAAATTCGAAAGTTCCTTAGATCTCTTCATGTCTCCTTTGACAGCAAAGTCAATGCCATACAAGAAGTGCATGATCTCTCCAAGATGTCTCTGGCAGATATGTTAGGATCTCTAATGGCTTTCGAGTTAAAACTGCAACACAGGAATTCAGAAAGCTCATCAAGAGATAGAGGGAAAGCCATAGCCCTTCAAGTAGCTGAAAATGAAAGATCCGAGTCAGGAGACGACAATGGTGAAATGGTCCTCTATGCTAAGAGGTACATTCGAAAGTTCATAAGAAATAAAATGAGGAAAGGCAAAGAGTCCAAGGAGTCGGATGATCAAAAGAAAAACTATAACAAGTGTTTTGGGTGTTCAAAACGCGGACATCATATCAAAGACAATCCTCAACGATCTCGAGAGGACAACGACATGGTCAAGAGGCCTGTCCGACGATCATTCAGCAAAGGACCAAAGAAGGAAGCCTTTGTTGCCGCATAGGGAGATTCTGAACGGAGTGATGATAATAAAACCTCAGACAATGACATCTCAGAAGATGAGAAGGCTCACCTATGCCTTGAAGAAGTGTGCTTGATGGCACAAGACAATGATGTCTCAGAATCATAAGAAGAAAAACAACAACATAAGGTAAACTATTCTAAACTTAGAAGGAGAATTCAAAAGGCTGAACTTCTAGGACTTAGAAAGTTTTCTGTTACATTAGTTGATCACCTAGAGGCATTAGAAACTGAAAACAATGAACTTTTGGAAGAAAATGAAAAATTGGGAAAAACCTCGGATAAAAGCAAGGTAGACAATCTCATGAGAGCACTCATGAAATTACAAAGTGATTATAGTGAAATTCTCTCCGCTCATGAAAAGTTGAAGCATGAAAAACAACCTGAAATCGATGAATTGATTGCTACTCTTCTAAAGAAAAGGAATTAGCTACCATCAAAGAAAAATATTCTAAGATAGATGCTGTTTCTAAGACACCTATGAGGAAAAGCAAAGAACAGGTCGGATAACGGTCAGAGACCAGTCGTAGAGATGTCTGCAGCTTATGCAGACAGCCTGGTCATCATGAATCCAATTGCTATAAAACGTGTTTTATGAGGCATTGGCAACTTAAGAAACTAGGACTGAAATGGGTAGTCAAAATGATCTTAGAAAATTTAATGGTGGAAATGGGTTCAACCTTTCTATGGACCCTAACCCTGCACCACTAACGTGTTAAGTGAAGAATCGAGTGAGAATGGACCCCTGCTGGTACATTGACAGTGGGTGCCCTAACACATGACAGGAGACAAAAAGAAATTCTTCTCACTCGAACCAGGGAGCCAAGGAACCGTCTCCTTTGCCGACAACAAGAAAGGAAAAATCATCGGTGTAGGTAAGGTTGGTATTACATCTAATTATGTCATAGATAGTGTAAATCTAGTTCATGGTTTAAAATTCAACTTGCTTAGTGTTTCTCAAATTTGTGATAAAGGCAATTCAGTTCACTTCTATCCTACACATTGTAGTATAGTAAGTCAGAACAATGGCAAAGAGTTGTTCAAGGGAAAAGGTGGAAAAATGATTATGTAACTAGTTTGGAGGATATTGACGGTACTAATCTTCCATGCTTGACTGCTTCAATTGATGACTCTACACTATGGCACAAAATACTAGGGCATGTTAGCTCTTCCTTGTTAAAGAAACTTGTCAAGAAACAGTTGGTTAGAGGTTTTTCTGAGATTGGAGGAAATTGGTATGTGTTTGTAATTGTTGGTGATTACTCACGGTACACTTGGACACTCTTTATTGCTTCCAAATATGAAGTCTTTGAGAAATTTCGAGCCTTTGCAGGAAAAATCCAAGTACAACTCAACCTCAAGATCAAAACTCTTCGGTCTGATCATGGGTCAGAGTTTGAGAATCAACAATTCATGGATATGTGTAAACAACATGGGATTAGTCACACATAATCAGCATCAAGAACACCCCAACATAATGGGGTAGTTGAGCGAAAGAACAGAACACTACAAGAAGTAGTCAGGGCCATGCTATTGGGGAGCAGTCTTCCTCAGGTCTTCAGGGCAGAAGCAGTGGCAACTGCATGCTACATCAAAAATAGATCGCTCATACGACCTATCCTCGACAAAACTCCCTATGAGTTAATCAAGGGAAGAAAACCAAACATAAGTCACTTCAGAACCTTCGGTTGCAAATGTTATGTCCACAACAATGATAAGAGTCCCCTTGGAAAGTTTGATGCCAGAAGTGATGTGGCCATCTTCCTTGGATACTCTGAAAGAAGTCGGGCATACAAAGTATACAACAAAAGGACACTGGAGGTGGAGGAAAGTGTGCACGTGGTCTTTGATGAGGCTGACGTACTCAAGATCAAGAAATCTGATGAAGATAAAGAAACTGGATTTGATCTAATTGATCAGGATCTCACAAATAATCCCAAAGATGAATCACCGACTGAAGAAAACTTGCCCGACAGGTCAGCGATAGGTCAACAATAGGTCGACGAAGTAAACTATGATGTCGAGGATCCTCTATCTCCATCAACTATTCATCAATCTCGTGCTTTGTACAAAAATCATCCATTGGAGGATATCATATCAGACATATCCAAAGGAACTCAGACAAGAGCACATACTCGAGATCTTCTAGCTTTCTCAACGACAGTCTTACCCATCGAGCCCAAGAACGTCAAGGAAGCTCTTCGAGACTCGGACTGGATCAATGCAATGCAAGAAGAACTAAACTAGTTTGAAAGATGCAAAGTCTGGCATCTTGTGCCTCGTCCTACTCATCAAGGAGTACTTGGCACAAAATGGGTCTTTAGAAACAAGCTTAATGAAATATGAGAAGTTGTCAGAAATAAAGCTCGTCTGGTAGCTCAAGGATATCGTCAACAAGAAGGAATAAACTTCCAAGAAACCTTCGCTCCAGTAGCAAGGATGGAGTCTATCAGATTACTAATTACATTTACTTCACACAAAGGAATCAAAAGCCTTCCAACTTGACATCAAAAGTGTCTTCCTAAATGGGTACGTCAAAGAGGAAGTGTATGTTGAGCAACCTCCAGGTTTTGAGACACAAGAAGGAAAAGACATGGTACATAAACTTGAGAAAGCTCTTTACGGGCTAAAACAAGCACCAAGATCATGGTATGATTTCCTGTCCTCCTATCTATTGGAAAACCACTTCAAAAGAGGTAAAGTAGACAAAACTCTATTTGTTTACAACAACAAAAGAGATTTCCTAATTGTGCAAGTATATGTTGATGATCTAATCTTCGGAGCCACTGATGAGAAATATTGCAAAAAGTTTGAAGCATTGATGAAAAAGGAATTTGAGATGAGTGATCTGGGGGAATTGAAGTTCTTTCTAGGACTTCAAGTCAAGAAAAATGACGAAGGGATTATCATATCCCAAAAGAAGTATTTAAAGGATTTGCTGAAAAGATTTGGAATGGAGGAATGTAAGACATTTGACACACCATTGGCAGTCAGCACCAAGATGGGCATCATAACTGGTGACCGACCGGTCGACCAGCAATCATATAGAGAGATGATTGGTTCTCTACTATATTCAACTACTAGTAGACTTGACATTATGTATAGTGTTTGCTTATGTGCCAGGTTTCAAGCAGATCCAAGAGAAAGTCACCTCACAGCTGTAAAAAGAATCTTGTGTTACTAAAAAGGAACCATAAATCTTGGTCTCTTTTATCGTAAGTTCACTAATTGTAACGTTGTAGGATTTTCAGATGTAGACTATGGAGGATCTATCACAGATAGAAAGAGCACTTCAGGGACAGCATTCTTTGTTGGCTCATGTCTGATTGCATGGGGATCAAAGAAACAACAGTGTTGTAATCTCAACAGCTAAATCTGAATACATTGCTGCGGTAAGCTGCTGTGCTCAACTCCTATGGCTTAAGCAACAAATTGGTGATTATGGCGTCAAAACAGGTACATTACCAATTATCTGTGACAATACAAGTGCCATCTCTATTTCCAAAAATCATGTGCATCATTCTCGTACCAAACATATTGACAATAGACATCACTTTCTTAGAGATTGTTGTGAAAAGTAATTAGTTGGTTTAAAGTATATTTCTACTGAGGACCAACTAGCTGACATCTTTACTAAGCCATTAAGTAGAGAAAGGTTTACTAACATTGTTCATGATCTTGGAATGATATTCATTGATTACAATTAAACTGTCTTTTATTTCCCATGATATGTCACCGACATGTGAGCAACACCTGTTATATTGTCGTTTAGTAGTCAACGATCAGTTTAATGCATGGAAATTATGTCAAACGACTACTTGAAATAGATTTGCCATTTTCACAACAAGTGAGATTAGTTTAGAGAAGGTTCAACGGATAGAAATGGGAAAACTTCTCAACGGATCGCTGACAACCGTCACGACCGCTGCCCGTTATGAATAGTACCGTTAGGACATGTCAGCGAGCGATCAATGAGCGGTCGATGACCGTTACTAGATATCTATAAAAGGGCGACAATAGTTCCTCTCTTGTCACATTATTGTCCTCATTCTCTCTAATCTCTCTAAGCACTCAAAGCAATTTCTCTTCTCTCTCACAAAAATTCCTGCGAGATTTAGAGCAAAAGAACCTCGCCTTATAACTTCTCTAAAGATCTCTCTAGTGAAAGGTTATAAAACTCCATAAATCTCTTCGAACAATCATGGCACCAAAATCTGCTCTCCGCTCCAAGAAGAAAGCTTCCTCAAAGCAAGTAGCCGACATACGGCCGACAAGAACTATAACTGATTCACCGCCCCCTCGCTTATCCAAAGAATTGGAAAATCAGCTTGTGCGCAGGGTAACAAATGAAGGAGAGGTGTACCAGGTTGAAATTCTCTATATAAGCCACCGCCTCCTAAAAATTCATCACTGCATTCAAGTAGAAATTCTAAATCCCAAGATTCTTCCAACTCCTACCTCCACAGAAAAACAAACCATGTCTTCCCCTGCTCCATCACCTACTATCGGTACCAAACACTCAAAAGTCAAAAATACCAAAAATCCCAAAAACCAAGATCTCTCCACTGCTGCGGCAAGTCACATAGCACGCAAAATCCGTGCCTCCTAGCGAGCCAGAGCACAGGAGGAAACTCCTCAAAGAGCCCATTCAATGCCTGAAGGAGCAACTCGTAAGTTGCACTTCACCGACGACAAAGAAGCAACTCCCACAGAAGCCGTCAAAGCTGTCGCTCAACAGATAAAAGAAGAGGAAGTGCGAAGTGACAAAAAGAGTCAAGAAAAGGAAGTGACAGAACTTGACTCAGAAGTTGAAGCAAACCTCATCGAGGTTTTTGAAGAACTAGTCGTCGACAGGTCCATGACATCTCGTGATACCAGTCAGACACCGCACGAAGATATCTCTCACACTTAAAGATGAAAATCAAAGATAGAAGACTGCAAGGGATCGACACATTCAGATAAAGCACATACATCCACTTAGGCAACTTGTTCACGACAAGCTCACAACAAAAGGAGGAGTTCATTAATGCACAAGATAACAAGGATATAAATGAACATCATTACATAGCCGTAATGAATTCAGAAGAGGGCATTTATGAGCATTTAATGAACCAGACAGAATCAGGCAAGTGGGGCACACAAGTGGTGATCGACCTATCAAGAGGGTTGCCGCCAACTTGACCAACCATAAGACGACATGTGGTTCAAGTCTCCAGATCAAGTTGAAGAATCTCTGCAAGTCTAGTGTGGCCGCTATATGAATAATCGAAGTTGTAGTCAACTCCTAGAAGTCTAGGGATTAATAGAACGGTAGTTACATCCTAACAACCATGTATATATAGTTGCATTTATCCCATATGTAAGTAAGCCTGTACGAGAGAAAAAAGAAAGAGATAATATGGGCAAGTATGGATCAGACTTAGGAGTGTGTGTAAGTGCTAAAGAGTTGGTGAGCTAGATAGGACTGGGTTAGAGTATCAATACATTAGGTATTTGATAGAACAATAGGTCGGGGTATGGTCAGTGAACCGTAGGCCGATAGTCAGGAGAGGGTTGACAACTTTAGAGGTAAAGTCGAAACTGTCCCAAGAGTCCGTGTGTGGGGCAAGGGAGGTTGAGTGAATTTCGTGTGTGTAAATACTCAATCAAAATGTGTTTTCCAGTTTAAGATTATCTCGCGTCCATCCCTAAACTATCAAGTTTTATTAGAGTCCACGATACGTCCACGACACGTCGGGGACGCATCAGGAGCGCTTGCTGATTTCAAGGATTTCTATCCGGGCTTCTGACTCCTTCTTATATGTCAAGGACATTTTGTTTTGGTATTTGTGGTGTTTTTGTGTGTTTTTCATGTTTGGAAATCTGATTAGAGTAGAAAGATTGTGTTTTCAGTGGTTTTGGGGTGATTTCAACAGAGTTTTGGTATTGATTTGAGGCTTGGGAGTGTAAAAACGTGGGAAGTAGGTTGACGGCTGTGTTATATGACTTTGGGAATGTTTAGCTCTGCCCTACGTCGATTTTGGGAAGGTATCTTTATAGGAAAAGGCTTAGCAAAAGATAAAGAAAGAGTTTATTGAAAATCTTTATCTGCATTAAGAGTATCTGAATTTTAAAATATGCTATAGGACGAGAAAAATTATGAAATTTTAACCAAAAATAAAGGAAGATTTTTAGGAATTTTGATAGTTGGAATTTGGTTATTGAGATTACTAACCGATTAGATAAAAATGTTACAATCTGGCACCTTCCATAATTCAAAAATTATTATTGAGAATTTGAAATTACAAAATTCCAACGGAATTATTCTCTAAAAAGAATCCTCTATCTTGTGTTAAATTTTCATGACATTTGGACTTGATTTGGGTATTTTCCACAGGAGAGAGAAAGTTGTTGGAATGTTTGAATTACTATTTTAAATTTTGGGTTAAGGTTTCAAATAAAATATTTTCAGGTTTATAACTGTTTGTAGTCATGTTAACCATGTGACAATTTTATTTTAATTTTTGGAAACCTTTTTATTTCTATTTGGATGTTATTTCATGTGTTAATTAGCTTATAATATGAATTAAAGCTAAATTTGCAATATAAATATCATCTAGGAAATTAAGAAATGCCTTTCATAATGACTATGGTATTTGGAAAATATTTAGAAGTCATATCAAAATAGAAAGTCTTGAGAATGTCCTTGGAAAATCTCGTCTTAGTGCATTTTGATTGTTTTGCCCTTGTCTTCGCATTTGTGCACTTGAGCTCTTTCCCGGGGGTCAAAATTTTGGGTATAACCGATTTCACCCTGTTAACTAGACTTTGTAATTAGTATGAAAAGACTAGTTGATGCTTGAGTGACATCCCAAAAATTTGCCCAACTTTGGTAACTCTACTTCCTTTAACATGCTACCGAAGATGCCTGATTGTGCTAAGCTATTCTAAGGCGCTAGCTACCTGAAGAAAGAACTTGGGATTTGTTCGGTTATTCGAAGGCACCAACTTCCTAAATTTTGTCAAGCTATTCTAAGGTGATGACTACCTAAACGATGAAAGTGATGTCAAGTTATTCTAAGGCACTGACTACCTAAACGATGAAAATGATGCCAAGCTATTCTAAGACGTTGACTACCTAATTGATGAAAATGATGTCAACCTGTTCTAAGGCGTTGACTACCTAAAGTGATGAAATGTTGTCGAGTTGTTCTAAGGTGCTGACTACCTAAAATAGTTCAATGTTGTCGAGCTATTATTAGGCGCTGACTACCTAAAGTGAGGAAATGTTGTCGAGCTGTTTTAAGGCGCTGATTACCTATAATGATGAAATGATGTCGAGCTGTTCTAAGGCGTTGACTACCTAAAAGTGAATGAAACACGCCGAGCTTTCTAAGGTGTCGGAATCCTAAAAATGTGAAAACATGTGTGGTGTGGGATTGATGCAATGTGTCTGGTGAATGATATGACCCGGGTACATCTAGGGACCGGAACCTATTCCAAAGTGTGTAATGCAAGTGTAAATGGTTGAAGATTGAGGATGCCAAACATGGCGATGATTGAAAAACTTATGTGCTCAAAAGATGAACACGCTCCTTTAAATGTGAGTAAGGCTTATGAGTGCCTAGAGGAAAGCAAAGTATGATGGAGGCAGGGTAAGATAGGTGCAAGGTAGGGCTTATGCGTACCTGAGATATCTTTGTGGTGGTAGGACTTATGTGTGCCTAAGGTTTGGGAGTGAGATCCATTTTAACTCGGGTTGCTTATGGAGACCGAGATCTATCCTCACTCGGATTTCTTATGGAGACCGAGATGCAACCTAACTCGGATTGCTTATGGAGACCAAGATCCATCCTAACTCAAAAGTGTTTTTTTTTCCTTCGGCTGGCTGGCAACACCTCGGACCGAGAGCGAGAGACTGACCCATGCCTTTCAAGCAAGTCGAGCCTAGCCGTCAAAGGGTAGCTACACCAAGTAATAAATGTAGAACAATTAGCTCATAAGGACCGCCATTGTATAACCATTCATCAACGGAACATCGCTTGCCCGCACAATGATTAAAGGTAACCGGTGGAAGCCAGACAAAAAGACTGGCCAGATGAACCTGAAATACCCCTAAATTAATCTAAATTAATTTAGGGGATTTCTTTTATTAAATCCTAAATAATACAATTAAAACTAAATTATTATATGGTATTATGAATTTAATAATAAGATTTATGAGTCAATAAATCTTGGAAAACTTTGGAGAAACTCCAATTATATTATAAAGATTTTAGAAATATTTAGAGCATTGATTTGAATCATAAAAGTCAATATAAAATCATAGAAACCTTAAAGCTCCTTAAGCCTTGCTAGGGTTGACTTTTTGAGAATGGTCAAACCAGCCCATGAAACTTATACCAATAAAAAGATTATGGAAAACCAAGAAGATTGATAATAAGAACGTTAAAAATGGATCATTCTAGCCAAAGTTATGATATAATGAAGGTTAGAGCCAAAATTTTGAAGGGTGGTGACGTGGCTAGGGTTTCCCTGACTCAGCCACGCGCCTTGCCACATCAGCCATGCCGGATTTCCCAAAAAATTCGGCTAAGTCTTCTAGCAACCTTCAGAACATTACCCTAACTTGTGACATCGATATCTCAGTCGTCTCTGGGTATTTTTGAGTGTCGTCTTCTTCATTCTCTTCTCCTACAAATCCTCTTTCTAACCATGACTCGTACTCAACCTAATTTCTTCTACATCCACCGCAAATTCAATCTGAAGTTGCCTTCCCGAGAATCTGCAACCCAGAATTCTCAGAAACTAGTTTGATCTGGTAAACTTCGTCTTATTGTATCTCCTTCATCTGTCAATGAACATTCTTGTTCTATTGCTCATTTTGTAGATCGTTAATCCCTCTATAAATTTCATGTTTACACCCAAGGCTGATTCTCAATCGTGTGGGAGATAGAAGCGTCTAACATTCCCGATTCGTCATGCACATAAAATAATAACTTTTCCAGAAAAACGCAAGGTATAAATCAGAGACTTTTGACTGATTTCTTCCTGTGTATTACGAATTAGATTAAGATGTTTCTATCAAGATGTGGAGCTACATCTCCTCTTTTGATTAAGCCCAATAACACGGCCTAACTCGATCTATAATGTAACTTATAGAACTGCAAAGTCGGCTACCCAACCAACCTGAAATTTCGAATTTTCCAGAATCCGAATTTGATTTTTCCTCACCGGCGCTTCTCAAGTATGTTTCCGATCAATTCCTCCGATGTTGTCATTCGGTTTATCATTCTCGACCTAACCCAACTACCAATTCAACTTATTATGCATCGTATAGAGAGAATTTTGTGAAATTCGAATCGGTAATAGCAAACCCTAACTCGTATAAACCCAGATTCGAAACTATTGATACATGCATTATAATTTGCGAAATTGTTACCATTGCAACCTGCTTTCAATTTTGAATCCAATGAAACAAGAATCATCGAATTTCGTTATGTGGATTGAGAGAATTTGATCAATCTCTGTTCGTGGTGATTTGGGGATTCCTGATGAACTCGACATATCTGGGCCGTCCGATCTTAGTTAGGAGAAACGGACGGCCGAGATTATAACGTGGGTAATTAGTAGTATATTAAGTGTTATGAATTCCAGAATAAAACTCTAACTTGTTGAATTTATTAAATGGTCTTCCCTAATGTATTTTGACTTGACATTTTAACCTTAGATTCCTTATAAAATTTAGTTTATTTCCATGTAAATTAATATGGGTTTTGAGTTTTTAAACGTAAGTTATAATTTTCGTAATTTCTGGGTAGTATGGATTTATTTAGATAAATAACCAAGATATTTATATGAAATAAAAAATTTATAATATGTCTAAAATATCATAGTTACTATATATTAAATTTGGAAATTTTTAGACAAGAGCAAATGGGTCTAAAAATTGTGTTCATGAATTTTTCATAAGTTATCTTATAATATATGATTTTTAGTGTAACAAGAATTAAAGTATAGTTGATTAATAAACTTTATAGGTTGGGAATAATATAATAAGACTAAACTAACATTTAATACAGAATGTTAATAAATATTTTTAGGTATAAACTTTTAAGTGAAGTAAAATATATATATACTCCCTCCTGTTCAAAATAAATGTCATTTTAGGCTTTAGATTTATGTTCAAATTATTTGTCGTTTTAGACTTTTTGTATCTTACTTTCTACTTTTACCCTTTTCACTTTTTAAATTATTAATGTCATTGAACTCTACTTTTTTGTCTTACCAATAAAGTATACTTACTTTTTTATTTTTCTCATAAAAAAAGTAAGGACACACTAGTCATTTTAAACTCTTTCTTAAAAAGTGTGAAAATGTCTAAAACGTCATTTATTTTGAACAGGAGGGAGTATAAAAGAATTAAAATAGTAACTTAGGTTAAATCAAGGAATTAAGTTAATCTACATTTATATTAATTATGTAATATGGAAGTTAATATACTTAATTGAAACTAAGGAAAATAATTTATTTTATAAACCATATATTAGATGTGGATATGTGTAAAAGTTAATAGAGGTAATTAAATACAATAAAACTACATAAAGAATGTTTTAAATAAATCCTAATATTTATAGATAACAAAAAAAAGAAATAAAATACCTTATAGAAAATAGAATATAAAGGAATTAATAAGTTAAATTAAACCTATACATAATACTAATAAAAGAATATCATATGGGGTGGTATTAAATTATGGTTATGAAATTTAGCTTAAAGAGTTACCTTTGAATTTCTAAGTTTATATAAACCATATTAAAATAAATATATAATATTATTTGTTAATGACTAGAATGTAAATCGATAATTGGATTAGGTAATTAATAAGTTAAGACTTAGAAATATTCGTAATTTGATTACATAAGTTGTGACACCGATAGATCTTATTATATGATGAAATACTTTTACATCTAAATGTGAAGTAGATTAATAAGTCTGGATTTATCATTTCATAACATTTATAGTATTGAATAGTAACATAATGTTTTAAGATAAAAATCATTAAAAGGATTATGATATAAAACTATATTAAACTATGATTAGGAAATTAAACTGAATAATAATCTTTAAGTTTCATAGAATCAGATAAGCCATATAAAATACATTTAAAACATTAATTTCCAATATTCAGAATGTGAGTTTATAAATAAGGGTTGTAATTAATAGCTAGAACTTATAAAAAGGTTTGCAAATATAAATTAGATACTTAAAACCTTTGAACCTTTATTTTGATGAAGCTAAGTTACATAAGAGATTATGTTAATCTACTTTACGACATTGGAAATATTAATATGTCATTTGAATTTAAGGTATGAGGATTTTTCAGAATAGACGATCTTATTAGTTAATTAACAATCTCACTTATGAATGAGAAGTTAATTCTTAGGTAAATTTTACCTTATGTTAAGATGTAATGTCTATCCTAAAACATAATAAAGGAAATTGATTTGTTGAGTTATTCCTTTGAAACCTTAGGTTTTGTAAACAATCTAAAATGTAATTAAGACATAAGTTTATTAAAATTTAGTACAAAAGGATTATACATAGTCGATAAAGTGAATGTGTGTAAAATAAAACAGTTAGGAAATCGAATGTAAATAAGGATACATAAAAGGGTATCTTTACAAACCTTATTATATAGGTAATAATAAAGCAAATAATATACCTTGTGAATACTAAATGTAAGAGTTCGATAAGTCTAATTTAATTAAAATATAGTTATTTCAAGATGAGAAGTAATTTAAGATCTTATGACAAGATTAATAGATGGTTGTAATAAAAAGTCATTCTGAACTAAAGATAAGATAATTAAGTTTAGTAGCCCAATTAAGTTATAATAAAATGCATCTACAACACTATGATTCCAATATACAGGATGTAGATCTTATTTAAGTTAAGGGGGAAACTTAAACATAATGGATTATCTAGTAGATATTGATCAAATACATAATCGTAACATCGTGAAATAATAGTATAGTATTCTAAGATAAACCCATCGTAGGTCATAGTACGTTGTTTATCCTGAAGTAAGAATAAAGGTATTGAACTTAAGAATTATTATTGAGATTCTAAGATTAATTGAATAATATAAAATGCACTTATGATATAAGGGTCTCAAAACTCTTAAATGTGAGAATTATGGTTAAGTACTAGTAAAGTGGATAAGTGTGGAATAATTAACAAATGTTAGTAAAATGCATTCCTTGACCTTACAACCTTGGGCTATACAACATTCTAAAATAAGTCAAAGGTTATACATAACATTTAAGCGAGGGCTTACAAGATAATTGAGATTTAAAATTAAGAGTGAGGAATTGGTTTAAGTTTAACTTAGGATATAAGTTATTGATAATATACTATCTTTAATGTTCCTCGGAGTGTTGTTGAATGTTTGCACGAGTCTACTAGAACTGCTACAGCGTTAATCAGGTACGATTTCTCGTACTCAGATACTTTTGCTAACAGACTTAAGAGATGTTTTTGAAAACGCTAAATGAGCTTAAATGGATTTCTAAAGGGAAACTGTTTGTGTGACTAACTCACCTTGTTGTGACTAACTGAGCCTTGAATGTACAACTTACATGTTTATTGGTTCTTGCTATCTAGTTGTTTCATTAGATATTAACTGCCAAGGGTTTACGCCTCTGCACTCTGTAGGACTGAGTGTTTTGGTATTGCACCTGTGCAGTTACTGATCTAGTGAGGTAGCTAGGAATATAGGAAAATGTCAATCTTGGTAAATTCTTCCTTTGACTCTGGATATCGTTTCATCCATGAGCTGAGTCTTTGTTGTGATGTGCGCGCGCGTCTTCGCCGGTAACAGCAAAGGGCTGTATATCCCTTATCCAAAAGGACGTGTATAACAGCAAAGGGTTGTATATCCCTTGTCCAAAAGGACATGTATAACAGCAAAGGGTAGTATATCCCTTGTCCAAAAGGACGTGTATGACAGCAGGGGGTTGTATATCCCTCGTCCATTTGGACATTTATATCTGGCGGTGGGGGCCGTCTCTCCCAGTTGGTGGTATTCCACTCTTGAGTTGTTGGTTCTTGGATCTATCTTTTCATTCCTAGTCCTTGGGACCACTTGAGTCTTTCTACTCCTAATTGGAACTGAATCTAACACAAGCAATGGATGTTCACTAACTTATGGTGTGGTTTCTTTTAACTAACTAACTTTACCTTCCTGTTATTTATCTCTATTTTTGACTTATTATCTTTGACTTGGTGATTTTGTTGTGCCTTGTTCTTCTGTTTTTGTTTTAAGAGTTTGGTTTCAAATTATTGTTTATTTTAAGAGTTATGCTTTAAATATTTGCTTTGGAGAATCGTACCAGTTCCATTCCAAGGAACTGACTCACCCCTCCCGGGGTGGGCTGCTTGGTTTCATCTTGTAGATACGAATTCGTATACAGGTGGCCACGAAGAGTATGAGTGATTGGGATGGGAATTAGGCTTTGTGGAGAGTTGTTGTATTTTGCTATTATTGTAGTTATGTTTATGTTTTCTCGAGTTCAAACTGTAACGTTTGTAAGTAGTAATTGGTGAGGTTTTGTACCGGGTGTTTGGAATCCGATGACCTGTAATCGCCATTAGAGATTTTATTCTGCTGTATTTATTTTAAATAGGGGCGTTATAGAACCCCTTCTTTTCCTGCTAGGATTGGAAATCCTGTATTTTCCGTATCCACACGATTGAGTCCTTGGGTTTCCGCGTAACTATTAGTATAATTGTCATTATCACTTAAAAATGAAGTCTCAATATGCATTTAAGAATGTAGTCTAATCAAAGAATACAGATAAATGTCAATGCAACTGAAAGAAATATAAAAAAAGAAAAAGTAACACACTCAAAAAATGACTTTAGAGTAAGGCAGATGTCGTTCTCTAGTTATTTGCGAGATAAACATTGGTCCAAGAGGAGGAGATCACCTAGTCGGTCCCATTAGCGGCTCTTTCCAAAAGGCGTAATGCAAATAAAAAACATCTCCTGGGTAAGCTTCAAGACCTGGTGGTCTTCGTAATAGAAGAGACATTTGTCGATCGATATCTAAAAAGGGTTACTAATCCTTAACTTTTCGAGGAATCCTTCATTAGTGGTTGCGAATGATCCAGGTGCAGTTAGTCCGCATCTTCACAGACATGTCTATTTCACCGAGCCTCTCTCTGGGACATCTATCGAATGATCGATTCAACATTGAGAGCATAAACCCTAAAAGGACAAGGAGGATTCAGCTACTGTTGCGGCTGCTACCGCTGTTTTCTTGATTTACCCAATTAGTCAAGGAAGTGCCTGTGGAAGGCTTTCTGCGTTCAGTAAATCTGGTCTCAACCAAGAAGAATCCATATTAATTTATTATCAAAATGTCCTATTGACTCTTGAGGTTGACAATTGGGGGAGTATGTTTCTAGGGATCTAGAGTTCTATTTGCAGGCAGCTTACCACAAGCACCCCACCCCATACGACTAGTTGGGGGGTTGTTCGCCTTTTGAATAGAAGGAAGTAAGTAATAAGGTAGCGAGATCTATCTTAACTCGGATTGCTTATGGAGATCGAGATCCATTCTAACTCGGATTGCTTATGAAGACCGAGATGCATTCTAACTCGAATTGCTTATGAAGACCAAGATCCATCCTAACTCGGATTTCTTATGGAGACTTAGATCCATCCTAACTCAGATTGCTTCTCGTGATCGAGATCTATCCAAACTCTGATTTGTTATGGAGACCGAGATTCGTCTTAACTCGGATTGCTTATGAAGACCGAGATCCGTCCTAACTCGGATTGCTTATGGAGACCGAGATGCATCCTAACTCGGATTGCTTATGGAGACCGAGATCCATTCTAACGCGGATAGCTTATGGAGTCCGAGATCCATCCTAACTCGGATTGCTTATGGAGACCGAGATCCATTCAAACTCGGATTGCTTATGGAAACCGAGATCCATCCTAAAACAGATTGCTTATGAAGACCGAGATCCATCCTAACTCAGATTGCTTATGGAGACCGAGATCCATTCTAACTCAACCAGGCTAATTGAAGAATGCAATATGTTTGATGATGTGAGGAGGCACGGTATGTTTTGTGCAAATGATTGTGATTGTGGTGAAAAAAATTTGTCAAAGTGCCAAACGTGGCAATGATGAGGTTTATGCGGATATTGTAAAATGAAATTGAAGTGCTTGTAAGGACTGAAAATTGTTCAAAGCAAAAAATTGTTGAAAATGTGCCAAACGTGGCAATGTTTGAGAAAAATTCTATCTACTGAAAAAGGAAAATGAAATTTTCATATCCTGACTAAGAATTTCAGATTTGCAATTTGTTTCTTAGAAGATGAACATGTCGTTGGTGGGAGTGTGTGGTGTTTTTTGTGGGGCTTTTTGAGTGGTGGTCAGGGCTTATGGCGGGCCTTGAAATTTATGTGGTTGTTAGGGTCTATGACGAACCTAGGGTGAAGTAGCGTCTGTGTGGTGGTGGTGGTGGTGGTGCTTAAGGCTTATGACGCGCTTAAACTTCAACTGGTGTTGTTATTGGCAATTATTGGAACAAACAATTACCCCCATTATTTTTCCTTGAGGCAATCCGAGCTAAAGTTTATGGAAATTAATTGGAACAATCGTTGCCCCCAGTATTTTCCTTGGTTAAACATGCGAACAAGTCTTGTCCTCACAGGGTCAAGGCTTATGTTTTGAGGTGGTGCTTCCTAACCTACACTCGACATGTTTGGTGTTTGCACTCATTTCTTGCTTATGGTCACAACTTTTGGACCATTGAATTTGATATTTGATGGATTTATGCATTTGATCTGTTACTTTCACGTGATTAGATACACAACCTCCAAGTTTGAAGTCTTTTAAGCTTATAACGTGGCCATGGGGTACGATGAAAGACAACGGGACCATGGAGGGATATTTGAGGTATGTGGAGCTTAAAGGGGTGACCAAAACTGTAACTTGTGTCTTCCCTTGGATTTGCCATCCTTGTCTTGGAGTTGTCTGGCTGCTTTGCGTTGACGTCGTTTTTGAGCTTTTGGACTTGGACTTTGAAGTCATCATTTACGCCATTTCTCTTCTTTTTGTCATTCGGATTTCTTCGAGGCATTTCGGGTTTGCCCTTTTTATCCTTTCTTGACTTCGCCTTCGGGATTCTTATGTCTCCCGGTTTTGAGCTTCGAGAGCTGTTTTGATGTGAGCTCTTTGGATCCTGTGTCAATCTAGGACCATTTGCGGATCGCTTCATCATGATGATAGCAACATTGCTTCTTTCGAACTAATGAAAACGTTATCCGAGAATCAGGCTCCTCGCTTCCTTTGGTCACCGGGTTGGATATTCATCACAGGCTGACTTGTTTTATAAAGCTTAAAATATCCAAAAAGGGATATATGAAAAGCTCAGCGGGGGTGCCTAGGGTTAAATGTTAGGGGTCACAAGCTTTTGGCTATGTGGTGCTACACCTAGGTGCTTCGTCAATCCTGATGGTTGTGCATCCGCTCTTAGTTATTTTCACAGGTCTAGAGTAAATCAACTAATTATCTCCTTCGGTCGGAGTTGTGCCGTTTACCTCACAATTGAATGTGGCCCACCGGAGTCGTGTGAAAATGACACACTCATTTGCTCATGGTTTTACCACTCAAGGCACTCTCGTGAATTTTCACTCGGAGACTTGTTTACACAATTAAACGAAAGATTAAAGTTGACGATAAACTCAAATTGCCCCCAGTATTGATTTGGGGTTTATGACAACAATTTTAACAAGTGCATACTTGGAACCGTTTTGTGGGTTTTTGGATGTTTTGTGATGAGTTGTGGTGTTCGGCAAGGCATGTTCAAATTTTTGGAAACAAAATATAAGTCTTTGCATTCCATTGTCAGGCAATAATTATTTCATGAACCTTTTTCAAAAGAAACTTGTGTGAAACAAAATCTTTTTTTTGCCATTTAGACTTGAAATAGTCATTCATTTGTGAACATGTGGAAGAAGATGATTTAACAAAATCGATGTTTCTTATTACTGATAATAAAAATTGTTCATTTAAATGCAGTCGTTCTTTCAAAACTATTGAATGATGCATATGAAAGATTGATGTGATGCAAAGTCATGCACATGATCACTGAATTCTAATGTTGTTGAACTGTCTGACGCTAACGTACTGAAGACTCGAGCTCTCGACCGTCAGGGCACCATTAAGATGACCGTGATTGTCTTCTTCTTGAACTATGAGTAGACTCTGTGAAAAAACTGAACTAGGAATGCCTATGGATGGTGTATGAGGCACTCGGGCGTGAATCGTTTCCAAATTGAAAGTGAGGTGCATGTGCTTAAACAGTTTTATGAATGTGGGTAGGCACACGGGCCTAGATTGTTTCGTGAATGTGGGTAGGCACTTGGGTCCTGTATTAATTGAAAGTGAGGCACATGGGCCAAAATGATTCTTAAGTTGTGAATTGGCACTTGGGCTGAAAATATTTTGAGGATGTGGCGCTTAGGCCGAAGCATTGTGAGAATGTGGCACTTGGGCCAGAATGTTGTGAAAATGCGGTGCTTGGGCCGAAGCATTGTGAAAATGTCTCATTTGGGCCGAAATGTTGTGAAATGTGGCGCTTTGGCCAGAATGTTTTGAGAATGTGGCACTTTAGCCAGAATGTAAAGAGTGTGGCACTTGGGCCAGAACGTTTTGAAAGGGTGGCACTTGGGCCGGAAAGTATTTGGGCTAGAAATGAGGCACATGGGCCAGAGTGATTCCTAGACTATAACGGATGTGTGAGCCTCAATACCCTTAATCCGGAAGTGAAGCATCAGGCTAAAGGAAGTTGTATGGACTATGAATGGGCCACTGGGCCGAGAGAGAAACTTTGAAGTCCAAGATTCTTTTGAAGTTCTTGTTAGGCCTTCGGGCCAGAAACTATAGTGAACGAGTTATGCAAACTATCATGAATTCAAATGTACTATGGTATGGGACGATACCTAAATGAATGGTTCTGATTAGGCTTAAAAATATGACACTTATATCTAGAGTTTTGGGCTAGACCCCGAACAATGAGTTTACTTAGACTAGAATGGGCCTTTGAGCCGAAATTTTTTTCAATTGATTCTTTTGAGTTTTGTGGATTACTTCAAGTTTGAGTGGATTTATTTTTCATGGGCCTAGAACTAAATGGATAATTCAGAGCCGAAAGGGAAATCACCTAAATCTAAGTTCCTGGGCCAAAGCCCATACAATTGACTCACTTATTGAAACCAAGCAGGGCCTTTGGGCCGCAAACAATTAAGTTGTGAATTTGAGTTGGGATAAACTAGATGTAAGGAAAGTTCCTATCAATTTCTAGGGTTGGTAGTGGGCCGATCATACAAACAAGAAAGGTTTCACACAAGTTCAACATGTCCTCACAAGACGATTTAGTCCAACGGGTATGGATCAGTTCGAAGAGGTACTTGGGGCTTGGGCCCAGGTCACCGCAAAGGAATAGAGCTGGCACACTATTCTCTTTGGCCTTCCCCACCTTTTCACATCACTGTGAGGTGTGCGTCTACGGTCGGGTCTTTGACTGACCAAAGATTGGGCTTGGTAAGGATACTGTCGGAGAGGTGCTAGGAGCCGAAGCCCAAGTATTAAGGGGATGTGGTTAGACGACATCCTCCTCTTTTCCCCCCACTTATTCACATCACCTGAGAAGATGTGAGTCTTAGACAGGGGCCGCCTAATGCGGGCCCTGGTAAAATTGGTTTGTGTGGACTCTGGCTCTCATATGATCCATAAGTACATAAATTTAAATTGAGCACGAAAACAAACAACATAAAAGCCGTAAAAAAACAATTTTCAAGTTAAGCCCTGTTTCTTAAAATTAAACAAGTTTAAAATTAAGAGTTAGTTCCCAACAGAGTCGCCAGTCTGTGAGCCTCGATTTTCAAACCACTGTCCTACGTTGATTCGGGTTGATTAGGATTTGATTGGGTTCTGGGTCCACTTATAACCTAAGTTTAATTACTATGTCTTAAAACTAATTATTAAATCCTGAGTTAGCTCACTAGAACCTATTATGAGTCGCCACCTAATTTTTACCTAGGGGAAATTAGGAAAGGGAGAGTTTGGGTTCGGGGGCTAGGTATTTGACTCTTTCAAATTTTTTAAAACATTTTTTACTGAAATTAAAAGTGGAAATTGAAACTTCCTAAACTAGGGTTTCAAAAGTCAAAATTAAATTATGTCCGTGGCTACGGACTTAATGTCAGAACCCATGGACCCTAATTAAACTAGATAACCAGAAAAGTCAAATTGTTAACGAAAATTTGAAAATTCCGGGGCCACGGACAAGGCGTCCGTGGGCCCAGACATGAACTAGAAAAACCTAAAATATTTGAAAAATTAAATCTCGCCGCCGACCGAGGATGTCCGTGGCCACGGACCGGCTGTCTGGGACCCCGGACAGGCGGTCCACAGACACGGACTAGCCACAGACAGCGGCGTTCTGGTGGTTCTCGGCGTTGTTTCAACTAAAAATTTATGGGTGTGCAGCCTAAAATATTTTTAACACGTTAGTGGTCGAAAGTTTTCAAATTGAAGTCGAATTTAGCATGAAACTTAAAGCACAAGTTATTAGACAAAAACGAAGAAAAATGTTAATTCGGGTGCCAAAAAAGTTCGATTTGATTCCAAAGTTTTACAGAGGGTAAAAATAGCTGAAAGGAGTTAGAAATCCTATTTTCTAACCTTAATTGCCTTAGGAGTTGAAGTGATCCTTCACGTTGGGATACTTCAGGAGCCTCCTTGATTGTGGACTCGAAAAGATTTCTATGAGGGCTTCTGACTCCTTCTTCCTTGTATTTTCAAGGATGTTTTACTTCTGTATTTATGGTGTTTTGTGTGTTTTTGATGTTTGGAAATCTTATTAGAGTAGAAAGATTGTGTTTTCAGTGGTTTCAGGGTGATTTCAGTAGAGTTTTGGTATTGATTTGAGGCTCGGGAGTGCAAAAATGTGGGAAGTAGGTTGACGGTTGTGTTTAAGACTTCGGGAATGTTCTACTCTGCCCTAAGTCGATTTTAGGAAATTCTCTTTATAGGAAAGGCTGAGTAAAGATAAAGAAAGATTTTTTATACTGAAATCTTAATCTGCGTTAAGAGAATCTGATTTTTTTAAATATGTTGCATGCCGATAAAAATTATGAAATTTTAACAAAAAATAAAGGAATATTTTTAGGAATTTTGAGAGTTGAAATCAGGTTATTAAGATAAATAACCGATCATAAACATGTTACAATCTGGCACCTCCCTTAATCAATAACTTATTATTGAAAATTTGAAATTACGAAATTCCAACGGGGTTATTCTCCAAAACTCATCCTCTATCTTGTGTTAAATTTTCATGATATTTGGACTTGATTTGGGTATTTTCCAAAGGAGAGAGAAAGTGAAATACCCCTAAATTTTAAATTACATTTATTTTCTAGTTTACGAGTATATATTATAGTTTGCGAGGTATTGTGTTATTGTTTGCAAGTATAGTATATATGAATGTATATATTTATATATGTATTATGAAGGTTACGCGTTTGTTATTTACTAAAGAGAATTCATTCTAACAAATAACTTGTTTAAATTGGACCAATTGTTATTTTATTAATGATCCTTGTATTTCTCAAGCTAACTTGGTATATTTATTAATTAAAAATGGAGTAATAATAATAATAATAATGATATGATTCAAAGAGTAATGTTGATTAAAATACATATTTTATAGTTTATGAGTATATTAGTTCACGAGCAATTTAAATAGTTAGTTTATGGTATTATACTATAATTTACGAGCGTACTATATAAGATAATTCGTGTTAATAGAATAACATGTTTTAAAAGTAAATCGGTTGTGATTTTTAATGTCATAACAATGATCCTTGTGTATATAATTATTTAGCATATTTATTTGTTTATAATGGAGTTATAATAATTATAATGTTACGATTTAAATACTACTTCAATTGAACTATACTAAATAAGTTAATTTTAATTCATCGGTTTCATCCTTTGAGTTTTTCTGATTTTATTAATGAACTAGTTCTAACTATTCATATTTCCTACTTTACTAATGAATGAATTTTACCTTTCATATTTCCTAACCCTTTGTTTTCTTTAATTTAACTAAGCAATTTAATTCACTTTAGTGATCATTGGTTGGTATTCTTTTTCTCTTGGGTTTCCTTCCGGTTCGCATTCCCTCACTTTTTAGATTCCCTGATTGGCTATATAAGGGTTGTCGTCCTACTCATCTTAATCATCCAGTTTAGTTTCTATCTTTCTCATCACTCTCCAGTCATCTATCTCTTGCATCATTCTCTGAGACAGACAACAAGATATCTCTTTTTCATTTCCTCTCTATATTATCTCACGTGCACATACACCATAAAAACATATATGTATACCTCATTTATCCCCACCTTACCATCACTTACATAGGCCCAAACAAAATAAACATAATATACGCCTCATTTCCTTTCCCTGCACACATAGAGGAAAGCATAAACCAAAAACAATAAGAAGAAGATACTGCATGTCCATTCACACCCAAAGGGAAAAATGAGGAGGGAGAGATAAACCGTTTTTCTTTGTGTAATTGGCGATGCATAAGTAGCAGCGCTCAGAATTTGTGAACAAGGAGTCGTAGTGTTATTTGTCATTGAAATACTAGGTAAGTTACTACGTTCACTAAGTTTTATTATATTTATAATAATGAATTTTCACGTGGATGTGAATTTTGTGTGTGATCATTGTTTGAGATTGAAGTGTTGGTGATAATTTCATTTTCTTATGTGAGTGATTTATTTTGTAATGGATATCAGTGGTTATTTAAATATATTTTCTAAAAGTGATTGATGGAAAATTGTTATGAGTTTATTTATGAGATCAACTGATATTGTTGTGAAATCGTTAACGAAATGATTTTGTGAAAATTGAATTATTTATTCAATAGGGATGATATCATAATTTATTTATGGTGAAATATGTGGATTTTGATGATATTATATGGTAAAGAATAATAACGAATAAAAGAATTTTTAAGAGGAGAAAACCATGGTGCATGTGGGCCGCATTAGGACACATGAATGAGATGATAAATGCGGGCCGCATTAGGACGCATAAGTTTGAGATACTGTGGGCCGCACTAGGACACAGTTAGCCCTAGATCTACTCCGTAGTCTTTTGAACTATTGGGGGGTGTGCACACTTAAGGATTTAGTGGCTTGGTTGGATTCCCGGCTGTGTGTTGGGGTCCGGGTTACAGTTGCGTGTTGTACCCAAAGAGAAAGTAAAGTTGTTTTGTCCTGGCTGCGTGTTGGGACAAGCAAGATAATTAAAATAATCTGACTAATATATTTTTGGGTTACTAAAGAAATCCAATGTGAACTATTTTACAGTTATGATAATTTTGTTGTTGTGTGTTAATATTGTTGAAATGTGTTGTATGTTGTGTGGTATATTGTTAAAAATGATTTCTAAAGAGAAAATGATTTTTACGTAGTGAAGTGGTAGCTTACTCAATTTTTCTGACTTTATCGTGGCACTTTCTATGTTTGTTTGGATTTCTGCCACAGGTACTGATGAAGTCCTTGGGGTTTGGGAAGGCGACTCCACATAGTCTGATTATTTATAGTTGGATTTTATTTTTGGCTTGATAATTCTACATTTGTAGGAAATTATTTTAATAGGCGTTGTATTTACTTTATTAATAATAATAGGTTGTTAGTGAGTTAATTATTTAGGCCTTAGCACTCGTTTAGTTGCGAGTGTGGCAATAATGCCCCGGGTTTAGGTTTCGATTCCGCTGCTTACTAATATTAAACTTGAATTGTAAAAAAAATTGACCAAATAAAAGGTTAGAAAATCCGGGGTGTTACAGAAAGTTTGTAGGGAATGTTCGAATTGCTCTTTTAAATTTTGGGCTTAGGTTCAAATAAAATATTGGGAAATTTCATGAAATAACACTATAAGTGCAAAACATAAAGAATCCCTTAATATCTTATTCTGACGGATTGGCATGCATTGATTGATTAGTCCTGTCCACTTGTGGTAAACAATGTTTACATTAATTCATGGAACATACCAGTAGAAGTTTTATGATGTTTTGCTCCCTCCTCTCTCCTCTCTCTAACCTTTTCCCAACCAGCCAAGATGGCCGACCAACTTCCCAATAACCACCCCCGCCTAGCCTCCGCCCAGAACTCCGCCAACATCAGCCTAATCCGTCCTTCTCACCACCACAGCGCCACTCGATTGATCCCACCACCACAAAAGACCATAAGGCTTTGATACCACTGCAAACACCACAAACATCAAACCGTCTATTACCCACTCAAACACCCCACCACATTTAATCCCACATGCGGCCTGACCCTAGCCACAATCAAAAGGAGAAGGGGAGAAAAGGGGGGAATACAAGCAACTGGAGTAGAGGCCGAGGGGAAAATCGACATGGTTCAAGAGGGATGCCAACAGTAGAAGCCATGAAGGAAGATCAACAATGAGGAAGGTCGGGATAGAACAGGGAAGGAAGTCGAGTCATCTCAACATCAAAGGAATGTTCCACGCAACAGTTATAGACAATGTGCAGAGGCAGGTGTCGCCTACCCAGTTGGGGCAGGTTATCAAAATATTTGCTCAGTGGGAGAGATTATTCATCAGTAAAAAGATGAAGGTGAGGAGCAGGCATGCATGTGCTTTTGTTGTTGTCAAAGATGTAAAAGAAGCGAAAAAGGTCATAGAAGGAGTTACCGGATGGAGTATAAATGGTGTTAAATTGAGATCGAGGATGGAATTTCAAGGTAGAAAAGACAAAAGAAGATCTGAGAAAGGAAGGGGTAGAGGGGAAGAGCATCTAAAACGTGCAACAAGAAAGGGGAAAACAGCTCATAATATGATATGGACGAAGGAGAAAACAGGGCCTATAACGTCGAGACTCTCGATCAGAGTACAACAAGATGGTAACATGAGAGAATGCTTAGAAGTGTGTGATTGCAGAGCTCAAAGAGGAGAAAAAACTGGGTGAAGCACTGAATATGCTGCAACACCGATGGCCGGAGATGGGAGGTATTCTTGCCTTATCCAGAAACAAATTTCTAATGGTTTTTCATTCCATGGACGCCATGGAAAAAGCGCTACAACACCAGGGGGAGAGGAAATCTCCTTGAGAAAGTGGACGGTAAATGATCAAGTAGAGACTAGGAAAACATGGGTTACGATGAGAGGATTTCCCCTACACGCGTGCAATAGGCCAAACATTGCCCAAATTGCTAAGATGGTTGGAGAAGTAGTGAAAGTGGACGAGGAGGAATCAGAAATCGTAGAGAACGCCGAGATTAAAGTACTAGTTGAGACGTCCTCGCTCCAATTCATCAATTGGAAAGTTAACGTCCAGGTTGGAGAGATGGCTTTCCCGGTTGCAATTGTCGAATCAATCCCGCCGGCAACCGGCAATCCATCGGTATCGGAGGAAGAGAGTACTATCCATTTTCGCCAGGAAAATAGTCAGAAGTAGAAGAGTCGATTGAACATTAATGACAGCCGTTTAAACACGATGATCCATGCACATGAAAAGGAGAAAGACCATACGTGGGCGGCTGATAGGATAATTATGATGGAGAAGCTAATAAGATAAAAGGTAGTCTGTCGGGGGAAAATAAAAGGAGCGAGAAGGGGGATAAATGGGATCTGTTAGAAAATCCTGAGCAACGCAATGATCAGGGTCTGGGGAATAACGGCGGGCAAACAGAAGAGGCGGCAGTTAATGCGGAGGGGAGTGGGAATCATTCTCCCGCATCTCGGGAGGATAAAAAAGCAGAGGGGAAGGTGACAGGAAAAGGTGGGGTACATGCAACGGCTCAATCCCTGAAACATTCCGAGGCGGGCCCGATCCCGATCTCAACAGCCAATCAGGGTGACCTGATCATATTGGACATGCCTGACTCACAAAATGGCAGAAATACAGAAAGCCACAATGAAGTAGAAGCAAGGAGCAGAGACTTATTTGTGGAATTATTTCATGATACCCTTGTCAGTAACGCTCAGGAAAAAAGAGAGGAAGCCAGAAATGAGAAAGGGAAGATAGTCATCCCAAATGCAGAAGTTGCATAGTGTATGAACTTGCTGAGCATTTTAGGGTGCGCGATTCCAAGTCCGACAAGGGCCAAGGAAAGTTTACTGTCAAATATCCAGAACAGTATAAAAGGAAGAGATGATGGGAATGAAGATAGCACTACAAAACATCAGGGGGATGGGGTCGATCCAAAAAGTAGTAATCATCATGAGGGTAATCAAGATAAAAGGAGTATCGATAATGGGGCTAGTGGAGACACAAATCTCACAAATAACCGCTAGTAAGATCGAGAGGTTTTGGGGGAGGGAAAGGTAAGCTTAGCATGCGAAGCAGTGAAGACCATAGGGAGATTGGGAGGAATTGTGGCTATGTGGGATGAGGAAGTTATACAAGTGGATAAGATCGAAAAGTCAGAGAGGTGGATGAGACTGGAGATCAAGATATTATCTGATGGGTTCATTGGAGCAATACTGTTTGTTTATGCCCCGTGCGAAAGGAGAACAAGAAAGCCATGTTTGAAGATTTGATTCAACAAAGGGACAGGTGGGATAAACCGTTGCTAGTACTTGGTGACTTTAATGTTGTCTTGGAGACATGCGATCGGTTGCATGGGGAGGATAATTTTGACACAGGGGCAAGCAATGAGTTCAGGGAGTGGGTCAGTGAGATGGAGCTAAGTGAAATACCACTAAGAGACGCTAAATTCACATGGAGAGGGAGAGGAACCTGCAGTCGAATTGACAGGGTGTTTGTGCAAGATGAATGGTGTTCCCGGTATTCATACGTGATGCTCACAACATGTGCATGGGAGGTCTCGGACCATAGAATGCTGATGGTTGAAATAGGCAATCCGACGTGGGGACCCAAGCCATTCTGACTCTTTGATATGTGGCTAGAACATCCGAAGTTTAAAGAGGTTATAAGGAAAGAGTGGATGGTGCAACAAGGAACGACACAACAGAAGCTTAAACGGCTTAAAGGTGCGTTGAAAACCTGGAATAAGGAGACCTTCGGGAACTTGAGCGATAAAGTGGAGGGACTGCAAACGCAGCTTAAGGCTATCGATGTAAAATGGGAGGAAGGAGACGTATCGGAAGAGACTATTAGAAAGAAGGAGAAAACGAAAAGAGAGCTTGTCATGGCTCTACGGCAATATGAGCTCTACTGGAGGCAGTTGGCAAGAGAGAAACATGTCAGAGACCTTGATAATAATTCACGATATTTCCAGAAAAGGGCAACTCTGAATCAGAAGAAAAAATAGATTGTTAACCTCTTGGTGGATGGCTAGATAATTGTGGAACCGATAGCAATCAGGGAGTATATTATCTCATACTTCACAAATATATACAGTCCACGGGGGTGGAAGGAATCCCTTATCAGGCCACCGTCGGTTGGACACCCACGATTGTCGGTGGAGGAGTCGAGAAAACTGGAAGAAATCCCAACGCTTGGAGAAATCAGGCGTGTAGTATGGGACTGTGATGGGTCCAAATCCCCTGGTTATGATGGGTACAATCTACGGTTTATTAAGGACATGTGGAGCATCATAGGGGCGGATTTCGCACGAGATGTACGTCAATTATTTGTTAGCGGAAAGCTGGAGAGAGGGTTGAATGTAACATGGATCACATTAATTCCGAAACATGCTGAAGCAGCTACAGTTGATGATTATATACCGATCAGTATGTTGGGATGCATCTACAAGGTCATTGCGAAGGTGTTAGCAAAGCGGTTGGGTGGTGTTCTACCGGGTCTTATCGGCGAGACTCAAACAGCCTTCCTTCAGGGGAGGAACATCTTGGACGGGCCATTTATTGCAAACGAAATGATATGATGGATGAAGAAGAAAAAGAGAAAAGGTGTTCTAGTCAAGATTGACTTTCACAAGGCGTATGATTGTGTATCATGGGGGTTCCTACATAAAATGCTTGTTCAGTTCGGGTTTGGCCAGAAGTGGATAGGGTGGATCATGGAGTGCGTTACAACTGTGAGAATCTCTATCATAGTTAATGGGTCCCCTACGAAGCCGTTTGCTCCCAAAAGAGGCTTATGGCAAGGTAACCCCCTCTCGTCTCTCATGTTTATGATGATTGTAGAGGCATTGAGTTGGATGATCCAGAAAGAGGTTAGTTCGGGACGATTCAAGGGGCTAAGGATTGATAGGCAAGAGGTAAACCTTACTCATTTACAATTCGCGGATGACACAATGATATTTTGTGAAGTTAGAAAGGGGGAAATCTCAGAGTTATATAAAATCCTGATGTGCTTTGCAAGCTTGAGCGGCTTATGTCTGAATATGAATAAGTCTTGGGCCTTCTGTCTGAATGCAGCGAATGAAGAAGAAGAGATGGTTAGAGACTCGTTGGGCTGTAAGGTAGGCGTGTTGCCCACTACGTATTTCGGTTGTCCTCTTAGGGTGAAGATGAGTCAAATGGAAACATGGCAGCCGGTCATTAGGAAGGTGGAGATGAGGCTAGCAAGATGGAAGGCGAAATCACTCTCGAAGGCGGGTCGAGGGGTCATGGTAAGATCTGTTTTGGAAGCAATCCCACTGTATTACTCCAGTTTATTTATCATTCCCAGCAAGGTACGTAAGTCACTCATCGATTTGCAACGAAGATTCTCTTGGGGTAAGAAGGGTGGACGTTTCCTAGCACCGGTCTCGTGGGCAAGGCTGTCTAAGGCCAAGCGGGAGGGTGGCCTGGGATTTGTTGACATGCGATTAAAGAACCGGTGCCTACTTGCCAAGTGGCGATGGAAATTTGTGAGGAAAGATTGATCGATATGGCAGCAAGTGGTATCCTCTATATATGGGAGTGATGGTGGTCTGAATAACAGCAGCAACAGTATGCGGTTAAAGCAGTTTGGAGGGGTCTGGGCTGGTGTCGTTAAAGCTACAAAGGAGGAGGATGCAAGGTTGAATGATCTACTAGAAAATAACAATGGTCGGAAAATAGGGGACGGTAAGAGTACCTCATTTTTGGAGGACCTTTGGGTTGGTGATACACCCTTGCGGGTGGCCAACCCTCGACTTTATTCTGTGTGCAGCAATAAGAGGGGATGTGTCGCTGATATGGGAAGGTGGGAGGCAGGGTCTTGGACGTGGTTTCTCACATGGCGACGCTCCCTTTACGGGTATGAAACGACTATGTTCTCTAAGTTGTTACGATTGTTGGAAGGAACTTCGGTTCAGACCGATGGCATGGATGTTGACATGGGGTGGCAATATCAATAGGTTCGCTACAAGCAACTGTATAATACACTAGCTATAACTGGTGCGAGTGAAGATGGTTTTTCGAGATTTATTTAGAACAGGTGGGCGGAACCAAGAATGTGGATGCTGATGTGGTTTGTTGTGATTGGCGAGCTTATGACAAGGGACATCTTGTTTGAGCGGGATATAATCCCGGTAGGACAAAGTTGGTGCCCATTATGTGAAAGGCAAATGGAAACGAAGGCCCATGTCTTGTTCTCCTACGAAATATCTCTTACAGTTTGGAGTAAATTGGTATCATGGTGGCATGTCCGTTTTGTCTTCAGACAGGAGCTGGGGCAAATATTAGGTGACTAGATGGCGGTAAACATGAGTAAGCGGGTGAAGAAAATCTGGTGATCCACATTCTTCTACGGGGTATGGAGTATTTGGATGATGAGAAATGGCAAGGTATTCAGAAGTGAAGATATCTCGGTTGAGAAAGCAGTCATTAATGCTAAGCGGGGAGTCTGGAGGTGGACTAAAAGCTGGTGGTTTGATTTCCCTATCCCTTATGAGATATTTGTAACCTCTAATAACCTCTCGGAGGAGATGTCAATTTTATGAGTAGGATGAGATGGTTGTCCTTTATCTTGTACTCTTTTTCCTTCATAGTCTTTTTTCCCATTGGGTTTTGGCTATGGAGGTTTTAACGAGGCAGACAAAGGACGAGGGTGAGGGCGCTTGAATTTCGATGTATGCGCTTGATACTGTAATCACTACGTGTTTTATGAATGAAAGTCTTAATTATCAAAAAAAATTGGCTAATTCATGAAATACCACTAAAAAAAAGAAAGTCACTAAATGTCACTATATTTTTTGTAAAAGTCCATGAAATGCCACTATGTCATTGACCGGAAGCAAAAAAGACGAAAATACCCGTTCTAGTTAACAAAGTACTTTTAAAGTTTACAATATGCCCCTAAGCGTTTAAAAATTCACTACAATTCACAAAAAAATCAAAATATTATAAAAATATAAATAAATATAAAAAATATTTAAAATAATAGAAAATTATAAAAATATATATTCAAATATCATAAAACATTGAAAAAAAAGTAAATATTTCTTAGATTTGTTTAAAAATTATTTGGTGCCATAAAAAAGAATGAAAAGTTTTAAGATAGTAATATTCATTAAGGTAAAAATGAATACATTGTAAGGAATATCATTTGTATAATGGGTTCTATAATTCATATATATAAATAAATTATATAAAGTAGATTATATATTATGGTTGGATAACCATATAATATTAATAGTGGAATGATATAAGATGAGGAAATAGAATTACAAAACATTAGATAACAAGTTCTAATGTTAAGATGTAATTGTGAAACAATAATGAATTGTGCAAACAAGAAATTTAATAGACTAAAAACTAAGAAAATAAACTTAGAAAATAATAAATCAAAAAGTCTTCGGGTTGTAAATAATCCCGGTCACTGCAGTATAGTAAACGTAGCAACCAGGTATCGAATCCGCGGGACTTGAAGAAAATAAGTCTAGTCCTAAGAAAACTGGAAATTCCGGTCTAATTTTCCACAGGGTAACAAATTAATATGACCTCCTGTTAATCTTCGTTCTGATCATAACAAGATTTGCAAGGCTTTTTAAGAAATTCGCGAGATTAATTAAAAACTGCAATTTTAACATTAATCTGATACTATCCGTAAATAAAATCTTAAATCATAATTGTAGAAGTACTGGCAAAATCAACTAGCTACAAATAACAATCACCCAGAGTAAATCCTTCCTAGCCAAGCATGTTACAAAAAGAGTAGAGACAAATAGAGAAGAAATGATCTGGTGTAGAAGATTCCTCCGTTCGTCTTGCTATCCAGATCTGCAATATACTGGCTGGAGGTTGAAGATGATGGTGGAGGGAGGAGAAGAGCTCTTGCGGATGCTTGCGTTCTTCTATGCATGAGAAAAAGAAATAAAAACTATAACTTAAACTAAAACTAAAAACAGAAGTGAACAAATGTTGTGGAATGGATAGATTGATGAGTGGGTGCCCCTTCGCTCGGCCAAAGTATTCCTTATTTATAAGATGAATTCAACGTTCTTTGCTTGTTCATTGATGTCATCTTCTATTTTCTTCATTTTCGCAAAGTTAATGAAGACCTTCTAGTTCATCTAACTTACTCCCTTGAATTATCTTTCTTCATTAATAACTCTTGGAAGACTCTAGAGTTACCTGCAAATAAATAGGATTTACTGTCAGCAGTTTAATTATTTATCTCCTTCATAAAATTCCGAATTCCCCGTATATTCATCCAATATCATAGAAACATCAAAATAAATTTGTTTTCATACAATTTCATTTAGATATAGGAATGAACTTAATTTAAGTACAAAATCAAGGGAAAACGGTAATAAACAAAAGAGATTTCGACATTAAAGGTATATAAAATATCAGCTTATCAAATTGTATTTATTACATAAATTATGTAAGCTTGTATACTTGGATAAACTAACCAAGATATTAGAATTGACCAAGTCAACACAATTGACCAAAGAGGGTCATGTTGACCAACTCAATATTAAATGGAAGTTTATAAAGATAATGTAACACCCCCATAACGCTCCTATCATCTACCGAAATCGCAGCGGAAATAACCAGCCAAATAATAACTAACGCTTTGGTGTTACAACGCCGTTAACCACCCACGTGGTTAACTAGGCAGAATAAATACAAGAGTATCGGTCTGATGATCAGACTCCCGAGCATAGTATCTAACATCTATATATAAACATAGCCAACCGTACCGAGTTTTTAATTTACAACACACCTACAAGCCATAATCATCCATCACTGTTTAACAACAGTACCAAAATGTAATGCCTCGGGAGCACAGGCGCATCCCGGGCTTAACAACCAACATATCCAAAAGTACATCAACAACCTAGGACCTAGAGCCACTCTGCCTCTTCGATCCTCATCCTGCAATAAAAATGGAGCCCCCGAGGGGGTCAGCACCTTTGCTGGTATGGCTAACGCGCAGCCCATCGACTACCGGGATACGCGCAACCAATTGTCATAATAACATGGCATTCATTTTAGAACATCCAACATATATATATATAGCATAGCAAGGGAAATTGCATAGCATCACAACATCAACATAACACCATAAACTCGGTTCTCACAAGGAACCTCTCACCATAGTTAGTATACCATATGAGCCTAGAGATTTTTACCAATCCCATGTTAAGCTCGTTACCATCCTCGTTACCGTCCGGTTATGTAGAACGGTTAACTTATACCAAAGGTGTGTCGGATATAGTAATCCCAAGCACACCGAAATAACATACGTATGCCCCTATGGCCCGACGTGAGTCAGTAACTAGCTTTGGATAAGCTAAGGGAAGGTAGAAACCAAATTGGAATACCACCTATACATACACCAAGAGAGCCGAACCGGATATGATATCGACCCCCATCCATCACACGCGTGGCCGGAACAACCGGACTCCTCACTCCCCCGGTTAGCACTTGTTAGTGATCACACAATTTTGTTAAGTCACATACAAGCAAACATTTAGGTCTTGTTAGACAACCAAGGGAAAGGAGTCATAACCTTACAACATCATAATGTATAACAACTGTAAACTCTTTTCATGCCTTAATCTTATAAGGTCGTAACACGCAGAAACAAACAACACCCAAGCCGGTGTAAACCGGTAGGCAACAGACTGCAAGAAAACCATACCTTGGTCCTTGCCTCGTTTCGTTTCCACCTTGAGAGAATCCTATACACATTAGTAATGTCGGTTAATTATTTATTTAACTTCACACTTACTAAGTATTCAACATGATTGTATGACATGTTTTAATGTCTACCTCACCCTAGGTTACCTTCATTATACACCCTAGGGTTAACTACATAAGTCACATTCTTTTCTGTTTTTTTTTTTTTACAAGTTTAGGTCCGACCGGACTTGTCCATGTCCGGTCGATTCCAGAGAGTTTCTCCCCTTCGGAAATTCAGCCCGACCGGACTTGCCAAGTCCGGTCCTATGTCCGGTCGATTCCAGTAACTCAATCCGTACAAATTTACAAGCCCGACCGACCTTGCAAGTCCGGTCCCAAGGTCGGTCCATTCCAGAAGCCAATTCTCGCAGGGTAAACAGGTCCCGACCGAGCTTGCAAGTCCGGTCGCAAGTCCGGTCGGCCCCAAATCTATGTTTTCCTTTTTACATTCAACTCCAAACTTCACCCCATATAACCTAGTACTCCCTAACCTCATTTGGGCACTTTAAACACAACTTAAGACACCCTTAAACACTCATAAAACTCATTTTCTAATTCCTTAAGCCTTTACTTATTCTTCACAAAATTCCTAACACTTACATATTTTCTCCTAGTTTTTCAAATGGTGTTTCACCTAAGATGACTACTATCCAAAAGCTTCTCCTTATTTTAACATCATCTCCCAAGCATCATCTCTCACAACTAATTCCTTATATCCTTCTTGAAACTCTTTTCCTAGTGTACACTTCTCCTTATTTTACCAAAGTTTGCCTAGGTATTTACCTAAGTCCCAAAGTGACTTTGGTACTACTAAATCTCAAGATCATGCCTAAGTCCTTATTACACTCTAGAGTACTTCCTAGTATCAAAATTCCTTTAAAACATCATGAACTCCTTATTCATTTCCTACATTTTCTAACTCACCAAACCTTATGTAAACACTTAGAACTTCTTGCTTTTACCTAAATTTTGACATGGATTCCCTAGAACATTACTAAGCCAAACACTTTGTTTTCTCCATTAAACACACAAGAACATCTAGAATCACCAAAACACTCATACACAACTTCACCAAATTTACACTACATCACAATATAGTGCATAATTTAAATTGCATGGCACTTAGGCCCTTAAAATGCATGGCTCTTAGGCCCTTAAGTGCTTAAATCATAAACACTGAATTTCCACAATATTATGCCTTTAACCTGCAAATACACTCAACACACATATGCCCTTTACTAGTCTCTTGAGAACACTTTACTAAGTCATTCACCATTTGCTCTTTAGGTAGTTTTAATAAGCATTTATAAGCTCATTTCTCCTAAGGCATTAAACAACATTAAGTTAGTAGATTTACCTCTTTTTCCAAAACACTTCCTTCTTGATTCCTTACAAAACCGTATGATATTTGATTCCTTGTCAAGTTCTAGACAATATACAAACACCATAATGAGTATTCAAGCTTTGAGCTTCATCTCATTGTAAACCCTAATTTTACATTGTTTCAAAAACATAATGTAGTTGTTTTACCTTGATCTTTGAAGGGAGTTTGAATATATAACAAGAGAGGACTCCACCTAGTCCATGAAGAGTTGAAATGAAGCTAGAACAAAGTCACACAAAGAGCTATATCAATGTGTATTTTCGGTCAAGGTAAAACATGGAGGAAACATGATTTTTCTTTGAGATTCCTTACCTAGAAGCAAAGGAGATCAACAATATGTCAAAATACAAGCTCAAGCTCCTTCAATGGTGGAACACCTTGGCACCGAAATGGAGCTCTTGGAGTTTTGAGAAGATAGGAATGAAGAGCTTGATGAGAGGAAGAGATTGGTGGTCTTTGTTTGATTTGGACAAGTGAGCAGATTTAACAAGTGGTCAAAGTGGAGTTTATGGTGGTAGTAGTATTACCGTGAGAGAACAAAGAAGAAGGAAGAAAGAGGTGGGAAACCGTGTGAATGAAGGAAAGAAATGAGAGAATGAAGATAGAACTTACTTTTAAGGAGATATTTGTAGTATAAAGTAAAAAGTAGTTTTACTTAGTTTGCTTTACTTACTTATTACATTAACTAGAGAGTGGTGAGTCACCACACTTATAAAAACCGGCCCCCTTTATTAGTATGAGGGTATTTTAGTCTTTGTTTGTCAATTTAATTACTTAACATAACATATGTTATAAACTAGCTTAAAACACTATTCACCTAAACAAGGCACTTAGAAGTGAAATTTTTGATTTCCCATTAATATAGCCACCCAAATGTGATACTATATAGTACACATATATATTTAAGAGTAATGATGGACATTTAGCCATTCAAAACTCATTTACAAGACAATTTTTCAAAAATGTGCTTTAAGACTTCTTAAAGCACATTTTGTGTTTTAACTTGTTTTCAAGCTTGGTTTTCTTTGGTAATTGGTTTAATATGTTCATTAGTATATAAATGAGGTCTTGGTAAGCTCATTAGGTCTTACTCAAGTTTATCCCAAGCTTAGAGCACATTTTGGCTCTTATTGACTTAAAGCACATTTGTTGTTTCCTTTTGTTTAAATTTGTTTACTAAGGTTTCTAAGACTCTTTTTAGTCTTAATAAATCATGTTTTAATGTTTAACCAACATACCAAGGTTTGGGGTATTTCAATCTACCCCCCTTAAAAGAACTTTGTCCCCAAAGTTCATACTTCCCACATATCTTACTATTAGAACACGGGAAACATCTTATAACACCACACTTCCAAAACATCATTACCAAACACCACATACTTACACCACAACGGACTCGAGGTCCAACCACATAATACCATTCAGACACACGGTCTGTAACATAACATAGACAATGTAAATATACATGTCGTACACAACCATAACCGAAACGGCTCTACCCCCCTTAAAAGGGGTACGCCCCGTACCCTATACATATGAACACTAAGAAGCAAACAATGACGGGTGCTTCGCCTTCATCTTTTCTTCCAGCTCCCAAGTGGCCTCCTCAACGTCCTGGTTAGACCAGAGGACCTTCACCAGTCTCACGGACTTATGGCGAGTGTCTCGAGTCTTAGTATCCAGAATCCGTACCGGAGTCTCCACTGATCGCATGGTTGGCTCTAAGGTTAGCCTTTCCGGCTGAAGCACATGAGACGGATGAGACATATACTTCTTCAACTGGGACACATGAAATACATCATGTACCTTGCCCAGCTCGGCGGGTAAATCAAGTCTATAAGCTACCGGGCCGATCCGCTCCGTCACAACATAAGGACCTACATATTTCGGGCTCAACTTGCCCTTCTGGCCAAAACGAAATACTCCCTTCATGGGGGATACTCTCAAAAATACCTGATCGCCCACGGCGAACTCCAGGTCACGTCGGCGCACATCTGCGTACGACTTCTGTCTATCCTGAGCTGCTTTCATATTAGCCCTGATCTGGCGAACTTCTGCCTGAACTTGCTCAAGATACTCTGGTCCTATAATGACCGTCTCACTCGATTCATCCCAGCATAATGGCGTGCGGCATGGTCTACCGTACAATGCCTGGAAGGGAGACATCTTGATCGATGCATGATAACTGTTGTTGTAACTAAACTCGATCAGATGTAACTTATCAATCCAGCTGGTCTGAAAGTCAAGTGCACATGCACGTAGCATATCCTCAAGTGTCTGTATGGTGCGCTCACTCTGACCATCGGTCTGTGGGTGAAACGCGTACTCAATTTCAGTTCAGTACCAATGCCTCTCGTGTAGACTTCCAATATCTGGATAAGAATCTGGTATCTCTGTCAGATACTATCGTTTGGTACACCATGATGTCTTACAATTCTTTATCGAATAATTCTGCCAAGCTTGCCACTTTCCAGGTGTCCTTCATCGGAATGAATCGAGACACCTTGGTCAGTCGGTCTACCACAACCCAAATCATATTCAGACCTCCCCTTTAGGCGAAGCCCTCCCCGAAGTCCTAGATATGTCATGGAACTTCCACTCCGGCACTGGCATTGGCTGCACCATACCACCAGGCCGTCGGTGCTCAAACTTGACCTTCTGACAATGAGACACCTCAACATAGTCATTCACATCCTTTTTCATTCCAGCCCACCAGAATATCTTTTCATACCTTTATACATCTTTGAAGCTCCGGGTGAATCGATGTCGTAGAACAATGGGATTCACTCAGTATGCGCTCCTTCAGCTCAGCGCTACTCCTGGTATACACAACCGGCCATTAAGCCTAATCAGGTCATCATCGTGGAGTCTGAAGTCATACTTCTGACCCTCGAATGTGCCATCATAAGCTTCTGTCTAATCCCCATATACTGATCCGTCATCTGAGCACTCCGCACCTCTTTCAACCAAGCCAGTATGAGAGACTAGCGAATGGAGAGAGTGTGCTCGGCGACTCAATGCGTCAGCTACCACATTTGCCTTACCCTCCTTGTACTGTAAATTGATGTCATAATCATTCAGAAATTCAACCCACCTTCTTGCCTCATGTTCAACTCCTTCTGAGTGAACAAGTACTTTAAACTCTTGTGGTCAAATAATCGTCACACTTACCCCATACATGATGTCGCCATATCTTCAGTGCGAAGACAATGGCCCCCAATTCTAAGTCGTGGGTAGGGTAGTTCTCCTCATGCTTCTTCAGCTGTCGGGAGGCGTAAGCCACGACCTTCCCGTGTTGCATCAACACACAACCCATACCCCTGCCTGATGCGTCGCAATAGACCTCAAAACCATCTGGACCGTCTGGTAATGTCAGAACCGGTGCAGATGTCAGAGCATCCTTGAGACTCGTGAAAGCTCTCTCACAGTCGACTGTCCACTCGAATGGTGCATCCTTTTTCATCAAGGAAGTCATCGGCTTCGAGACACTGGAGAAGTCCTTCACAAATCTCCTATAGTAACCTGCCAGACCGAGGAAGCTCCTGATGTCGGTAACTGTCTTCGGCCTAGGCCAGGTGCGCACTGCATCTATCTTTGCCGGATCAACAGCGATCCCGGCCTCAGAAATCACATGTCCAAGGAATGATACTTGGTTCAACCAAAATTCACACTTAGAAAATTTAGCATACAGCTGATTCTTTCTCAATGTCTGCAATACATCTCTCAGGTGGCTTTCATGCTCACCTCTCGATTTCGAATACACAAGTATGTCATCGATGAAGACTACCACTGATTTGTCCAACTGATCTTGGAACAAACGGTTCATTAAGTCCATGAACTTTGCTGGTGCATTTGATAAGCCAAACGGCATAACGTGAACTCATAATGCCCATACCTAGTTCTGAAGGCTGTCTTTTCTATATCACTGTCACGGATGGCAATCTGGTGGTATCCGGAACGTAGGTCTATCTTGGAGAATACTGATGCTCCCCTCAGCTGATCAAATAGATCGTCGATGCGTGGTAAGGGGTAACGGTTCTTCACCGTAACAGCATTCAGCTCCCGATAATCAATACATAGGCGGAGGCTACCGTCCTTCTTCTTCACGAAGAGGACCGGCGCTCCCCATGGTGAAACACTAGGGCGGATAAAGCCCTTGTCGAGTAGGTCTCTCAGCTGCTCCTTGAGCTCTGTCATTTCTGCTGGAGCCATACGGTAAGGTGCTTTCGCAATGGGTCCGGTGCCCGGAACTAGATCAATCTCAAACTCAACCTCTCGTGCTGGCGGCATGCCCGGCAGTTCCTTAGGAAATACATCAGGAAACTCCGACACTACCGGCACATCTGGGCTAAACTCAGGGTCTCTCTCTATGTCCTGGACATAGCAGAGGTATACATCATTCCCTCGTCGCAACTCACGATACATGGCCATGGCGGTGATGATCTGTGTCGAAGGCTCCCTGGGCCTCTGGCGGTATGATATAGTAACCCCAGATGGACTCCTAAGAAGCAGTCGATGCTCGGCACATAGGATTCTACCCTTGTACCGCTCCAACCAGTTCATCCCGACAATCACATCAAAACCTAGTCCGTCGAACTCTATCAAGTCGATCGGAAACTCCTCATCCCTGATTCGAACAACAGCATCTCGGTAGTAGCGGGTACATCTGATCCGCTCTTTCGACGGGAGAGTAACCTCAAAATCTGGCATCTCTTCACCGTCTAACCCCAGCCTCTTCGCAAATGATAGCGAAATGAATGTGTGTGAGGCTCCAGAGTCGAACAAGATCGATGCATCCACGCCATTCACTGGAAAGGTACCGGTGAGGATTGTGCCGCTCTTGCCGGCTTCTGCCTTATTGCAGACACTCAGTATACCTCCCGTTCCGAGTGCACAGCCTAATTCATTGGCAAACTAATAAGTATTGGGTAACAACACGGTTTATATGCTTCAAACAACTCCACTTTATTCATTAACACACTATTTTTACAACATTCATCGGCTTATACTGTCGCCATGGTTCATACTTACAACATCCCTAATACAAACGGGTTACCACATAATTATACAAGGCTTAAAACTGCCTGAAGGTCAAATTCAAACGTCCGGGTTTCATGTGTGTGGCATTGATCACTGCCGACGGTGCGGTATTCAGTTTGATCTTTCTGATGCCATGGTATAGCATCCTTGACTGCCCACCCATGATTAGTACATCTCCCGATTTTAGCAGTAGCTTCTTTGCGAGGTCAGCACGCTTCTGCTCGCCATACACAAACACTGCGGTATCACCAATGGACCAAGACACCACGGGTACTCCCTTACTTAGAGACTCGGGTGACTCGTCCTTGTCTTGGTGTATACCTAACCGTCCACCTTTCTGGTAGAAGTTTACAATGCATAGATCTGCTTTTACACTTGGAATTGATTCCGTTTCAACTTGCTGAGCAATTCCCACGGCGTGGTTAACGACCGCATGGAACTCCTCTGGTATACTTGATACTGTTGCTCCATCTTTAGCTCGCACTTCTTGATATGACTTGGTGTAAGGGTTCCAGTCCTTACCCATGCACATCATCTTCAATTGCATCCTTGCTCCGTTCGGGTATTCGGGTGTGTAGAACCCTCCTGGTTTCGTTCCAAGTTCGTCGCATCGTCTGATGATATGGATTTGTGCTTCCGGTGTCAGGTATCCATTTAAGAGTATCATACCTGGCTGGATAACCTGACATTGCTCCAATGGGAAGTCGGTGATGTTGATGGCGGTTTCTTCAGGGTTTGGTGTGGGCGGGATTGGATAACAGATATTGAAGGTTCCTAAGTTTCAAATTGCCTAACTTTAGGTGTTTTCCACATTATATTCTAACTCTTTACTTATATTTTATACCTTAGACTTGCTAACACTCATGCATGAAATGCGGTAAGCAATCACTTTTTCATTTAACAGTTTAGCGGTACCTGGTCTGAAGAGGATCCTGGTGCCTCAGACGGTCCACCACATTCAGGGTGGCCTTGCCGGACCCCGTAGCCTTCCCCTTCTGGGATTCAGTGTACTTCTTGTCAGAAGTCTGCTGAGTAATCGCCTTCGGGCCTTCAGTGGTCGTGGTAGTATTACCCTTCCACTGCCCCTTTGGCTTATAGTTCCTGCTGTTGGGGTTCGTCCAACACTCAAACTCACGGTGCCCCATCTTCTGGCAGTGACGGCACCTCACATCATTCCCCTTGCAGTCTTTGCCGGGGTGGTCTCCATTGCACCACTTACAGTAAAAGTGGCGCTCCGGTCCAGAACCCGCGCTAGCTGCTACAACAACACACAATCAATACTCACTTGCCATCTTAACAACACACACCTCATCTAGATACACATGGTTAAGTAATTACCCTTAGGCGGGTAGGAGCGTAGAGGCTTCGCCGCATACGCGTACGTGAGCTTCAGTGGCTCATCAGCTGTGGTGGTCTGGGCTTGGCCCTTGTCACCCTGGTACTGGCCCTTCTGGGGCTGAGGGTAGGGTTTCTTCTTCTTCCCTCCCCATACCCTTGCTGATTCTGGCCCTCGTTGGTGGCCTTGCGCTTGTGCGCATTTCCTCGTCCCTCAGACGGACGGTAATTTCAACCTTAGCAGCGGCATGATAGCACTCCTGTATTTTAGGATGTCAGTCATGCCCGCAAAAACAACTTACCAACTCACATTAACATTCACTCATGATATAAATTGATTCACAACAAGGTACTCTAATTACCTGCAAGGTGGTATACTCAGCTGGCCCCATCCCATAGCGGAGACGGTGGCTAAGACCATTGTAGAACCGGTTCACCAACACCCGGTTCGAATACCCAAGGTCTGGTAACAGGTGGATAAGGCCGGTGAATGCGGTATAGTAGTCATCAACCGACATCTTATCCCCCTGCTTCAGACTGTCCAGCTCGAGGCGCTTGGCCTCCTGCACGTGTACCGGGTAGTACTTGGCTCGCAGTAGAGCCGTGTACTCCCTCCAACCAAAGTCAGGATCAGCCATCCTGTCCTCCTTCACCAATTTCCACCAACTCTGCGCCGTACCCTTCAAGTAGTAGGCGGCAAGACGGACCTTAGCTTCAGCAGGTACTGCCAAGGTCTCGTAGGCGGTCTCCAGTTCGGAGATGTACGCCTCCAGTTTTCGAGGATCAGTCTCCCCATTGAATGATGGCGGTCTCAGATCAGCCAACGCCTTGACCCAATTGGTCTCTCGTGGCGGTGGTGGTGGTGGCTGAACTCCGGGCTGTTGCCCTTGCGGAATAGCAGCAACCAGATCGGGTACCAACTGGGCTACGGCGGCTGCAACTGCCTCAGCCATAGTCTGTGCCGCAGTATCATCGCCCTGGTTACCCAAATCTCCAGTACCGCGCCCGCGGCCTCTCCCTCGTGGTCTACCTGCCATCTGAATTCATATGAACATTTCATTAGCATTATGCTTGCACACTTATCGGTCCAATGGTTATAGCATCTTCCCGACAACCAGGTAATTCCACACTTAGTTAGTGGTTAACCTTTCCAAATCTGTCCACTTAGGTAACTGTAGCTAGGTTTCCTAACTCGGTATATCCCTAAGCTCGGTATTCTAGTCATCAGAGCGATACTTCGCTCTGATACCACTTTTGTAACACCCCCATAACGCTCCTATCATCTACCGAAATCGCAGCGGAAATAACCAGCCAAATAATAACTAACGCTTTGGTGTTACAACGCCGTTAACCACCCACGTGGTTAACTAGGCAGAATAAATACAAGAGTATCGGTCTGATGATCAGACTCCCGAGCATAGTATCTAACATCCATATATAAACATAGCCAACCGTACCGAGTTTTTAATTTACAACACACCTACAAGCCATAATCATCCATCACTGTTTAACAACAGTACCAAAATGTAATGCCTCGGGAGCACAGGCGCACCCCGGGCTTAACAACCAACATTTCCAAAAGTACATCAACAACCTAGGACCTAGAGCCACTCTGCCTCTTCGATCCTCATCCTGCAATAAAAATATGGAGCCCCCGAGGGGGTCAGCACCTTGCTGGTATGGCTAACGCGCAGCCCATCGACTACCGGGATACGCGCAACCAATTGTCATAATAACATGGCATTCATTTTAGAACATCCAACATATATATATACCATAGCATAGCAAGGGAAATTGCATAGCATCACAACATCAACACATAACACCATAAACTCGGTTCTCACAAGGAACCTCTCACCATAGTTAGTATACCATATGAGCCTAGAGATTTTTACCAATCCCATGTTAAGCTCGTTACCATCCTCGTTACCGTCCGGTTATGTAGAACGGTTAACTTATACCAAAGGTGTGTCGGATATAGTAATCCCAAGCACACCGAAATAACATACGTATGCCCCTATGGCCCGACGTGAGTCAGTAACTAGCTTTGGATAAGCTAAGGGAAGGTAGAAACCAAATTGGAATACCACCTATACATACACCAAGAGAGCCGAACCGGATATGATATCGACCCCCATCCATCACACGCGTGGCCGGAACAACCGGACTCCTCACTCCCCCGGTTAGCACTTGTTAGTGATCACACAACATTTTGTTAAGTCACATACAAGCAAACATTTAGGTCTTGTTAGACAACCAAGGGAAAGGAGTCATAACCTTACAACATCATAATGTATAACAACTGTAAACTCTTTTCATGCCTTAATCTTATAAGGTCGTAACACGCAGAAAAGCAAACAACACCCAAGCCGGTGTAAACCGGTAGGCAACAGACTGCAAGAAAACCATACCTTGGTCCTTGCCTTGTTTCGTTTCCACCTTGAGAGAATCCTATACACATTAGTAATGTCGGTTAATTATTTATTTAACTTCACACTTACTAAGTATTCAACATGATTGTATGACATGTTTTAATGTCTACCTCACCCTAGGTTACCTTCATTATACACCCTAGGGTTAACTACATAAGTCACATTCTTTTCTGTTTTTTTTTTACAAGTTTAGGTCCGACCGGACTTGTCCATGTCCGGTCGATTCCAGAGAGTTTCTCCCCCTCGGAAATTCAGCCCGACCGGACTTGCCAAGTCCGGTCCTATGTCCGGTCGATTCCAGTAACTCAATCCGTACAAAATTTACAAGCCCGACCGACCTTGCAAGTCCGGTCCCAAGGTCGGTCCATTCCAGAAGCCAATTCTCGCAGGGTAAACAGGTCCCGACCGAGCTTGCAAGTCCGGTCGCAAGTCCGGTCGGCCCCAAATCTATGTTTTCCTTTTTACATTCAACTCCAAACTTCACCCCATATAACCTAGTACTCTCTAACCTCATTTGGGCACTTTAAACACAACTTAAGACACCCTTAAACACTCATAAAACTCATTTTCTAATTCCTTAAGCCTTTACTTATTCCTTCACAAAATTTCTAACACTTACAATATTTTCTCCTAGTTTTTCAAATGGTGTTTCACACCTAAGATGACTACTATACCAAAAGCTTCCTCCTTATTTTAACATCATCTCCCAAGCATCATCTCTCACAACTAATTCCTTATATCCTTCTTGAAACTCTTTTCCTAGTGTACACTTCTCCTTGTTTTACCAAAGTTTGCCTAGGTATTTACCTAAGTCCCAAAGTGACTTTGGTACTCACTAAATCTTAAGATCATGTCTAAGTCCTTATTACACTCTAGAGTACTTCCTAGTACATCAAAATTCCTTTAAAACATCATGAACTCCTTATTCATTTCCTACATTTTCTAACTCACCAAACCTTATGTAAACACTTAGAACTTCTTGCTTTTTACCTAAATTTTGACATGGATTCACCTAGAACATTACTAAGCCAAAACACTTTGTTTTCTCCATTAAACACACAAGAACATCTAGAATCACCAAAAACATTCCCATACACAACTTCACCCAAATTTACACTACATCACAATATAGTGCATAATTCAAATTGCATGGCACTTAGGCCCTTAAAATGCATGGCTCTTAGGCCCTTAAGATGCATAAATCATAAACACTGAATTTCCACAATATATATGCCTTTAACCTGCAAATACACTCAACACACATATGCCCTTTACTAGTCTCTTGAGAACACTTTACTAAGTCATTCACCATTTGCTCTTTAGGTAGTTTTAATAAGCATTTATAAGCTCATTTCTCCTAAGGCATTAAACAACATCAAGTTAGTAGATTTACCTCTTTTTTTTCCAAAACACTTCCTTCTTGATTCCTTACAAAACCGTATGATAATTTGATTCCTTGTCAAGTTCTAGACAATATACAAACACCATAATGAGTATTCAAGCTTTGAGCTTCATCTCATTGTAAACCCTAATTTTACATTGTTTCAAAAACATTAATGTAGTTGTTTTACCTTGATCTTTGAAGGGAGTTTGAATATATAACAAGAGAGGACTCCACCTAGTCCATGAAGAGTTGGAATGAAGCTAGAACAAAGTCACACAAAGAGCTATATCAATGCACATTTTCGGTCAAGGTAAAAACATGGAGGAAACATGATTTTTCTTTGAGATTCCTTACCTAGAAGCAAGGGAGATCAACAATATGTCAAAATACAAGCTCAAGCTCCTTCAATGGTGGAACACCTTGGCACCGAAATGGAGCTCTTGGAGTTTTGAGAAGATAGGAATGAAGAGCTTGATGAGAGGAAGAGATTGGTGGTCTTAGAATTTGATTTGGACAAGTGAGCTAGATTTAACAAGTGGTCAAAGATGGAGTTTCCATGGTGGTAGTAGTATTACCATGAGAGAACAAAGAAGAAGGAAGAAGAGAGGTGGGAAACCGTGTGAATGAAGGAAAGAAATGAGAGAATGAAGATAGAACTTACTTTTAAGGAGATATTTGTAGTATAAAGTAAAAAGTAGTTTTACTTAGTTTGCTTTAATTACTTATTACATTAACTAGAGAGTGGTGAGTCACCACACTTATAAAAACCGGCCCCCTTTATTAGTATGAGGGTATTTTAGTCTTTGTTTGTCAATTTAATTACTTAACATAACATATGTCATAAACTAACTTATAAAAATCACTATTCACCTAAACAAGGCACTTAGAAGTGAAATTTTTGATTTCCCATTAATATAGCCACCCAAATGTGATACTATATAGTACACATATATATTTAAGAGTAATGATGGACATTTAGCCATTCAAAACTCATTTACAAGACAATTTTTCAAAAACGTGATTTAAGACTTCTTAAAGCACATTTTGTGTTTTAACTTGTTTTCAAGCTTGGTTTTCTTTGGTAATTGGTTTAATATGTTCATTAGTATATAAATGAGGTCTTGGTAAGCTCATTAGGTCTTACTCAAGTTTATCCCAAGCTTAGAGCACATTTTGGCTCTTATTGACTTTAAAGCACATTTGTGTTTCCTTTTGTTTAAATTTGTTTACTAATGTTTCTAAGACTCTTTTTAGTCTTAATAAATCATGTTTTAATGTTTAACCAACATACCAAGGTTTGGGGTATTTCAGATAATAACTATTATAAGGTCAATACTTACATGAAATATAGTGACAACTATATGAATATACATTTATATAATCATGTAAATATATATATATATGTAAGTTTCGGTATATATATAACAACAACCTATGATTAAGGAAGATAGTTTATTAGGAAATATATCCTAAGTTGGAAATCACTACTACAGAAAATGCTTTAGACAACTGTTAAAAAGGCTTTAGAGAACTGTTAAAAACAGTTCTAGTTGTTGGAGTTCTCTATAGTATGGTCTACTTTAGACTACTGTGATTAACAGTTCTCTATACTCACTTATAACTACTGTTAATGTGATGATACACACCTGTTATTAACAGTTATGAAACACCTTATCAGACTACTATTATTAACAGTTGTCTATTACACTTTTAGAATCTGTTTTGGTATGATTTAATAACTGTCAGTAACAGTTGTCTATGATCAAAGACACTTCATATATCAATATCATTAGACAACTGTTATTACCAGTTGTTTTTTAACAAATACCAGGATATATCAACACTATTGACAACTGTTAATAACAGTTTTTCTATAGTTAAATTCAACAAAAAACACTACAGAATTTACAACTGTGATTAACAGTTCTCTTTTGTAGAATAACAGTTTTCTAAAGCACCTTGTCCAAACAGCATTACACCTATTTGGACAATCCATAATGACAAATGTTTCAGTCATAATCCTATAGAAATTACATAATAATCTACAAATACACCTGTTCCAGCAATAATTCAATATATAATCCATAATAGCTAGCAACACCTACTAAAACACTTTCCATACACAAAACATAAGTCTTTTATCACCATGTCAACAACACTTTCAAGTGTACTTTGCCACCAGCAAATGCACATTCATTTAGCTAACAGTTCAACTAATCGTATAGATGTCTTGAGAGTCACCATTATCATGCTACATGCTACACTTGATCGATACTATCAGAAAAACTAATCAAACTCTGAATCCAAATGCTTCTGCATATAAGCTTCCCATTGCTCTCGAATTTCATCAATTTCATTTTGCTCGTACGCTCTACCGTTGTACCCGCCCAAGTACTTGAAAACACAATAAAAAGTAGTATTAGCTCATTACCAAATAAATATCATTATATATGCATTTGATAGTGTATAATCAATATGTTTACCTCTGTTTGATCCATGCTTTTATCCATCTTTGATCCATGTTTTTTGATCTATATGTATCAATGATTGAGTAATAAGATCTATTATGCTAAATAAAACAGGATAAACTTATCCATGGATAATGAGACATGTTAATCTAGTTAAACTAGATAATAAACAAAAGTCTAGCGGATAGAAATTAAAAATGCTCTAACCTGATGAACTCTAGAGCAAATACTGCACAGGGAGTCTACGTGTTGAGTCTGGGTGCTAAACTCCAAAGAGGATTCTACATGCAATCATGAAACTTTGTTGAGTATATCATTAAGATGAAGTTAGAATATAAATGGTAGAGGAGTATAAAGAACAATTCTTTAAAAAGCTGCAAGCTGAGAGGAGAATATCAAAGGTTAAAAAGCTCGAGAACACTAGAATATAAAAAAGCTAATTTTTTTAAAGCAACATGACGATTCATTAATGGGTTGAACAAGCTAGCTTCAAAAGAGGAAATTATCAATCTGTTTTCCCTTTTTTGTGTGGTTGAAGATGTATACATCATGCTAGATGAGTATAAAGAAAGTCGAGGATGTGGATTTGTAGCATTTGCCTAGAGACCATAATGAGACTACCCACTAAATCATAGTATAACCAAGTGGTCTATAATGAGAAATGCCAGAACAAAAACAGGCACATAATTGCCTTACCATTGCATCGTCATCATCCTCAAGCAACTTTGTCGCGACCTCAATCTCACCAAGGGCTTCAACCTTCAGCAATTATTGAAAATGTGAGTGGAAACTAACAAAATCTATATTCATAACAGCTACCAAAACGCAATGGATAAATAATTAGAAAATGATCTGCAACAATTACAAAAGATATCCCCACTTGTACAATCACAATAAAGAGAGCAGCAGATAACATATGTATTCTGCATCTTACTGCTCGTATGAACAAGTAATTTCACAAACTGTAATGATACCACAGGGTACAATTCAATACATCATCATTTAATATTTTCTGTTTAGAAGTATTTACTTAGGAGAAACGAAAAGAAAGACATCAAAGCGAGAAGTGAATGGTAAGTTAGTCTTCGCATAAAAAGAAAGCATACACAATCGTAGTATAGTTGATGATAATGTTTACACCACTCACAAACTGTACACAACATAGAAATTCCTAGCCTCCTATATGAGGCAAATAATGAACAAAGTAACTCAAGGCAGTCTAGCTTTTTCTTGTACACCATCTTGTTCAGCTTGCACCGGTCATCTACAATGGTTTTCATAGAAATAAGACAAAAAAGGTTATTTATAAATCATAAATGAGATCGTAATTCATGAAATACACTTGCACTTACAATTTTCCAACTCTCATATTCTGACAAGGAAGCGGAAATTCCTTTACAGAAGCCAAATGAGCAAATAATCACACATGTGTGCTACCTTTTACCCAAACTTAATAACTGTGAACACAACTGCATATCTCAACAGGTAAGCTACTGGCATGCTAGCTTTTAAATGTAATTAGCTTCCTGTCTATTCTGATTAATAAAAATCAGACTGACAGATACACACTAAATCACACCAGCAGTAAATTATAATGAATCGAAATCCTAGTGACACTACAAACAGGTAGAACTAGAGAGATTCCTCTACGTTTCAAAAGAAATTCCCCTACACATGTTGAATATGCATGCTACACAAGTTTACAAACGTTTACAAATATGGTAAATATATATAGGTCCTTTCAACACAAAATATGTGATATACTGGCAGCATGCACAGGTGCATGAAGAGTCACAATCACTAATTTACATCGGAGCTTTTCATCAACTAGCTAGAGGGTATAAAGAATATGTTTGATATAAAGGTAAGAGTGTGATGTGTACAAGAAGATTGCAGATAAAATTGATGTGTTTGACGTGTGTAGCAAGGTTTTTTTTTTTCACATAGCTAGTTAGTAGTCAGAGACATTATTACTAGTAGCTGACATTGGATTGACACGATTACCTCTCATGTTATGTTTCTTATCTTAACCAACATGCTCGTTCCAATTATTCAACTGTCATCATGCATAAGACATATAATATTTATATATCACAAACGATTTTTACAAAGACACATATTCTATAAAAGACTGGTAAGTATAGAACCTAAATGCACTCACACTCAAAGTATACTTCAGTTAAGATTTGTTCAAGTGCCTAGATTGGCAGCTTCAAGGTGATCTGCAAAAAAGTTGAGACTTTATTTAGATAGCAATGACAATTGTAATCGATAACGTATATACTGAAAAATTATGATTACCTAAGGTCTTACATGAAGGTACGAAGCTTGTCTGGCCTGAATTTTTCTCCCATAATAGCCAAGAATCACTTCACAGTAACCAAGGAAGATCTTACATCTGTATCAACCACACTTTTCTCCCAACATCTAGTGAAAATCAAACTTAACAGAATTGTTTCCTTCTCATTGAGACTGCAGCATAATAAACTCAACAAAAATACTAAAACTGTAATGACAATCCAACTTCAATCACCACAGAAGATTTAACAGACCTTCACCATAATCTTTCACTTTGAAATCAATTGCAACAAATAATAATACTTGAAGAACATATATTGTGAATAAATGGATAGCAACTGCATACATACAGATATCAACTAAATATTTGCGTATAAGAGTAGTTACCCAATACAAACAGTTTGGTTCAGGAAAACCTAAATGTTGAGTATGACTTGTAGATAAAGTAGCAAAATATCACCAAACATATACTCTGGTTTAGAAACAAATAAACCACAACTCTGATGTGGTCCTTCATTTTAGCTAGTAATAATAAAATGAAATAAACTCAAATAGACTGCAACTGCAATGAAAAGAAGATGGAGACTTAGTTCACAACAGTTAATCGACTTCCAACAAACTGACACCATCCTGCACTCCAGCTAGCAAGGCTGTGCAAAATAATTCAATGTGGTTGTAGCCAAATGGAAAAATGATATGAAAACTTAGCTAGTACCCTCTAGGAACAGTCAGAACAGCCAGCTCCATTTCCAAACCAAAAGGAAATCACTGAAACAAGTTCATACGCCCGGTGGAGATTGCAAGACCTATTTCGAAATGTAGACTAACAGCAAGGAGGCAAGCAAAGCTACACACAGATGCACAAAATAAGCGGTCGTGAACCGTCGTCTTTTGGACAGCAGCAGGGACAACCTGTTTCTGGTCAAGTCTAAACAAAGATGGAGCTTTCCAACAGAGAAATACAATAGCGTACCAGCAGACGGAAAGGTCGTGAACAACCATGGTTCAGGATGGATTAACTATAAGAAATAAAGAAGCCAATGGCACCGAAAATATGTAGAAGCGAGGGGGACTAAGAGTGTGCTAGCTAAACAACCAAAAGAAGAAGAAGCCCAGGCTTGCATTGTGTTTTCTCGTCCTGTCAGTGGACTTCGTTGTCCATATCAGGCTCGGTATTCACCCCAAGGGGGTAAGCAATGGAAAAGCCAAGGCGGCAAGGGCGTGGAGCGACGAAGGGAGAAGGAAATGCGTGGAGGTGCTCTGCAGTTCAACCTGGTGGCGTGGCGATGAAGGGAGAAGGAGGAGGCATGGAGGTGTTATGCAATTCAACTGGGTAGCGTGGAGCGATGAAGGAAGAAAAGAGGAGGCGAGCAACGGGTTACAGGATTTTGATTTTAGGGATTTAGTGAGCGGGAGAACTCCCCCAATAAATTACACCTACATTTCCAATTTTTCCAAATAGGGACATCAATGGTATATATGCTAGAATGACAAGGGGTATTGAAGTCATTTGGATATAAAATCACTTAATCTCTCCGGCCCAGAATTCTCTAATTCTTAACAGTTGTATTATGCTACTCTAAGACAACTAATATTATAACAGTTATCATATCTCATGTTTTAGTAACCTAATTTGCACAAATTCATCAAAGACTACTCCAATTTTATAACAGTTCTCTTTTAAACAGTACTTAAAAACCATATCTGTAGTAGTGAATGTACGACAATGTACAAATACATGAATTATAATACCGACATAACAATCCCGAGTAAACCCGAAAGCCCGAGTAATGACAGTTAATTAACGATGAGGATATAAACCGGGAGGGATTAGCAATAGTACGGGGAATACCGTATTGTATTATTTACATGGGATATTAATACGTTGCGTGATACATATTCCACTCTCGTATATTTTTGAGGACCGACAGATAAGCATGAGAAATGACGCTAGCGTACATTCCGGTGTACGGTATGTTGTTATATGGCTTGATTGTCTCTAAGGATTTCCTCAGTTCAGACTTGTGCGAAAATCTGTGATAAGATTAATTGTTTGATTGTGTGAATTAATTTGCATGAGTTGTATATTATGTTATTGCCTTACTATTGCTATTTACGCGATAACAATATATTTCGTATATACTTATGTATATATATATATAACAAACTAACGGCAATAACGCTATCTTATAGTATTATAAGAGATGGAATGATAAAACGTTATAGTGTAGGATAATAAGATATATATTATCAGAGATATCTAAGAGTTTACTTAGATGCAGAGCAACGGCCTGATTTAAAGCCGCTCTTGTATTATTACTTTCGAACGGTATGAATCACCTAGAGACACTAGGTATAAGACCTTGATGGCACACATTCGAATTGTAATTACTGAGACCTAAACGATATTTAGGATTTAGATTGAGTGACCTCAATCTATCGGTATCATATGTATGGGAGGAGTAATCACTAGAGATGATGTGAGGGTATCCGCATATGGCTCCTCACGCTCAACAAAATTCCAACGAGCTAAGATGGTTCATCGGTCTGAGACTCTACGTACTGTTGAAGTGGCTACTGCCATGAGTGAACCGCCTTAGATGGGGCATAATGTAGAGACGCATCGGCTAAACGAGACGCTGTCATAGGCATGAAGTGATCCAGACTAAACAATATACGAACAACTAGATAGCTCGTATGACTGGCAATATCACTTAGGCTCAAAAGCCGAGTATGGGAATAAATTATATATTTATAACTCTCGTTTATTTTACCTTGCTGTTTAATATGCTTACATTACACTTTTGTGTGCTATGTGAACATCATGAATTAAAAGTGTTTATTGTGTGTGATATACTTTGTGTATATTTTACAGTTTTGATATTATAACGGTATTGCATGTAAAATGAACTGCATGCTCTCCACCAATTAACTGGGGGGTCTAAGGGGGCATGATAGTCATGTAGTGGCATACTCAGCAGGGGCTTATTCCATACATACAAACAAAACTCTACAGGTATGAGAAGCTGCTGAAGACAGAATGCAGGACGCGTTGTGTAGTTTCGCGTTTGTTTAATACTGCATTGTTGTATTACGATTCAGTTGTATAAGTATGTATAAGTTTTGAACGCTTAGAATGCTCACTAGTTATTGTATTTGGATTAACGTTGGAGAGTATATCTATCTCTTGTTGACACTGTGGGAAGATATTTCGTATTCTGATCGATTAAGTTGGACACGTTATCACTCGCATGGGCGAGTGAGAACGGTAACACCATAGCTCGAGAATCTTTATTTACCGTTGTGATTTTATTTAGTTAAACACAATTGTTAGATGACAATTAAGAAACTTGTAAGTAGGGGTTTTACATTGGACTTGATCAATGATTTAATTGATCCACTTACGTCTGGTCAACCTTCAATTTGATCTATTGGTCTAAGTTTGAGTCAACGGTCAAACAGGTCTAGGGTTCGGTCAACACGAACTAATCCAAGGTTCAGTCACTGGGTCCAGTACGACCATCTGGGTTTTGGGCCTCCGGTTTCAAATTGGGTCCAACTCTAATTCAAGATATTTTGGACCTTTTTTATGGTCCATTTCTTCGTTGGGCTTTGGATACAACCCATTTTAATTCCAAGTTATTAATAAGACTAACCTAAGTTAGTCTACACATATCATATGCCATATAACATCATATAATATGTTACAATTATAACATAAAACTTAAAAAATAAAATTACAAACCAAAAATTACAGTAATTAATTTGGACCCCTCATCTTTCTCCTATTCTCAGTTATGCCCCCAGCCTCCACGAATTTATACATTCACCCCCCTCAACTTTTTTCTAATTTCTGAAATTACACCAAACTCCCGCCAAATTACACATTCACCCCGAAGTTGCTCTTATTTACATTTTCCCCCCACAATTTTTAAAACCCTAACTTCTTCTAATTCTACCACCACCTTCTACACACATAATAAACCCTAATTTTCTAATCAGCCCCCAAATTCAAACACTAACCCTAATTGCACCCCCAAATTCACATTAACCCTAAATCAACCCTAACTCTGGATTTACCCTACACTGCCGCCACCAATAACCACCAACAACATCAAACACCACCCAATTCTACCTTTTGCAACCGCCACCAACAACACACAAAAAAAACCCTTCAACCCTACATTCCTCTACTACCGCCACCAACTCTCATTTTGACTCAATATAGTCAACAAAACTAATTTAACATAATTAAAATGTGAAGGTTAATTGGTAACCTTTCTCAGTTTTTCCCGAACAGATCTCAGAACCCTCATATCGGGCCCCTCTCGTTTTCAGTTCTAACAAAGAACAACAGAAGCACCACCAGATTCGAACCTCCAGAAGAAAATGAACAAGATAGATTTAGATTCGAGTTTTGTCTCTAAAATTATAAAAACGAAATCACAGGGGAAGAAAGAAAAGCACCCTTACCAGTAGATTTCGGTTCAAACAAACACAATCAGAATACCACCACTGAACTCCTCTTATTTCTGGTTCCAACTTGTAAGAGAGAAGAGGAAAACATAAGGGGAAGTAGAAATCGGTCTCAATTCGAACGGAGAAAAAAAAGAAACCGAAAGTTAAGAAATTCTTACCTTGTGTTTGGCTCCAAATCTGGCGTGACACAAGGAGATGTAAGAGATGATGTTATTTGTTCACCGGTAAAGCAATGAGCAAGAGAAGATGAAGATTTGAGAGATTGAAAGGAAGAAGAGAGGCATACGCAGTTCGCCAGTTAGTGTTGCTTCAGAGAAGAAAAAATTAAAAAGAGAGTAGAGGATCGGCGACAGAGCATGTATGTTCTCGGTTTAGGATTGCAAAAATAATAAGGGTAAGTTACGATGTGAAGAGAATGAGGTCGGCGCATGTATGTTCCATGCTAGTTAGTGTTTCAAATAAGTAGTAAGGAAAAGATAATAAGGAAGTGGGCTTCTCATCTCCACCGAATTGGGCCACCTTTTGGTTCCGATTTTTAGTTTATTTTGACTTCTGATTTTTGCCAATTTGTGCTCTGTAAATATGGGGTTATAGACTAATACATCAACATAGCCCCAATCATTTTTCTTCCTTTTAAATTCAACTATATGCTCATAGAACCTCTCAAATTAAGTTAGTAAATTAACTAGTGTTTATTATATTATAATTCCACGTAATATCTGTATATTACATGTTATAGTAACTTTATTATTAAATAATCACTGTAATTCAAGTATTTCTTTATCTCCTTTCACTAGTAGAAAATTAGGCTTTTTCGGCGGTTTTTAAAGAAACCGCCGAAAATAACTCGATTGGAACACATTTTTCGGCGGTTTTTAAAGAAACCGTCGAAAATAGGTCTTTTTCGGCGGTTCCAAAGAAACAACCGCCGAAAAATGTTAACGATTTTCGGCGGTTCTTAGTTCTAAACCACCGAAAAAGACCAATTTTGTAACACCCCTCATAACAAATACGTAATAGTCACTCACGTGAACAGGAATTAAAGGCGTCTCACAGCGGAAGGAATTACAGTAATAGAACTCACATGGGTGTTACTTGCCACCACTCGCCCATACGAGTGATGTAGCAGTACAACATCTCAACAAAATTAAACATAAAAATACAATCCGCGGTGACAACGAGATACCTCCTACATTACTATCTAAGTATCAAAAGTACAACTACTGTGAGCATCTAAATATAATCCAAATCTTACAACGTCCTAACCACCCAGTCCCGCACTTCGGCTTCAACGTGTTCAGTAACCTGCACAATAAGTGTAGTCTCAGCGATAGACGCTGAGTATGCCGGATCTGGACCCTATTGGTCACTTATCATTTTTAACCGTCTTGATATTAGATTGATTTCATTCTTTGTCATTTTACAGATATAATAAATACTGTAACAACATGCATGATTATATAATCATTCATCAAATCAAACAGTCACTTATCAACATACACAACAAGCACACATCACATAACGCGACGACATTAATAATTCGTACGCCGTGTTTTACCATCATCATATATTACAACATTCGGCCCCCCGGGCCCTCACATATCATTTGTTTAGTTAGCACTGTCGGGCGTCAGTTAGGACAACCCGAAATATACTCACTTGGACAGTAATCCCACGTACACACAAGGTGCTCACTGCCCTGATCATCCGAAGACTCTGGGACTAATTCACGTACACACAAGGTGCTCACTGCCCTGATCATCCGAAGACTCTGGGACTAATTCACTTTGCCTTTGTAAAGGTGTCCATTTAGGTGGCCAAGGGCCTGGTGCCAACGGTAGCACACTCCGCCTGACGATCTATATAGGCTCGTTCAGGATTCACTAGGGTAAAACCCGATACGGGATAGCCCAAGAGATCTCTACGCGCGACCAGCAGCCAGTGACTGTCTGGATTAAGGTACATCATCACATTCATTCACACTCCACTGTTAGCTTTGTTAGTTAGATAGTCAGTTACAGTTTTAGTTATGGAGTACATCACTTAATTTGTTGGCTGCCCTATGGGTCTTACGCGTGCCTAGAATTATTCTAGGTAACATTCACATTTGAGTCAAAGCTCTAGAGACCGACAATGTTGTGTCCCGTCCCTAAGTATTTTACTTAGGTTATAACTACATACTTGTAATACTTAGCGTATTAGGTCAGACAACAGTGGTCACAACACACATTTCGCATATGTAGTTTTATATAAGTCGATCTATAGTCGACGTAGTGTTAGTCCCGTAGGACGTTCGTGCATAAATAAGTAATGCAGTGAACATAACTACACATCACACACATACATCACATACATACATACACACAAGTTATTTATCAAACAAATCCGAGCCCGAGGAATTCCTCAGGACAACCCGGATCAAATCCCTTTACATACCGTACACCGTGGACCAAGGATGCGCAATATGAGTCTCTAAGCTTCTCGAACGCGCACGTCCGATAGGCGGTCTAACAATACGAAGAATACTGAATGTCAATCCACATGGCAATACAATTCGGTATTTCCGAATAACGCCAGTAACCCCGGTTTTACACCCCCGGACTTTCAACTGTTAATAGTTAAGGTATCATTATCCTTAAAACTCATTATTCGTAGTATGTATTGATATACGGTTTACAAGGACGTCGGTTTTTATTCGAACGTCATGGCTAACGTTTTCAAAACGTAGGGATTATTTTTTTCTTCCAAATCCATAGTATTTTACAAACGTTACGGCTGATTCAGAATTGCCCGTTCTCGTATTTTTAACTCGACTGTTACATCGCATGCACAGGTATTGTTATAAGCTATAGTTGCACGCATGGTTATATCTAATAACCTATGGTTGCATGCGTTCCATGCAACGTTACTTTACTTTACATAGCATTTTACTATTTTTTAACATAACTTATATACAACTTCCCAATTATATAACAACTTGTATTCATTCATAACTCTATGACATTACAGTATATATTTATACTTATAAGTTGACATTTATTATTTTCCATTATATGGTCTATAAACCATATTATATATGCATGTCATTTAACTTTACAACATATAGTTGGCAATTACATATGTATACCGAAAATAACATATACACATAATACACTTATAATTCTTTATTCCCTTAATTTTTCATTAGTCACAATAACCCCACATAATTTAATACCATGTTATAAATGCCTCATTTTATAACATCAAAACAATGTAATAGGATATAACCTATAGTTTCGTAATATTTCCCTTTAATTCCCGAATAGGCATATATTTAATATTTCATCTCCTTTCAAACCCCACACTTTATTATTATCACGATTTCTCCACAATCTTTATAACATACTTAACTCACCATATATTATAGCATTTGAATTATATAGTATGTATACTTATATAGTTTCAATATTTCCAAACATCATATTGTTTATAACATATAGTTTTTATATGTTATTTCCTCAATATTACCGAACAGCCCATAGTTGTTTGGTATGTTTCTTTTCCCAGCCACTATTCTTTTCTTATTTACATTTTTACCCAAATTTATATTATATACTTTCATATATCACAAAAACAAAATCATATATTATACTCTTTTACCAACATAGCCTTTTATATACTTCCAAAAATTCCTAAATTTTATACTTAGGATATAAATCACTATACTAGCCAAACTACACCTCTATTTTTCGGTATTTACGTTTTATGCCCCATAAGTTTCATAAATTCTATATTTCACTTATAATGCTAATATAAGTTCATAAATTAATTATGTATGACATTAAACCGGTCAAGGCTTTTATCTTGGCCAACGTTGACCCAATATACACTAGTTTGACCGTAGATTCAAGTATTTGCGGTTTGACCACATTTCCTCAAAAGATTACAATTTGACCCCCATAATTTTATAACACTTAATAAAATTCATAAGATAATTCCTTTAACATATAGTTCTCAGTTTTATTTATTTCCAGCCTCAAAAATTTATTTAATTTGTAAATCAAATTCCACACACTTACGGTAACATCATTTGTTCTAAATTCATTTTAAATTCATTTTTAAATTAGTATAGCAATTAAATTATTTGGCCTAAAATGCTTGGCCATATTGCAATAATTAACATAGAATATAACTACACATAATTGTCATAAAAACTATATTGTTTACGGGTAAATATATAATTTTTCTTTGATGTTTCCTAAAATCATTTAATTAATTCCTATGACATTATATGTCACCTAAACCTTATATTATCAACTAAAAATGTTATAACACATTATAATACATAGTTTAGTCATTTAAGACCATGTTTGGTCTCGGTTCACATCACTCACATTCTAATATATTTTTATAAATCATGTTTTGACCCATAATAAACTTCCTTGACCTTATAGGTCTTTAGCACACCAAACTAGTCAACTTAAAATGTTATTTAACATTTAAGTACACAATCAATTCATATCACCCCCATAAAACCCACGGCTTTTGCATAAATGTAACAGAACATCATAAGCCATGTATTAAAGGTATTAGGTATGCTTACATTGTTTTTAAGCAACCCAAGTAGCCTAGGCTTCACATGTACTCCCCACTGATGTATAAAATTCTTACGTTAGTTTCCAAACATAAACTAACACTTAAGCTTAATTAATATGGCATTTAGAAGTTGGCTTATACTCACTTTGCTAGATTTTATTCACCTCCTTTGGCTTCTGAAGTTTTACAGAGCTTTCCCATATTTGTGTGAGCTTGCGCCTGTAATTGTGTGAGTAAGGCGATGTTAAAACTAGGGCCTAATACTAGTACATGCCCACGGTAATGCAAGGAGGAAGGACATGAAATTTTTTTTTTCCTTACCGAGGCTTGCTAAACCAAGGTGCTTTGTGGGAACTTGCCACAGCATGTTCCATGCTGTTCCTCCTCTCTGTTTCTACGTGAAGAGAGTAGATGCAAGGGTTCAGCACTCGTCACAAGAACTACTGGTAAGCAAGGAAGGAAACAATGGTATTTCCTTACCGAATGGGTGAAGAAGGAGCTCCTGCTATGAGCATTGCTACCGCAGGAATAAGGTACACTTTCATTACTTTGTTCTTATTTTTTTTTTGGACGTGAAGAAGCAAGGGTGAGCTGGGAGCTTCTTCTTAAGAGTTCATCAGTCTCCATTTTTTTCTGATCTTCAACCGAGCATGGCCCTAACCTCCAGCTCCACTTCACACGCAAAGGATGGATGAAAATGGGAGTAGATAAGCTTAATGAAACGAGGAAGAAGGGAAGAAGACAAAGAGTGTAACCTTGTCATGGAAGTTTACCTGATGTAGGAGCTATCAGCCATGGAAATAGAGGTGTATTCGCAGTCAGGTAGTAGCAGCAACGCTTGAGTTGCATGCGTTCTGTTGTTTTTCTTTCCACAAGGTGTCGGGTGTTTTCTTTTCCCTAATCTTCCCACGTAAAATAGCAAAGGAAGAGATTTAGAAAGGGCTGGGGACATCTACTGTCTATTGTGTGAAAAAGGTAAAGAAAGGCTCAACATTTTCTCTGTTTGTACGTGGAGAATAAGAAGAAGAAACTTAGTAGAGCTGGTAGTATTACCGGTAGATCAAGGAACGGTAGAGAAGGGTCTTCCTCACCGGGAGCACGGTCACGCAAGGACGTTCGTATGGCTGTTTGATCTACACGTATTATTGGCAGGAAAGGAGGAATGAGAACAAGGGGAAAAAAACGGGAACAAGATGGAGCTGATAGTCATGTCAGAAGCTTGACTTAATACCTCGAGAGTTCATCAAGATCTCCTCTTTTTTTTTGGTTTTTCAAGCGAGAAGTCGCTCTGTTTTTTTTGTACGCAAGGAGTGCAGTGAATGGCTGGGGAACTTCCTCGACATGGATGAGAGTGGCGCTCCTTATGCGGCTGTGGCTACTGCATGAAGCAGGGTGTTCCACCCCTACTGCCAGTAACCGCAGCCATGAAGGATGATGACTCTCAGTTCGGACTCAATAGCACTGGAGCGGTAGGCGCGGTAGCAGCAAGGAAGGTTTGGAGCTTCACGTTGGAGGTTGCAGAAAGGTACGAGAAGGATGAAGATGGGTTATCACCTTGGGTATTACTACTGCATGTAATATGGGACAGTAAAAGAATGGGATTGAGGACAGTTCTCGGTTCTCTTTTCTGGAACAACCAAATGAACTGGGACAGGCGACTGGTTACGGAGCAGCATGGGATGAGCTGGAATGTTCTCAGCTCTGTATTGGAGCGACAACCGAAAGGAAAAGAAAACTGGAGGCGTTCTCGGTTGTGAAATAGCATGGGGATGCGACTGGGTTTATGTGAGATGGAGATGGTTACTGCACCGAGCAGAAGGAAATAAAGTGACTGAGAGTGGTAGTAGGTGTGATTGGTACGTGGTCAAAGTTGGGGGGCTCCCCATGTCTAAAAGGAATTGTTCGAGTTTTGCAATGCTGTCGGCTCCAATGGGTAGGGGTAGGTATGGTTTGTATAATTTAATATGTTGTATGTGTACATATAATATGTTTGTGACACAGAAATGTCCAATTGTATGTACCCGGTGGTGTACAGGCTCGCAAGTAGTGGTGGTCGAACAGATAGTGGCACTAGGTGTACAAGTGGGTAGGTAATTGTTAGTATTATGTAGTGGTAAGATGATACTTGTAATAATTCGTTGTCTTATATTACTGAAATTGAGCATAGCTCAATTGGTTAAGGCTTCGGGAATGGTACTAGAGGCCTCGGGTTCGAATCCCCTCTAGAGCATGTTTGCTCATTTTTTTTTGTTTTAGCCTTATTTATGCTTATCCCTTGTATATGTGCGACCGCATTGATATGTCGCGTTATTAGCTACATATACATATATATAAGCGGTTATTTGTTACGTCACGTTATTACTTATACTTGTATATGAATACGACTATTTTATTTGTCGTATTTTTACTATATGTACTCGTGCGACTATATTGTCATGTCGCGTTTTTAGTTATACTTACAACGTTATAATATTGTACGTTGTGTATATGTACATATATGTGTACGTGACCGTATTAATATGTAACATCGTCATATTTTTGGACACGTATATGCTCGTACAAAATTTAATTGTTCGTTCGCTCACAAGTTGTTACGTGCTCGTAATGATGTAGACATTATTGTTTAGGCCATAATTTAATTGGTTATATATCCAGTCCACATTTAATTAAGTAGGGGTATTTCAAATTTTTTTTAAAAAAAAACAGGGTTTTTTCGGCGGTTCTTAAGCTAGGAACCGCCGAAAAATGTTCTTTTATTTCGACCCCCCGCCCCGACAGACTTCATTCTCTCGTCGTTTCTCTTCTCTCACACACAGAAGACGTTCTCGCCCCAAAATCGCCTCCACCTCCACCGGCCGTTTCCGCCCTGTTTTCCGTCGCCGCCGCCGACTGCCTGGACCGCCGCCTACTACCTTCACCGCCGCCGTCGAGCTGGGCTGCAGTTCGACCCAAACTGAAGCCGAGGGAGTCCGAAAATTAGGTATTTTATTCCCAATTTGAACTTTCGAATTCCGGTTAATTTGAGCCATAATTTGTTGTTTAAGTGTAATTTTTGTTTGATTTATGTCCTCTAGAGTGTAGTAGTTTGATTGGTTTGATTGGAAATTGTAAATGTGTGTAATTTTACAAAATAATGCATATGCCCGCAAAGTGTTCAATGAAATGGTTGAACCGATTTCAGTGACTTTCTTGCTGATTTAGGCATTATTTTGGTGTTTATATATTATGGTTGTTTGATTTATGTCATCTGGAATGTAGAAGATTGATTGGTTTGATTGGAATTTCTATATGTGTGTCACTTTACAAAATAATGCATATGCCCACAAGGTGTTCGATGAAATGTCTGAACCAATTTTAGTGATTTTTTTGTGCTTTTCTACCATTGTTTGTGTGTATTGTTGCCAAGTAAGCGTCGTTGGTGATTTGTCGTATGAATTAACATAAAAAAGGTTGACTTATAGTTACTTAATTTTATAATTTGATTTACAATTAGTTGTGAATATTGATTAAATATTGACAATGAATTAGGTACTTCATAAGTTGGCGGTGTAGCTACGCGTGACAATTTGTCCTTCCGTTCAACCTTATACGTAAGCTAGCTCCACGCCGCCTTCGCTCACCACTCGATTCTGCTACTATTATCCTAGCCCAGTTGAGGTGAGGGTAGTTTTTGTTGATTAATTGTACGTAGTTTTTTTTATAACTACAACTATTATCCTAGCCCAGTTCTAATTATTATGGTTCACAGTTACTCCTTTTCACACGTTTGTCGCCGTCCTCCGTCCTGTTTCCTCCCCCCGAGTTTCGCCTACTCCTCATCCTTCCAAAAAACAGGTTAGTTTCATTCTTCAACCTCGTTGAATTTCTGTTTATCATAATTGTTTGTAAAATTCGTTGATTTATATATAATAGTTAGTTGCAGAATTATATATATATGTATATATATATATTACATATATATACATATAAGATAATCAAGTAGTATATATATCTATAATATATATTATAGATGTGTATATATATATAATACAGACTCGCCATGCAAGAACCATATCATTATATATCATTTCCAAAGATAGTTTCGTTATTGTTGTTTTTATATTTATTATCTTAAATATAAGTTAATTTATTATGCATTATCAATATATTATTGTAGTCTTTTTTAGCTTTAACTTTCATTTGGAGTTTGTAGAATGGACCGTGAATGGATGTACGGTCAGCGAGGGAATTATTTTGAATCAAAAATGGATAATGAATTTTGCAAAGCAGCTCTCGATCATCAGAAAAGGATGAACGAGACACACATTTCCTGTCCATGTGCACAATGTGAACTTCGCAATAAGTTCCCTAACCTACATACAATCAGATTTCATCTATCAATGATGTGAACTTCGCAATAGGATGAATGAGGGTTTATGGGTTGAAAACCATAAATGATGTGTTCAATTGTTAGGTAATTAAAAAATATATTTTATTGTTTGTTTTTTCATTAACTAATTTGTTGGAATAATAACGATGTCTTATTATGTATTCATTACATTATTTGTTGTGGTGTTATTGATATACGGTTGTTTATCTCTGCAGATAGTTAAATGGATGATATGGATGACCCGATTGGCGAGTTATTGGCAGAGGCAAACCGACCAAAGAAGAAGAAAACACGTGGAGGGAAAGGTCACAAGTCACAGGCCCGAGCTGATGAGGGGGGTAATGGCGGGGATGAGATTACTCCAGCCTCTGTGCCAGCTGAGGACACAGAGGCTGGACCTTCTGGATCACAAATCCAGCTTCCTAGGACCGTAAAACCTCGAGGTCTGACGAAAGCTCTCAGATAAAAAAAGATTGAATCAAAGCCGTTACAGTTTAATGCGTATCTACAGCCGATTGGGGAATGGGCTACAGACTTCACTACAGAGCTAGGCATCATTGTGCGAGAGTATTGTGATATTACTCTCACCTGGCCTCAAGTTGATGAAGGACTAAAGAGACAGATGTTTGAGATCGTACAGGTAAATAAACAATAGTTAAAGTATTATTTTTGTACATTTTGTAGGTATCCATCACTAACATTTGTTTCATTTATGGTAATATGCAGAAACGATATCAAATACCTGAAGAAAGTGAGTACTACTCCATGGTCAAATCAATGATGCGCAAGAAATTTTCAGATCATAAGCATGATCTGGTTAAGTGGTTTATCACCAAGAAGCTTAAGAGGCCGGACGGTGACACACACCAGCTTTGGGAGATTTACACACCAATAACCAAAGAGAAGTGGCAGGAGTTCTATGATAAGAAGATGGAGACAAAGGTATGTATTAACTTTTAAATAATTAATTATATAAATATATTTTTTGAGGTATTTATATTTACATATGTATATTTTTGGTCATCTTAATTGTATGTTTATTTGATAACAGGAGTACCGCGAAGCCCAGTCCGCGAATGCGAAGAAGAATGAATATCATCACGTGTTGGGTGCGAAAGGGGTTAATAGAAGAGTGCTTGAATGGGTGGCAGAAGGAGATTTGCCATCAGATATGAGCACTCTTGATGAGCACCAGCTACGGGGTACGTTTTGGAAGCTTTCACGTACTAAGAAAGACCCGAAAACTGAAGAGCGTTTATATCCCTTCGAGAAGATGAAGAAAATTGTTGATAAGATGGTAAGTACTTTTCTTTACTTTCAAATTTTTTGACAAATTTATTTTTATCATCTTAAAAATTATAATTAACTTCTTTCTACATTTAATTATAAAGGGTGAGCTGAATGAACAAGTTACCCAAGGGACTTGGGTACCTGATCAACATGATGACCAGTTGTCTCGTGCGCTTGGAAAGAAAGATCATCCAGGCCGAGCTGTGGGGTTAGGGGGTGTTAACATAAGGATAAGAAAGCTTTTTGGTAACCCCGGCTCAAGGAAAGGGAGTAGTCAAGGACAGACAATTTCTTACGAGCAGCATATGCGTGCCATTAATGACATGACAGAGCACTGGAAGAAGGAGATCTTTGATGAACTACGTCAAGGCAGTGGTGCATCCCAGCCATATGTTCCTGCTTCTGATCCTCATGCTTCTAATCCTTCTTGCCCAGTTTTTGATGATCCTCTCTCATACCCAAGAAATTATGACCTACTCCTGCTGGAGTGTACACAGTGTGGATTCCAATGACCAGTATCCTTACGCTTATGTATAGGTAATTTTTTATACCTTTAACTGTTCTATTAGTTGTCATATCTTTTATTACATATTTTTAGTTCAACATCTACTAATCTGATGAAATTGTAGGATCCTATAAATTGTAACCTCCTGCTTCCATACAACAATGCAGAAATATGTGTCGACGAAGGAAGGGTGTACTCATCAGGCCCTAATGAGGTGACCCATGGAATACCACTGAAGCCGTATCACGGGAGAGTCTCTGTGGACGAACCGATTTATAAGGTTCCTGATCTACCGCTCCCTGTGCCTACGGAGGAGTACAACACAGTTCGGTCTGCAAAGGGTGCATTCATTCAGTGGCCCATTCGTCTGATTCAGAAGTGTGTGAAGGTATGTCTAATACTAACCACTAGTGTAGTTATTATTGCTCATTACATGAATATAATATGTGTGGATGCTCATTTCATGACTAGTATTGTATGTCGGTTGTAAATAGGCATTAAAAGGAAATCTGCATCTCCTGAGAAAAAGAAGTCAAATATTGGATCCTCTGAATACAGAGCATCGACCAATGTTGTACAAAGAGAAAATTTGGTGGACGATTCCGTATATGCACGTTTGGGGCCAAACATGAAATGCTTGCATGATCTAATCCGCGACTTCCCAGATGGCAGAAATTCTATCCTACTCAGTTTTGACGATGACCTTCTTCACTATGGACGAACTGTAGAAATCGACATGTGGACGACTGATGTAAGGGACATCCTACAATTTGATTGGGCGCATGTTGCAGTGATGCATTCATTTATTCTGTAAGTATTAGTTTTGTTTTATAATTAAGTTATAAATTGATGTTCTGAAACAATGTTAATTAATTTTATGTCTTTTTATTTATGAACAGGTTTTTGCATGATGCAGAATGGATTTATCGTGAGTGAATAGTGCTGGTGAAATTGATAAAAGAAAGAAATTAATACTCAAAATATCCGTCGGGCTGCAAATAAAACCCGGTCGCAGTAGTATAGAAGACAGAAGCGGCCGGGGTCAAACCGTGGGACTTATAGCGAGATAAAATAGTTCCTAAGCTTGTCACAAAAGGGGGGAAATTAATTGACTTGTTTTAGAGAAAATAATAAGCATATTAGAAAACTGAGTGCAGATGAATTAAATGGAACTCCGGGTTCAGGTTTTATATAATCTGATTAATTATGTTATCTCTACCGGTTTAAGATATTAGTTTGGCAAAATTCCTATTATTATCCTAAGGACTAAGTCATAGACCCTTAAGAACTCGTTTACCAGAAAATGCTCGGTCTAATCAAGGTTCGAGCAATACTATGTAAACGGACGTTAAATTCGAGGAATTATAATTGCATCTGAAAATACTAACCTATTAAATCATAATAAGCTTTCTCCAGATTTACGGCTTAATTAACCTGTCTATTTATCACCTAGTCTGATCAAAATAGACTTAGGAAAGCATTTTAATAAATTCATGTAATTTATTAAAATGGTGAGAGAAAACCTTTAAGCGTAACAAACTGTATTTATTTTAACCGGTAGAAATATTGATTACATAATTAAACAAAACCATAATTAAAACCCTTGCCTGGAGCAAATCCTCCTTAGCCTGACATATTAACTGGTAATAAGTCAGACAGAGGTTGGACGTAATAACAATACGAGATGCGTGGATGATGAATGGAGAAAATGAAGAGGAAGAAGAGTGGAGCGAGTACGTAGGATTTTTGTAAATGGAATGAGAGATTTTGAGTGTTGAGTTTGGGGTGGAACGTCTGTGTTTGTTTGAAGTAGCAGTGGTATTTTATAGAGGAGAGGAAGAAGAAGAACGACTGCAGACAGAGGTGGAAGAGCATTAATTGCTCAGGGGACAGAACGCGAAGAGAAGAGTAGATAGATAAGTTGCAGGTCGAGGGCGAAGTCGACGAGCGAAGTCGAGAGAAGAAAAACTGTTTGCGCGAGATTTTAGTCGCGTCCGCCTCTGCGTCCGCCTTAATCTCGCGCGGACGTCTCTGTCTTTTTTTCCTGTTCGCCCGGTCATTTGTGTCGTCCGCACATCCGTCCGCTTCACGTCCGCCCGGCCACTCACTCACGTCCGCCCGGCCGTCCGCCCAGTTCTCAGGACGTCTCTGTCGACCGCGCCTCTGTCCGCCTAGACTCAACGCGGACGTCGGTCGTGACTTATTTTCTTCTACAAACTTTGACCGGCTCTAGATTCTTCGTTTGGACTCCGTTTTCTGAGTCGTTTGCGTCTATGCGTTCGTCTTTTCGTCTACTTTACTCCCAGCTTGGTTTTCCTCATGTTTAAACAATAAATTTGTGAGATAACAATAAAACATAAACTAGAGGAAAAACTAACTGAAGTGGAGAAATGAGCAAGAAAAGTGCTAATATAATATATGAAATACACCTATAAATCATGCTCATTTGGACACTTATCACATGACAAAATGCAATCTTTTGCCCTTACCAAGTATGGATTTTTGTGTTCTGAAAGAGCATCATTCACTGCTCTAAAGTGCGATACAGAAGCGTGTAAGCTGTACATACAGCGTGCGATGGTTAACAGCATCAGAGCGAGGAAGAAATATCTTATGCTACCTTATCATCAAAAGTATTAACTTCTGTTATCATTTTAATTTGAATAAGTGTTATAGTTATCTGTGCACACATGCATTATAATGACATGTGAGTGTTTTGGTATTACACAGTGGCCATTGGGTTTTACTGGTGTTGTGTCTGGATCGTTCGCGGATACTATTTCTTGATCCGCTGCAAACCGAAAATCCAAAAGACATCAAGATAAAGCCACACCTTAGCATGTAAGTACATTATGAAGCAATTCTTTATGTATTTCTACTCCTTTAATTTAATTTTATTATGAATGGATATCCTAATTTAATTAATGTATGTTGATGATAATAATTATGCAGTGTGTATCAAAGTGTTTTGATGTCAGAGCTTGGTGTAAGGTCAAAAAATTCCATCCAATGGACTTCAGTGAAGGTAAATGCGTCATCAGTTACTTGTTTATTATTGATTGGTTGTAATCACAAATAAATGTCTTATATAATTAGTTCTGTTCTTCCTGTGTTCACGTCAACCCGGAGGTTCAGAGTGTGGGTATTATGTCATGAGGTATATGCATGACATAGTCACCCTATTTGGTGAGATGGATGATCAGTTAGAAAAGGTATATCGAAGTTATATTTATTTTTCAATTACTAATATAATTGTTTGATGATTAACCAATTTTGTCTTGTTTTGTTTTTCAAATGTTTTTCCTAGTGTTGGAGAATATAACGCAGAAACCATCAACGAGATGCTAGAGGATTGGGCGGATTTCGTCTGCATGAATTTGGTTTGATTTTTGCTTTTTGTTCTCGAATTGTTATTTAGAACTTTCGTTAGACTTTTATGGTTAGATAGATTGTAAAAAATGACCACTTTGGTTTGATCAATTGTGTATGTATATGGTCATTTGTGACTATGTGAATTATGGTGTATGGTCATTTGTGACCATTTTAAATGTGGTGCGTATGGTCATTTGTAAGCCGTGTCATTATTTTTTGGATTTTTTTGACAATTTACTTACAAAGAGTGATGAGATCCTCTACCATGTGATGTAGAGAGATATGTGGACATATTTGGATGCATATTAACAGGTTTTGTGACATATGTGGGATTATAAATGAAAACGAGAAAAACCAAAAAAAAATGTAAGATCTTCGGCGGTTCCAAGTAGAAACCGCCGAAAATAAGCAAAAAAACATAGTCTTTTTTGGCGGTTTTTAACTTAGGAACCGCCGAAAATCTTACATTTTTTCACGTTAATTTTGTCTCTGAAATAGGTCTTTTTCGGCGGTTTTTGCCTAAGGAACCGCCGAAAATAAGGGAAGACCCTTTTTCGGCGGTAGCATTTTTGGCGGTTGTAAACCGCCGAAAAAGACCCTTTTTCCACTAGTGTTTCCTCTAATTTTTTTATATAATTTAGAGTTTCATAAACTTCTTTTGAATCATATAATTATTTATATGAATATGATTAAGGTTCTATATTTCTTTAAATCCTATAAATGTTTATATAAATCTCTTTCTCTATTTATTACTTATACACATATATAGGTAATTAAATTGTAATTATAATTTTAATTCATTAGGGGTATTTAACTTTTAGTCCTTGGGAAGGGTTTGTCTTTTAAGCCAATGCATGGGTATAAAGTCATAAAATCTTATCTATTTGTTCAATAAGTAAATGATAAGGTAGCATCATCCATATGGACGTGAAGGATGTTAAGATATTAGGTTTTGGTGAAAGGATGGGAAAAATAAATTTTGAAAGTGAAAACATATTTTTTGGACACGAGGAATAGTTTGTAAGGGCATTTTAATCTCATAACAAATAAAAAAGAAATAAATGATTAAAACTATATTTCCTGTTGTAACACTGAGAGAATAGAAGAAAGATAGAAGACAAGATAGTCGTAAATAGTTATCTCTCATTTCATCCCATTGTGCGTCTATATATAGTACATAATACATAACCGTTACTGAACCTTTGAGTGGAAGGAATAAGAAATATCAAAGGACTTCTGATGAAGAGTTTGGGAGGTTATGGGGGTTACACAAATAAAGAGTCTAAGATAGATGAAAGGGTGATTAGATGTACATCCAATAATTACATTATTTATAACATTCCCCCTTGGATTTACATCCTACTGCCTCATTAAAAACCTTGCCAAGAAAAACCCATTGGGATAAAAACCATGGTCAAGGAAAAAAGAGTACAGTCTAAATGTTTCTCTCCCTCTCAATTTAACAGAATGTCTCTTCGATGTCGCATACCGATATCATGAACAAGCTTCTTAAAGACTCTTGAAGGAAGTGATTTAGTAAATAAATCAGCTAGACTCTCGTTAGACCGAATCTTGCGAACATCAAGAATACCTTTGGTCTAAAGCTGATGAGTTGAAAAGAACTTTGGTGATATATGCTTGGTTCGATCACCTTTGATGAATCCTTCCCTTATTTGTGCAATGCATGCGGCGTTATCCTCATATATTACCATCGGTGTCTCTTGATCTGACTAAAGACCACAAGAACTTAAAATATGGTGGATAACTGATTTGAGTCATACTGAAATACCCCGAACTTAAATATAAGGATTAAAATTAATATAATACGTATTTAAGGGCCTAATGGTACCTAATTAATATTGGTAAAGAGAATAAATCTAAAAAGAAATAAAGAAACGCTTAAAAAGTGAAAAACGCTAAATAAGCGTTAAAATAACCATAGGAGGTACGAGACCTCGGTTAGAGTATTATAGGGATTCTAAAGGCTTAATTGAGTCTAAATAAATATTAGGGAACAACTCCCGAAGAAAACGGATCCTTGAGACGGATTAAAACCACTAACGAACCTTAAAGCGTGTTTTTCGAGGTAACCGGGAAAACGTGTCTTTAAGCGGGTCAAATAGACTCGTAACTGAAATACCCCAAACCTTGATATGTGGTTTAAAATACTAAACTATGGTATGTAAAGGCTAAAAAGATTCCCTAGGCAACAGGATTAAAGTGAATGGAGGTAACTGATAGACGGAGTTCTATCCTTTGGAGATGTTATGATCATGACTAGAATAATTTAAAAGATAGAAAATTGGAAATGAGTGATTTATTTGATGCTTGAAAATGAAGTGGGAAGTGGAACTTGATTTGCATGTGATCAAGGGAAGCCGAACACACATTGGAGTGGAAGGATAGTTCTACACTGATGCTGATCACATCAGGGTTGGATGATTCTTGAAGCTCCCTATAAGTGGTCACAAATAACCACGCTAATAAAAGAAGCAAAGAGCTTAAGTTGAACTTGGAGTTGTGTGTGTTTTCAAAAGGATTTTCAATTGGTATTTATAAAACGTTGATAGATACTTTACATAATTAAAGTTTTCTTACTTAACCTCACAAGGAAAAAATTTCAAATTTAAGTGATGGTTTTGATCTCCCAAAGGCACGGGGACGGAAAGTGTCCATCGCGACCGGGTTCTGCGGGATAACAGTGTATATCAAAGATATTTTTGATTGCTATACATGCTATGACATGTTGTGTGGTATGTATAATAAATGTTATTTTGACCTCGAGTTCTAAAAGTGTATGCTATTAAGACCTATGAGTCTAAATGTGTTGTGTTACATAGACCTATGTGTCTAAAGGTTGTTATGTTACCCAAGACCAGTGAGTCAAAGGGGTTGTTATGTATGTGTAAATGTTGTTAAGATACCCGGACCATTGAGTCCGAGGTTATCATGTGAATATGCTATGTTATGTGTGGATGTGAATGTGTTGCCCGGACCATTAAGTCCGAGGTTGTGATGTAAAGTGTGTTTGGTTATGGAAGTTTTATCTCTATAAGTAATCCCCGTATTCTAATCCAAGATGCGAGGGAAATGTAAACTTCGAGGACGAAGTTCTTTTAAGGGGGGTAGATTGAAATACCCCAAACCTTGATATGTGGTTTAAAATACTAAACTATGGTATGTAAAGGCTAAAAAGTGCCTTAGAGACATCAGTGAACAATTTAAACTATAGTAAATGCAATAAAGCACTAAGATACGGCTTGAGCAAAAACATGCTCTAAGCTATGAATGAACTTGGTTAGGACCCAAAGAGCCTACCAAGACTAAATAATATTCAATTGCGATTTAATAAGGCTAATTAAGTCCTTAGGAAACTTTGGTAGACAGTTAAACCAAATAAAACACAAGAAAATACCTTAAAGGCAATATGAGCAAAAATGTGCTCTAAGCTTGGGATAAATTTGTATAAGACCTAAAGGCCATATCTATACCTTATAAATATGTTAATGAACATATTAAATCAATTACCAAAGAAAACCAAGCTTGAAAACAAGTTAAAACACAAAATGTGCTTTAAGGAGTCTTAAAGCACGTTTTTGAAAAATTGTCTTGTAAATGAGTTTTATATGGCTAGATGTCCATCATTACTCTTTAATTAACATGTGTACTATAGTATCACATTTAGAAGTCTATATCAATGGGAAATCAAAAATTTCACAACAATGTGCCTTGTTTTCATGAATAGTAACTTTTATAAGCTAGTTGTAACATATAATGTTATAAGTAATTAAATTGGTCAACAAAGACTATAATACCCCTTATGTAATAAAGGGGGCCGGTTTTTAAGTGTGGTGACTCACCACTCTTGTTAACATATCAAATAAGTAAAGAATGACTAGTTAAGGTACTATTTGCTTTATAAGTTACAAATATCTTCTAAAAAGCAAGTCTATCTTCATTCTCACTTCCTTTCTCATTTCACACGGTTCCAACCTTCTCCTTCCTCCCTTCTTGCTGTTCTCTCACGGTAATACAGCACCACCACCATGGAAGTCCATCTTTGATCTCTTGTAAAATCTAGCTCACTTATCCAAATCAAAAACAAACACCACCATCTTCCTCTCATCAAGCTCTTCATTTCTATCTTCTCAAAACTTCAAAAGCCCCATTTCGGTGCCATGGAGTTTCACCATTGATGGAGCTTGAGCTTGTGTTTCTACATATTATTACTCTCCTTTGCTTCTAGGTAAGGAATCTCAAAGAAAAATCAAGTTTCCTTCATGTTTTTGCCTTGACCGAAAATACTCATTTATGGAGCTCTTTGTGTGACTTTGTTCTAGTTTCATTCCAATCTCTTATGGACTAGGTGGAGTCCTCTCTTCATAGATATTCAAACTCCCTTCAAAGATCAAGGTAAAACAACTACATTAACGTTTTTGAAATAATGTAAACCTAGGGTTTACAACGAGATGAAGCATAAAGCTTATATACTCATTTCAATGTTGGTATATTGTTTAGTAGTTGACAAGGAAAGAAATGCCTTATCGGTTTTAAGAGGAAACAAGAAAGAAGTTTGAGTGGAAAAGAGGTAAATATGCTATCTCAAAAGTGGTTTAATGCCTTAGGAGAAATGAGCTTATAATGCTTGCTAAAACTACCTAAAGAGCAAATGGAGAATGACTTAGTAAAATGTTCTCAAGGAGACTAGTAAAGGACATATGTCTTGTTGTGTGTATTTACAGGTCAAAGGCTTATATATTGTGGAGATTCAGTGTTTAAAGTTTATGCAATTTAAGGGCCTAAGGGCCATGTTATTTAAGGGCCTAAGGCCAGTTAATTAAGTGCCAAGCAATTATTGCACTATATTGTGATGTAGTGTAAACTTGGTGAATTATGTGTGTGAGAAGTTCTTGATGATTTAGGTGTTCTTGTGTGATTACGGAGAAAACATGTGTTTGGTCTATTATGTTCTAGAGAACCCATGTAAATTTAGGAAAAATGTATAAGAAGTTCAAGATGTTTTAAAAGAATTTTGATGAACTAGGAAGTGTTCTAGAGTGTATAATGACTTAGGCATGATCTTGAGGTTCTAGTATGTACCAAAGTCATTTTGGCTTAGTTAAAGACTTAGCAAACTTTGGTAAATTGAGACAAAGTGTAAGCTTGGAAAAAAGGAATTGTAAGAGTGACATAAGGAGTTTGTTTTGTAAGAAAGGATGTTTGGATGATGATGTTTGTGTGGAAGATATGTCTTGGTTATAATGGTTAGAATAGGCATGAAACATCACTTAGAAACCTAAGGAGAAGATACTATAAGTGTTGGAGGCTTTGGAGGAATTTGGTTAAGTGTTTAAAGACTTGGAAATGAATGTTTTGCCGTGTCCGAACTTCCGTCCGACATGAAGTTCGGACAGGCTCTGTTGGGTAAAGGATTTTCCCACTCTCGAACTGAGTCCGAACTTGGGAAGTCCGGACACAAGTTCGGACATGACTGTTTCTACTGGGATTACTCTCGAACTGTGTCCGAACTTGGGAAGTCCGGACACAAGTTCGGACCGTGTGTATGGTTTTCAGTATTAGGTCACGGCTTTGTCCGAACTTGGGAGTCCGGACAAGTTCGTACAAGGTGTTGTATGGGCCAAAACATTGTGTTAAGGTTATTAGATGAATATGTAATGAGGGGGATTGATGGTTGATTTATGAGGTTCTATAGGACATGTTAGTGAGTTTTTAATGACATTAAGTGGTGAAAAGTTGTAATACAATATGAAAGTAAAACAAGTTAAAAGTGAAGTTATGTACTAATTTAACGGGGAAAAGTTATAAGCTTTAGACATTAAACAATCATGTTACCCCGAGTTAATAAAAGTATGTAATGTTGTCAATTGTTTGAGAATTGCTCGAGGAACATATATGGACGTGATAAAGTGGACTCCGTGATAGGTATGGTTTTCTTGCAACCTGTGTCCTACCGGATTACACCGGCTTTATGCCAATGTGTTTTTCTGTATGTTTGCCACGTTGTAAGATAAACATGTAATGAGTTTACAGTAATTCATATATGTGCGTGTTCAACTCCGATACCATTTAACCTCGGCAGTGTTACCTTAGTTAACTGAGTCTAGGAACACATGAGAGTTCGGTATTCGGATTAAACGACCCGAACCATGGGGCGTTCTAACCACGGCTATGCGTGAGTTTGATTATGTGATGTTGTGTAAGTGAATGTAGGGATCTCCCTTGTATGTTTAACCCAGTTCTAATACTGTAGAGTGTAGTTAGGATGAACTCCATAGTGGGGTTCTAACTAATATCTAAAAGTAATATGTACTAACAGTATGAGGAATCCGTTGGCCGTCGCGCGTTGTTTGGGAGAGGGTATCCTTCTTAGCCTTACCCTTCTCTTTGTTATGGTTGTTTCCCTCACGGGTTATGATCTCCCCTAGCTCACTCCAAAGCTTAGCTATTCTGACTTATGATCGGTTTAGGGGGAACATGTGTTTGTGTGATGTGTTCGGCCTCCAAACCCGAACCATCTTAACTTAAGTTACTCGTCCGACTATTAGGACGGTAATGAGTGTTGTTGTTGTATAACGACTTACCATGAGGGTGACACCATTCTCTAGGCTCACCAGTGATTTACTACTATGTTGGGTCGGTTTCCTAAGAGGACCGTTCCCGTTATGTTATGTGATGTCATTGTAGTAATTCCTATTGCGATGTTATCTTGTGCACGTCGAAACGTGGAAGTGTTGTTATGTTTGTTATGTGAGGAATGTTATATGGTGGTAAGATATGGAGTGTGTGGATCATGGATATGAATCCCAGTTTGTGATAAGAGGCGTTTAAGGATAACCCGATTATTGGGTAGTTGTCGTCTATTAAGGAAGTAGCTCCATTAGAGGAGGACACTCTAGGGATAATGAATACCATGAGTGACATATCAAGTAAGGACGTATTATCGTTGTTGAGCCATTGAGACGAAATGTCGGGTGTTGTTGTTTCTGTTACATGCATGATTTAAATATAATCAACCGCATGCTAAGACGACAATTAGTTCTGCGTGGCCCGGTAGCATTGGGCTGCGGGATTACCATACCAGCAAAGGTGCTGAGCCCTTGGGGGCCACCCTTTCTCTTCTTTTCCTATTTCAGGTACAGGAGCTGGAAGCCGTTCGAGAGTAGGACGGGGTAGTCATTGTACATGGGTAATCGTTTATGTTGTATATATACAGTAGGTGTAGTAAGACCGAAATTTTATCGGCATTAGTCATAAATACTCGGTATAGTTGGAAGGTGTATGTTGTTGTTGTGTTAATGGAAAGTGAAATACCCCAAACTTAGATATGGTGTTTAAATGATAAACTAAGATATAAGGAGGCTAAATAATGCCTTAGAAACATTAAGAAACATTTCTAATCAAAGAAAATATAAGGAAACACCAAAAAGAGCAGTTTAAGCAAAAACGTGCTCTAAGCTTGGAGAGACATGGGAGAGTACCCAAATATTGTTCTAAGACCTTAGTAATATCCTAATGGTCATTTTAAATCAATTACCAAAGAAAACCAAGCTTGAAAACAAGTTAAAATACAAAATGTGCTTTAAGGAGTCTTAAAGCACGTTTTTGAAAAATGTCTTGTAAATGAGTTTGAATGGCTAAATGTCCATCATTACTCTTTAATTAACATGTGTACTATATAGTATCACATTTGGAAGTCTATATCAATGGGAAATCAAAAATTTCACAACAATGTGCCTTGTTTTGGTGAATAGTGAATTAATTAAGCTAGTTTATAACATAAGTCTATATAAGTGAGACATTTGGTCAACAAAGACTTAAATACCCTCATTACTAAAAGGGGGCCGGTTTCTTAGGAGGTGAGTCATCACCTTCATGAGTCATTAAGCAAATAAGAGAGCAAATGAGAGTTATAAAGTAAAAGCACTATTCACCTTTTACATAAATATCACTTTATTAGTTCTCTCTCTCCTCACTTCTTCATTCTCCTTTGTTTTCCCACGGTTTGAACTGCTCTCTCCCTTCTCCATTCACGTAGAACTCAACCTCCATGAAAGCTCCATCTTCCCTTGCACACAACTCACTCATTTTAGCTCCAAAACCAAAACAAATTACATATTCTTCTTAGTTAGCTCAAGCTCCTTCTTTCTATCTTTTCAAAACTTCAAGAGCTTCATTTTGGTGCCAAGTCAAACCACCATTAGAGGAGGAAATTCAAGTTTGGAGACTCCATTGGCATCTCCATTCTCTTAATGTAAAGAAAGTGTAAGAAAATCTAGGTTTCCACCATTTTCTTCACATGTCCGAAAATATATACTCATGGGACTCCATGTTTATGCCTTGTTCTAGCTTGTTTCTACTCTTCAAAGGAGAGAGGAGGTCCTTCTTGCTTCACATCCAAGTTTGTCTTGAGAAACCAAGGTAAAACAATCACATTAATACCTTAAAACATATTTTAAACCTAGGGTTGTTCCTTAGGGTTAATGTGTTATCTAGTACTCATTGGAGTCATTGGATATTGGTTAGAACATTGGCAAGGAGAATCACATTGGTGACCGAGATTGAACAAAGAAAACCTAAGGATAAAAGCTTTTAAGCTTGTGAGAAAACAAGGTAAATATTACCTTAAGGTGTCTTGTTGTTAAGGAATGAGATGTGGGTATATGATGAGTTAGTGTAGAGTTTTATTGGGAAGGGTGCTATAAAACCTAGAGAAACAATGACTATTCTTGTGAACTTGTGACTAAGGAGCAAATGAGAAAAGAGATAGTTTAAGAATATAAAGGTGAAGTACAAGAAGCATTTATTCAATGGGAGCCTTGTTGAGTGTATTCGCAGGTTGAAGGCATATATATGTGGAAATTCAGTGGTTAAGATTACTGTCATTTAAGGGCCTAAGAGCCAAGTATTTTAAGTTTAAGCACTATATGATGATGTGGTGTGGTTTTGGTGTAATTGGGTGTTAAGCTATTGTGATGAGAATTTGTGTGGTATTGGTTGTTTGGTGGAGAAAAACCATGTGTTAGGAGGTACTATATACTAGAGAACCCATGGCAAAATTTAAAGGAGAGTTTAAGTGTTTAAGATATCCTAAGGGAATTTAACGACTAAGGAAGTACTAGGAATGTTCTGTGGGTTGTCTTGATGAAAAAGGGAGTAGTTATGGTGTTTTAATGACTTATGATGACTTAGGTATCACCATGGAAGATTTAGGAATCAAGAGAATGTATTCGAGTGTTTAGGACTTAGGCAAATGTCGATGCACAACTAGGAAGGAAATAATGTGACGATGATGGAAGTTTAGACTTGTTAAGGAACCCTAAGTAAATGTTTAAAAGAGTTTTAGATAGAGAGAGATGCTTGGGAGATGATGTTATAGTGGTGAAGAAAACATTTGGCATAGTGGTTACACTAGGTATGAACCACCACCTAGAAACCTAGAGGAAAACATTACAAGTGTTAGCATTATTACAAGGAAAATGCATAATGACTAAGGTGGATCTGGTGGATGATTTAAGGTATTTTAAGGAGGGCTTAAGGTGTATTTGAGGTGCCCAAATGAGGTTATAACATATTAAGATATATGAGGAGAAGTTTGGAGTTGAAAAAGAATTTAGAAACAAGTTTTTGGAGCCGACCGGCCTTAGGACCGGACTTGCAAGGTCGGTCGGGCTCTGTTACACTACCGGGAAATGTTTCTGGAATCGACCGGACTTGGGGACCGGACTTACAAGTCCGGTCGGGCTTGTTTTGTGAGAGGGAAAATGTTTCTGGAATGGACCGGACATGGGACCGGACTTGTCAAGTCCGGTCGGCATGAATTTTGTACGGATAATAAGTCTCTGGAATCGACCGGACATAGGACCGGACTTACATGTCCGGTCGGAGTGAATTTTCCAACGGTAAAAGGGTACTGGAATGGACCGGACTTGGCAAGTCCGGTCGGTAAGTCCGGTCGAGCCTAAAAAAAAAAAAAACAAGAAAATTTCAAATTCTAAGAATGGTAATGGGTAAAGAGGTATGCCCTTGGTAGGGTAGTAATGATTGGGACCCTAAGAACTTAAGGAATTAAGTTAAGATTAAGTATAAGTTTTAAGGTTTAGAGTTAAGTTTGTAAGACTAAGTGATAAGACTTGAGAGGTTATTGAATGGAAGTCCTTAGGGACTAAGTGAGTTAAGTAAGGTGCAAATAACTAATAACCTAAAAATGAATGAATGTTTTAGGTTTGTGAGTTGGGACCCCGAAGAAGATTAGTCAAACAACAATCGACGGTGAACGGTACAATCCTTCTTGTGACCTGCTTGCTAACGAGGTGTCCCTCGGCTTGTGTGCTATCTATTTATCTGCTATGACTAAAACAAGATAAAGCATGCAACCGGTTATATTGTTCTCGTTGTGTTTGTGTTATATTTATACTAACCCGCGAGACTTGAGATTGTTACTAACCAAGTTTAGTACTTAGTGAGTTAAGAATAAGAATTAAGTTTGATGGTTGTTGGTTAATGCCCGTTAAGGCTTAGCTAGCACATGGTGTTTAAGATGTCTACTAACTGGAACTTGAGTGAGGAAACCCGGGACCGATCTCCGGTCATGCATGCTAAGGAAAAAGGGGGACGGTATCTGAATCAGATCCGCCCTCCGCTTAAGGACTTGTCTTCGGACTTGTAGCCTAGGGCCGGTTGCCGGCTCAGCTACGCTGGACTCCCGTCCAGAGTAGGTGGCATTAAGATGGTGCGGTGGGATCACCTAAATCCCAGGTTCGAATTAAGCTACAACCAATCCCTTCCAGGAAAGGTTTGTATACTGAGATTAAGATTAAGATTGAGATTAAGATTAAGGTAAGGTAAGAAACTGAGATTAAGGAAATGAGGACTAAGGAGGGGGTTACTAACCCACTTGATAAGGGGACGCTTGAGTCGTTCATTGTTTGTGAACTATATATGTTCATCTGTGGTTATTGTTATTGCACTTCATATTATGCTTGTGTATGTAATCAATTTCCATGCTATCGACAATTAGTCGTCGTAGCCCCGTTAGCTTGGGGGCCATGAGAGGGTGTACCAGCATTCGTGCTGACCCCCTCGGGGGCTATTTTTACACTTGCAGGTAAGAGGCCCATGAGGACGCACTACGAGAGTAGGAGCGGTTAGACTTAGCTTGGGATATTTATTTTGAGATCGGGTTGCGCCTGTGCACCCGACTGTTTATATTAAACTGATGTAAGTTTGGGATTATGTTTGAGATACTAGTACTCGGTTGGTTGTGGTATAATGAATGTTGATGTTTAAGCTGGATAAGTATTTTTGGATAAGTATTGTAAGTATTTAAGCCGGTATATTCTAACGATCAGACCGTGGCAAGGTCCAAGTGTTGTTTATTTCCGCTGCGACGTATTCGATTAAGTGTTCAGATTGCGATAACCACGATAGGCTTTGGATGGGGTGTTACAGAAAGGGATAGTAATGTGTAGTCGCTCGGGAATTTAGCCCATCAGACCGGTACAATGTGTATGTATTAGCCTTGTTAGCCACGTGGGTGGCTAACGGCGTGTAACACCAACGAGTTAAGTAATGTGATGAGGTTGTTTTTCCGCTGCAGTTTATTGTAAGTGTGTTAATGTTGGATGGGGTGTTACAAAAAAGTGGTATCAGAGCGAAGTATCGCTCTGATGACTGAATTACCGAGCTTAGGATGTACCGAGTTAGGATTTAAGTACTTTGGGTTAAGGGTTGAGTGATAGCGTGAGAGGTACGCTAGATAGGAATTTCCAGTGTGTACTGGAAACCTACAATATCCATCCCACCCTCCACAATCCCTGTTTTATAACTTGGGAAACAACGCCAGAGAGATGAAAGTCCTCTCATACTCGGGAATACCCGATCTGGCTGTTATTAAATACCTTTAGGGTACGGAGAACCTGTCATACGGTAGATCCCGAAAATTGGGAATCCCGGAGACGGTCTCCATCTGAACAATGTTGACCGCATTTAATAGCGAAGAATGAAGAATCTTGTGTATAGGAGAATAGAATTTCCGGCAACCTGGGTCGACATGCTAAGCAGTCGAGAATAACCAGCTTGCAACGCACCAACAGTGCAACAGGCAAGAAATGGATTAATGAAACCCGAGACGAGTGTCTACGGAATCACAGTTGTTAAGTGATACACCAACGGTATACCAACCGACAAAGGAACTATAACGTAGTGCCCAAACAAGAGACAAGTCTTAGTAACCACGACAAATACGTGGAACAGGCTACGAAGAAGAAGCAATGCAAAGGAAAAGGGGGTCTCCAGAATAGGAAACACCCTAGTTGATGATTATCATGTGAAGACAGTGAAAGGTTACCCAGAGGAGTTATTATCAAGACAGTAAGATCAGTGGCTTGAGGGCCAACAAGGCCACTGATGACAGTATGGGTAAAAACAATACCTCAACCGGTATGTGTTAAACCGATAGCCAGTTAGTATGGCGCACTTGCCATAGCAAGTGCTGCTATAACAGGGCTGTTCGGGAAATTTATAACCACTACAAAGTACTTAGTAAAGTACTAGAAAGTTAAATGTGATCGTCATAACAGTGGAAGGGCCTGTTAGCCTAACCCCTGTAATTGTAAGTACACCAGTCAGCAAGAAGCTAGACTTGGTTAAGGTGAGAAGATGTTGTGAAACCATGAAAATTTTCTTTCAAACTCAGATTTACTCAAACCCTTTTCTTTTCAAAACCAGATTTTCTTTCAAACCAATACTTCCTTCTAACCTTCTTCTAAACCAAACCAGTAAAACCAAGGGCAGTTGATAAGAATTCAACAATGGATACACTTTCCCTCGATTAAGTTCGGGAAGCATGGAATGAATATTGTCACGGGACAATATAAGGGAGTTGACAACAGAATACTTCACCTAGGCGTGTGACGAACACTACGAGTGTACCAACTGAATTGTGGGACGACCGCACTCCGATAGGAGCTTGTGGGCCTGACAGACCTACTTATGGGTTAGTTAGGTAAGTAGCAATGTATCAGTATGGTACCCCACATATGTATACAAGTAGAGTCCGGAACACGGGAAGTAGTCGACTCCGTTCTACGGTCAGCAGTATAAGTCAGTCAAGAGTAAAGGATTACCATGAATGGTTGAAGTTAAGGAACTCAGTTAAGTTAACTAGACTAAAGGAATTAGTGAATTCATTTCAAGGATATGTTTAAGAGTAAGGAGGTGCGAAGTGCACTAACTGTAATGTAAAGACATCGTATATGTCTTAAGGATCCTCAAGGATAAACATGTTAGCTGGAACGGTGACCCAGCCTGTACATGGCAAGCAGATGCCTAATGTGGACACATTAATGTGCAATGAACGGGATGAAACTATCAAGAAATGCTGATCTTCACAGAAGAAGATAATAACCAGTTAAGAGCGCAAAAAGGCATGGCTAACTGAATATACCAATGAGTGTGAACTAGATGTAAAAGCATAACTTAGTAACACCCAGGAGCAATCCTTAAAGGGTGTTCGCATCAATAATTGTTGCACGAAATGTCGTGACAGAAACATAAGGGTTGAAACTAACACCCAGTTTAGATATAAGTTGTCAGGAGACGGACTGACAAACCTAAGGGGCATTCCGTGAAAGGAAACGTGATGCAACGACCTTGTCATGGAGCCCAATACAACCTCTAACCATGTAATATTGTACAGAGAAGTACATGTGTGTGAACAGCCTACAATGAGCCCAGCTCAAGGCAAATAAGGCTTATAAGCCATAAGCAAGATATGTTATATAAATTCGATTGATGGTAGAAGTTTATGTTGTATAAGTGAATAGAGTGGTAAACGAACCACTGCATTAAGAGTGGGGATACCTCTCGATATTGTGACACCGCAGGAGCGGTAGTTATGTGAATCAAGTTCAAGAAATATGTTAAGGATGGACGATGTTATTATTGAAATAGAGCAATTAGCTTAGTAGTATGTGTATAAAGTGAAGCACCTGGCTGAATAATGCCGGCTTGTGACTCGAATGATCGATGCTCAAGGAGCATTCAGTAGTCATCCAAATGAGTGATGAACCATAATGTGAATAACGTAAGTATATGTGTGGAAGTTAATGTGACAGTAAATACCATGTAAGTTAGTGTTATACAGTAAGAGCACGGTGCGCAGCAAGCGACCGTTGTATAAGTATTGTTAAACGATAATGTAGCAGATAAGACCAGTTATGAGTTAAACTTAGTAGAGATGCAAGGTAAGCGATGTAAACAAACTGGGCAATAAGCCAGTGGTAGGTACTATGTGATGAGGAACTCAGTGTGAATTCCATGGCGAGTCGCATAAGGGATTTACTGTCAAGAGTTTACGCCTCTGCACTCTGTATGACTGAGTGTTTTGGTATTGCACTTGCGCAGTAATGATCGAGTGGGATAGCTAGGAATTGGAAATATGTTAATGGTGGAGGAATAATGTTATAATGGCCGATGCATAGGAAATGCAAGACCGCACCAATAAAAAGTACTTGTACAAAACCAAATGTGGAGACATGATTAACAGTAAGTGACTACAGTAGCACTAACTGCCAAATATCGGTATGGAATATAGCCCAAATGTTGTAAATAGCTGAGAGAGCACTACACACTAGGTAGTAGCTCAATCTCAACCGACAGTAAGTCGGAAGGGAACAAGTCAATCATTGTGAAATACATAGTTGTATACACAGTAAATTGTTATGGAAGTGGATAGAAAGTGTATAACTCACCGAATTCGCTAACGGTAAGAGATACCACGCGTCAGTTGAGAAACCATTGTTACCAAGATGAAGGTGACAATTGGGGATGTACAATACAGTAAGAATAACAAAAGGGGGCAATTAAGCTCTACAGTTATTAGAGTTTCGCAGCAGAAACTAGTGAGCCAGTGATTCAAGTGTTGAATGTACATGGTGAACATGAGTGAATGGCTAATTATTAACGCCTAGAAGCCTAACAGGCCAGAATCGAAACCAACTAAGAGTTTAAACAAACTCCAATGAGAATTATTGGTTTAGGAACTAAACCGCCAATATGGTTAAGATCCTCTAATCAGAATCCATTGTGTAATAGACCGCGTGGAAGTTAAAACACTTCACGACGGCAGAACATTTAAGCCAATGTTTAGTGATTGATTACGTGGGCGTAATCCCTTTTAAGGGGGGTAGAGCGCAAAACCACTTAGTGTATATTACCGTACAAGAGTACGTAGTGTATGTGACTTATATTGTGCATAGCACAAAATTATTGTTTTGATGATTGGTGTGCGTGTTACGTAAACATACACATTCATTCATGGTTTAATTGTGGTAATTGTGCACAGAAGATGCGAATACCATTGTGACAAGTGTGTCGATTTGTTAACAGTTGTGAGTGATAGTACAAGTGTGGGGTAGAAAAACTCCCGGGGGAACAAACCCCGACAGTGTATAAATGTGAAATTGTGTGTTGTATTTTGATAAAATATATGTGTATATATATACTATATAGTGATTCAAGAAAGGGCATGATACCGACATAGGACCTAGTGAGAATAAGATTCCCTAGGCAACAGGATTAAAGTGAATGAAGGTAACTGATAGATGGAGTTCTATCCTTTGGAGATGTTATGATCATGACTAGAATAATTTAAAAGATAGAAAATTGGAAATGAGTGATTTATTTGATGCTTGAAAATGAAGTGGGAAGTGGAACTTGATTTGCATGTGATCAAGGGAAGCCGAACACAAATTGGAGTGGAAGGATAGTTCTACACTGATGCTGATCACATCAGGGTTGGATGATTCTTGAAGCTCCCTATAAGTGGTCACAAATAACCACGCTAATAAAAGAAGCAAAGAGCTTAAGTTGAACTTGGAGTTGTGTGTGTTTTCAAAAGGATTTTCAATTGGTATTTATAAAACGTTGATAGATACTTTACATAATTAAAGTTTTCTTACTTAACCTCACAAGGAAAAAATTTCAAATTTAAGTGATGGTTTTGATCTCCCAAAGGCACGGGGACGGAAAGTGTCCATCGCGACCGGGTTCTGCGGGATAACAGTGTATATCAAAGATATTTTTGATTGCTATACATGCTATGACATGTTGTGTGGTATGTATAATAAATGTTATTTTGACCTCGAGTTCTAAAAGTGTATGCTATTAAGACCTATGAGTCTAAATGTGTTGTGTTACATAGACCTATGTGTCTAAAGGTTGTTATGTTACCCAAGACCAGTGAGTCAAAGGGGTTGTTATGTATGTGTAAATGTTGTTAAGATACCCGGACCATTGAGTCCGAGGTTATCATGTGAATATGCTATGTTATGTGTGGATGTGAATGTGTTGCCCGGACCATTAAGTCCGAGGTTGTGATGTAAAGTGTGTTTGGTTATGGAAGTTTTATCTCTATAAGTAATCCCCGTATTCTAATCCAAGATGCGAGGGAAATGTAAACTTCGAGGACGAAGTTCTTTTAAGGGGGGTAGATTGAAATACCCCAAACCTTGATATGTGGTTTAAAATACTAAACTATGGTATGTAAAGGCTAAAAAGTGCCTTAGAGACATCAGTGAACAATTTAAACTATAGTAAATGCAATAAAGCACTAAGATACGGCTTGAGCAAAACATGCTCTAAGCTATGAATGAACTTGGTTAGGACCCAAAGAGCCTACCAAGACTAAATAATATCAATTGCGATTTAATAAGGCTAATTAAGTCCTTAGGAAACTTTGGTAGACAGTTAAACCAAATAAAACACAAGAAAATACCTTAAAGGCAATATGAGCAAAAATGTGCTCTAAGCTTGGGATAAATTTGTATAAGACCTAAAGGCCATATCTATACCTTATAAATATGTTAATGAACATATTAAATCAATTACCAAAGAAAACCAAGCTTGAAAACAAGTTAAAACACAAAATGTGCTTTAAGGAGTCTTAAAGCACGTTTTTGAAAAATTGTCTTGTAAATGAGTTTTATATGGCTAGATGTCCATCATTACTCTTTAATTAACATGTGTACTATATAGTATCACATTTAGAAGTCTATATCAATGGGAAATCAAAAATTTCACAACAATGTGCCTTGTTTTCATGAATAGTAACTTTTATAAGCTAGTTGTAACATATAATGTTATAAGTAATTAAATTGGTCAACAAAGACTATAATACCCCTTATGTAATAAAGGGGGCCGGTTTTTAAGTGTGGTGACTCACCACTCTTGTTAACATATCAAATAAGTAAAGAATGACTAGTTAAGGTACTATTTGCTTTATAAGTTACAAGTATCTTCTAAAAAGCAAGTCTATCTTCATTCTCACTTCCTTTCTCATTTCACACGGTTCCAACCTTCTCCTTCCTCCCTTCTTGCTGTTCTCTCACGGTAATACAGCACCACCACCATGGAAGTCCATCTTTGATCTCTTGTAAAATCTAGCTCACTTATCCAAATCAAAAACAAACACCACCATTCTCTTCCTCTCATCAAGCTCTTCATTTCTATCTTCTCAAAACTTCAAAAGCCCCATTTCGGTGCCATGGAGTTTCACCATTGATGGAGCTTGAGCTTGTGTTTCTACATATTATTACTCTCCTTTGCTTCTAGGTAAGGAATCTCAAAGAAAAATCAAGTTTCCTTCATGTTTTTGCCTTGACCGAAAATACTCATTTATGGAGCTCTTTGTGTGACTTTGTTCTAGCTTCATTCCAATCTCTTATGGACTAGGTGGAGTCCTCTCTTCATAGATATTCAAACTCCCTTCAAAGATCAAGGTAAAACAACTACATTAATGTTTTTGAAATAATGTAAACCTAGGGTTTACAACGAGATGAAGCATAAAGCTTATATACTCATTTCAATGTTGGTATATTGTTTAGTAGTTGACAAGGAAAGAAATGCCTTATCGGTTTTAAGAGGAAACAAGAAAGAAGTTTGAGTGGAAAAGAGGTAAATATGTTATCTCAAAAGTGGTTTAATGCCTTAGGAGAAATGAGCTTATAATGCTTGCTAAAACTACCTAAAGAGCAAATGGAGAATGACTTAGTAAAATGTTCTCAAGGAGACTAGTAAAGGACATATGTCTTGTTGTGTGTATTTACAGGTCAAAGGCTTATATATTGTGGAGATTCAGTGTTTAAAGTTTATGCAATTTAAGGGCCTAAGGGCCATGTTATTTAAGGGCCTAAGTGCCAAGCAATTAAGTTTATGCACTATATGATGTAGTGTAAACTTGGTGAAGTTATGTGTGTGAGAAATTTCTTGATGGATTTTAGGTGTTCTTGTGTGATTAATGGAGAAAACAATGTGTTTTGGTCTAGTAATGTTCTAGGAGAACCCATGTCAAAATTTAGGAAAAATGTATAAGAAGTTCAAGATGTTTTAAAAGAATTTTGATGAACTAGGAAGTGTTCTAGAGTGTAATAATGACTTAGGCATGATCTTGAGGTTCTAGTATGTACCAAAGTCATTTTGGACTTAGTTAAAGACTTAGGCAAACTTTGGTAAATTGAGGAGAAAGTGTAAGCTTGGAAAAAAAGGAATTGTAAGAGTGACATAAGGAGTTTGTTTTGTAAGAAAGGATGTTTGGATGATGATGTTTGTGTGGAAGATATGTCTTGGTATAATGGTTAGAATAGGCATGAAACATCACTTAGAAACCTAAGGAGAAGATACTATAAGTGTTGGAGGCTTTGGAGGAATTTGGTTAAGTGTTTAAAGACTTGGAAATTGAATGTTTTGCCGTGTCCGAACTTCCGTCCGGACATGGAAGTTCGGACAGGCTCTGTTGGGTAAAGGATTTTCCCACTCTCGAACTGAGTCCGAACTTGGGAAGTCCGGACACAAGTTCGGACGTGACTGTTTCTATCTGGGATTTACTCTCGAACTGTGTCCGAACTTGGGAAGTCCGGACACAAGTTCGGACGTGTGTATGGTTTTCAGTATTAGGTCGCGGCTTGTGTCCAAACTTGGGAAGTCCGGACACAAGTTCGGACAAGGTGTTGTATGGGCCAAAACATTTGTTTAAGGTTATGAGATGATATGTAATGAGGGGGATTGATGGTTAATGATGTTATGAGGTTGTTAAGGACATGTTAGGTGAGTTTTAATGACAATTAAGTGGGCGAAAAGTTGTAATAAAATATGAAAGTAAAACAAGTTAAAAAGTGAAGTTATGTAACTAAGTTAACGGGGAAAAGTTATAAGCTTTAGACATTAAACAATCATGTTACCCCGAAGTTAATAAAAGTATATGTAATGTTGTCAGTTGTTCGAGAATTGCTCGAGGAACATAAGTGGACGTGATAAAGTGGACTCCGGTGACAGGTATGGTTTTCTTGCAACCTGTGTCCTACCGGATTACACCGGCTTGTATGCCAATGTGTTTTTCTGTATGTTTGCCACGTTGTAAGATAAAACATGTAATGAGTTTACAGTAATTCATATATGTGGCGTGTTCAACTCCGATACCATTTAACCTCGGCAGTGTTAACCTTAGTTAACTGAGTCTAGGAACACATGAGAGTTCGGTATTCGGATTAAACGACCCGAACCATGGGGCGTTCTAACCACGGCTATGCGTGAGTTGATTATGTGATGTTGTGTAAGTGAATGTGGGGATCTCCCTTGTATGTTTAACCCAGTTCTAATACTGTATGAGTGTAGTTATGATAGACTCCATAGTGGGGTTCTAACTAATATCTAAAAGTAAGTATGTACTAACAGTAGTGAGGAATCCGGTTGGCCGGTCGCGCGTTGTTTGGGAGAGGGTATCCTTCTTAGCCTTACCCTTCTCTTTGTTATGGTTGTTTCCCTCACGGGTTATGATCTCCCCTAGCTCACTCCAAAGCTTAGCTATTCTGACTTATGATTGGTTTAGGGGGAACATGTGTTTGTGTGATGTGTTCGGGCCTCCAAACCCGAACCATCTTAACTTAAGTTACTCGTCCGACTATTAGGACGGTAATGAGTGTTGTTGTTGTATAACGAGCTTACCATGAGGGTGACACCATTCTCTAGGCTCACCAGTGATTTAACTATGTTTGGGTCGGTTCCTAAGAGGACCGTTCCCGTTATGTTATGTGATGTCATTGTAAGTAATTCCTATTGCAATGTTATCTTGTGCACGTCGAAACGTGGAAGTGCTGTTATGTTTTGTTATGTGAGGAATGTTATATGGTGTAAGATATGGAGTGTGTGGATCATGGAAATGAATCCCAGTTTGTGATAAGAGGCGTTTAAGGATAACCCAATTATTGGGTAGTTGTCGTCTATTAAGGAAGTAGCTCCATTAGAGGAGGAACACTCTAGGGATAATGAATACCATGAGTGACATATCAAGTAAGGACGTATTATCCGTTGTTGAGCCATTGAGACGAAATGTCGGGTGTTGTGTGTTTACTGTTACATGCATGATTTAAATATAATCAACCGCATGCTAAGACGACAATTAGTTGTGCGTGGCCCGGTAGCATGTGGGCTGCGGGATTACCATACCAGCAAAGGTGCTGAGCCCCTTGGGGGCCACCCTTTCTCTTCTTTTCCTATTTCAGGTACAAGGAGCTGGAAGCCGTTCGAGAGTAGGACGGGGTAGTCATTGTACATGGGTAATCGTTTATGTTGTACATATACAGTAGGTGTAGTAAGACCGAAATTGTTATCGGCATTAGTCATAAATACTCGGTATAGTTGGAAGGTGTATGTTGTTGTTGTGTTAATGGAAAGGGATAGTAATGTGTAGTCGCTCGGGAATTTAGCCCATCAGACCGGTACAATGTGTATGTATTAGCCTTGTTAGCCACGTGGGTGGCTAACGGCGTGTAACACCAACGAGTTAAGTAATGTGATGAGGTTGTTTTTCCGCTGCAGTTTATTGTAAGCGTGTTAATGTTGGATGGGGTGTTACAGTAACAATTTTGGTCAACTAAATAATCATTAATAAATATTAGTGAAGCTTTAGGACCAATTAAATCAATAAAACGTGGAATTAGTAAAAACTGTCAAAAACGAGAAGTTGTGGGGTAGAAACATAAATAACACAAACTTATGTGTCCAATATTGTAAATACAATTTTAAAACCCTCATGGGTCCTGTGAGTGTGTCCGATCCCACACCTCTCTCTCTCTCACACACTCTTCACTCTCCTTTCATTAACAAAAGACAAAAGAATTTAAAAAGCAAAAAGTAAAACACTACTTTACTTACCTATCTCACACTCTCTCTCCCATTTCATTCTCTTCACTCACGTAGAGCTCACCCTCCTCCTCTCTATTTTCTCCTTCTTGACCGATAACAATGGTGAAATGAGAAACCCCCACACAAACTCCATCTTCTCTCCTCTTGTTGCTCCCCTAAATCCCTTCCAAAAATTATAAAAACTACACCATTGGAATCCTCTCATCAAGAGCTACATTCCTACATTTTCAAAAGTCGAAAACAACAACTTTCATCTCCATGGGTATGGAGCATTTGGAGTTTCAAGACCACCACTAGAACCACCTATTTCTCCTTGTTCTTGTGAGGTAAAAATATTCTCAAAACTCCATCTTTTCTAGCCCTCGTGGGCAAAACGAAATTTATAAACTAAGCTCTTGTTACTCCTTGTGTTCTAGCCGATTTTGGCCTCATTGGTGGAGTTGGAATATTGTTCTAGAGCTATTCCAAGCATTACTCATACCCTTGAAAGGTAATATAATTTCTAAACCCTAAAACCTACATTAGAACATACATAATGGTTAGGGTTGAATTGTGTATTAAAATGGTGTATTGAAAAGTGTATGTATATGGGCTGTAGTGTAAGATTGTTGAAGTAGCTAAAGCCGGTGGAAAGAGGAAGGAGGAAGAGAGGAGAAGCTTGTGAAATAACAAGGTAAAATATACTTGTCCTTGTGTAGTTTTGTATGTGTTTGTGTAACAGATTTTGGAAGTATAAAATGGTATTGTAAAATGGTAGTGTACTGGTGGAGTAGTGCATAAGAGAATACAAATGTTTTGAAACCTTAAAAGACATTGGAAACTTGTCAAAACAGATTTGGGAATGAGAGGTTGAGTGCAGGAATTTAAGGTTGTTTAGTATGGTATTTTGTATATGAGAATGGGTATATTGGTATTGGTTGTGAACAGGTGGTATGGATCAATAATGTGAGTGAAACCATGTGGATAATGTTAATAATATAGGGGAGACTATGTCAAATTTTAACTAGGAATTTGAGGACTTAAGTGTTCAAGATGAGAAAACAACCTAGGTAGTGACTAGGTGTATGTGGAGAGTATAATGGGAGCGTTTAGTAGCTTGTAACAGATTTGGGTATGATTGGTTAATGGGATGTAACTAGGAAGTGAATGGATGTGTTTTGGATACTAGGAGTAGCATTAGTTGAGGAAGTAATGGAGGAAATAAGAACCCAAAATCTGTAACAAAGTGTATAGAGATACATTAGAGAAGTTAGGAAGAATTACTGTGGAAGAATTGGTGACAAGAGTGTTGAACTTGGGTATAGATATTGTAGTGGCTTGGGAATGAATTGGAGGGTAAGATAATACATTGTAGGCTTTGGAAATGGCATTAGGAGATGAGAATATGCATGGGGGAAATAGGAACAAAAATCTGTAGCATTGGAGGATGAAAAACTGTTGTAAGTGTGGAAAGGAAGTGAGGAAATTGTGTAAGTTGATTGATGGATTGAGTAAGGAATTTGGTGGATGAACTAAGGCAATTTGGAGGGCCTAGGTAGTGTTTAAACATGTGGGATTACATGTAGAAAGATTGGAGAAACAATGGGCAAAGTATAGAACTGAAAACAGAAATAAAAATGCCAATACTGGGCCGGACCGACCTTGGGACCGAACTTGCAAGGTCGGTCGAGCCCAGATTTATAAAGACGGGAAAGCTTCTGGAATGGACCGAACTTGCGACCGGACTGCAAGTTCGGTTGGACCAGAGAAATTCCCCCGTCTGTAACCTACTGGAATGGACCGACCTTGCGACCGGACTTGCAAGGTCGGTCGACGCAAAATTTTTCCGTCTTGTAACTTACTGGAATGGACCGACCTTGCGACCGGACTTGCAAGGTCGGTCGAGCTAAAATTTTCCGTCTTGTAAGCTACTGGAATGGACCAACCTTGCGACCGGACTTGCAAGGTCGGTCGGGCTAAAATTTTCCGTTAAGTAACTCACTGGAATGGACCGACCTTGGGACCAGACTTACAAGGTCGGTCGGCCCTGGAATTTTCACCCGATGTAGCCTACTGACTTGGACCGAACTTGCAAGATCGGTCGCAAATTCGGTCGGGTCAAAACTTATAAAAAAAACTATAAGACTATGGTTAGTATATGTGTGTATGTATATGTATACCCACATATACATATGTGCATATATAGGTAAGTAAACCATTGTTAAGTAATTAGAAGTAAGTAAATAAAATGTAAGTATTGTAATGCAAGACTTAGTAAGTATGGATTAGTAAACGTAAGAGTAATCGGGTTAAGTTAAGGATAGATAGATTAATCATTCCACTGTATGTATATATAATAGGATTTGATTTGTGAACACCGGAGGAACGTTGGGATACAAGTACAACGGTGAAAGGTATGATTTCTTCATGCCCTGTATTCTAATCTGGTTACCCTGATTTGTGTGCTTATTTGATCACCTAAATAAGATAAATGCATGAATCGGACTATAATGCACTTACTTGTGCTTGTTTACATTGTTCTTGATAATTGTCTTGAACAATGGTTTGTATAATTCATGAAATATATGAATGATGATGATGTGTAATTGTACCTTGTAGTGTACTTGTATATTGTATTGTATTGGTATGGATGTGTATATGAATAATGTATTTGTGTATGTGGTTGGATGTTGACTTCTACTAATTCCTAACTACCTAACTCCTAACTTAAGTGAGTAAATTGGAATGAGTAGAAGTCCGATATAGTTTCGGCCACGCGTGAGGATGAGGAGACACAAGAGGTTGGATTCGATTCCTGGTTCGTAAGCTGGTCCACGGCCCAAATCCCTTAAGTGGGTAGCATCCTGGATTAGTGAAACAAATAAAGCCCGGTGATGGGACCGTGTAGTCCCTGCCCGGAGGTCCCGACGACTTAACTTGAGTAAGAGTAAGAAAGTAAGTATGTATGGGTATGAGTATGAGTATGAGTATGTATGTGTATGTATGGAGTAAACGAGTAAAAGAGTAATCTCCACCCGATTAACCCGGGTGGACCAATGAAGCTAACAAGAACTGTACTTGTGTATGTAATGAGTATGTGTATTCGGAAGAAGGTAAGTATGTATTGGATGGTTATATTGTATCCCCTGTATGTAATGAAGTGTATGTATGTATGCTTACGTAAGTATTCTTGTATTGTGTATAAGAGCATGTATGCATGAATGTTTGAATGAAATCAACCGCATGTATACGACCAAGTGGTCGGCGTACCCTCACTAGTACGCGGGGTATGCGGTTATCATGCGCAGCGAAAGCTGACCCCCTAGGGGGAACGTCTTTAGTGTACAGGTACCGAAGCGAATATGGTCAAGATGAGAGACCGGAGGCACACCCTTGTAATCAGAAGCAAGTAGTTTGTGAGGAACGGGTAGTAAGTAGTCTCTTAGTGAGTATGTATGAACTTGGAAGAAGCATTGTAATTATATTGGGAACCTAGTAAACTCGGTTATGTATTTGTATTGTACAGTTTACGGAGGAGTAAAGTATTGAATGGAATCTTGTAGTATTCGTTTGATGAATGGAGTATGTGTTGTGGAAGTGTAGTACTCGGGATTCCGGTCCATCAGACCGATGCTGTAAGCAGTAGTAGTAGCCTTGTTAGCCACGTGGGTGGTTAACGGCATTGTATCACCCATTGTATGTAAGTAAGTATCCGCTGCGTGTATCTGATGTGTAAGGAGATTGGACGATAAGCATTGTATTAATGGTAGGGGTGTTACAAAAAGTGGTATCAGAGCGAAGTATCGCTCTGATGACTGGAAATACCGAGCTTAGGAAATACCGAGTTAGGAATTAGAAGCTTAGGGCTAAGGGCTGAGTGTTAGCATTAGAGATATGCTAGTTAGGAACTACCGGTGAGTACCGGATACCTACGATACCAGTCCCGCCCGCCGCAAACCCCACTGTATAACTTGGGAAAGGACACCAGAGAGAAGAAAAGCCTTCTCATACTCGGGGAAAACCCGATCTGGCAGTGGTGAAGCAATCACACGGTAAACAAGAACCGACACATGGGTAGATTCCAAGAACTGGAAGACCCGGAGATGGATTCCGGTTGAACCACAACACCCGCACTTAATAGCGGTGGAATAAGCACTCCAACCACCAGGAGGCTACAACTTACAACAGCATGGGGCGACATGCTTAGCAGTCGCAGAACCTAACTAAACAACCAGCAGCAGGAAAAGAAGCACTGACCGTGCAATGGAATGAAAATGGGAGCAGTAACGGAACCCGAGACACAAGTCGACGGGATAGTAATACTTGAATAATACCACCAATGGTATGCTAGCCGACTAAGGACATAGTCAGAAGCGGTTAACTCCAGAATTACGACGCCATTAAGGTTGCAATACCTGGCCAATATAGCTCAGACAACTACGAGAACAACCATGAGATATAATCCGATAGGACTACAAGCGTAGTACCTAAACGAGGAAGGTTCAGTAACCACCACAGATGTGTGGGAACGAGCCACCAGGAACGACACTAAACCAAATAGATTGGGAATCTCCAAGGATTGGAGAAGTACCCAGATCTACAACGGCCATGTCTAGACCACCAAGAAGCTACCTAAAGGATCGAGTATACCAACTATAGATCAATAATATCAAGGGAAGAGTCAACGAGACTATCAAATACGAGTGGAAACCATACCGTGATCGGTATAGGACTACTCAAAAACCACCAGTACCACGCACTTGCCACGGCAAGTGCCGTAAGGACAGGAACATGCGGAGAACCCCAACACGTCACAAGCACATAGGAACGTGCTGTGACCGTAATGAGGCGACTACAGGAATAAACATCCTAAAACAGGAGGAATGAAACTATGGGAAGGCCTGACGGCCCGACCACTGTATTTAGAACATACCAGTCAGCGAGAAGCTGGACTTGGTCAAGATTTTGAACATGGCTATGCCATGAAGAACTTCTTTTAACACCGAACCATAGTTTTCAAACCAAGTTTTCTTTCAAAACCACAAACCTTCTTTTAAAACCTTGGATTTTAAAACCAGACCCAACAGCATTAGGTGAGTGTCATAGAATGATACAAAGGAGTTGACAACAGAATACTTCACCTAGGCGTGTGACGAACACTACGAGTGTACCCGTTACGGATGTGGGACCACCACACTCCGAAGGAGCTTGCGGGCCCGACATATAGTTGGGTAAGTGGTAACGTATCAATATGGTACCCCACGTATGTATACATGTAGTGTGCAACGCACGGGAAGTAGTCAACTCCGTTCTACGGACCATGAGTGAGTTCAACCAGAACAACTGGACACCTCAGACGACTAAGTATCAAGGAACTCGGCGAATCCATCTGAAGATGAGGAATAAGAACTAGGAAGTGCAAAGAGCACATACTAGTAAGTATAGACATTGGATATGTCTCAAATAATCCGAACGATTACCTAACAGCTGGATGGAATGCCCAGCCTAACCACATTAAGGCGAATGTCTAACGTGAACCTAACAATGCTTAACAAACGGGGCGGAATTCCTATGAGCAACCCCAAGATTACCACAAGTATAATCCATCATTGAAGGGGATGTTAAACCTAGTCAAGAATACTAGGAGCAAGTGTAAACAGTCTACCCAAGAACGGGAGACGTTATAACCCAAAAAGGGACGACTCAAGTACAATACCATAAGACGGTATAGAGGACAACACACGATATAAACATTAGCCGGATGTAACGGCACAGCTACCAACACCCAGAGCGATCCTTGAAGGGTGTCTGCGTTAACAACAGTTGAACAAGCGTAATGATATGAGCACGGGAGCTAAAACGAACACTCGGTTAGGACACCGAAGGGATTTCACTTAACAGGAAATACCCTAGCCTACAAAAGGCACTGATCAGCACCGGATTGCCTAAAGGGTCTCCTATGAACGGAAGCGTGATGTCACGACTTACCATAGAGCCCAGTAATACCTCTAACCTATGGGGTATACATGGCATGGCAACATGTATAAGCAGCTTGCAAAGAGCATAGCTTGCAGCAATATGGCCCTAAAGCCATAAACCTGATGCGTTGTATAACCTTAAACGGTTGCAAGACCCACACCATTACTAACAAGACTTGCAAGAGATATTGCCTCATACGACAAGAAATCAACAACTGGACCCTCAGTCCAAACCCAACATCCTGAGTGGCTTGGAGTAATGGCCACCTCAGTGTCACTGTCACTAGAGCACCAGTCTAGTATGCAGTGACGGAGTTTAATTACCCCTCATGCCTTCTGTAGCAATTGCACACAGAGGCATAAGAATCATGATAATGCCAACATTAGCCTAGTCCACATTTGGACACTACGAGAAACCCAAGGGAAGGTACCCCTCGTTAACCGAAGACCACCAACGCGGTGACGATGTGAACCTTAGAAAAGGCTTCCGTCTACTATAACAATAAACCACGCAATAGATATTGCCAACGGGTGACGGAATAAGGAAATGAGATTTCCAAACCATTACGACTTAAAGGAGTAAGCATACTCCATAAGCACCCAAACACGTGGTGGACTGCAGACGTTGTAAAGTGAGTGGTTAAACTGGTGTAAAAATAAAAGAAAAGAAATTAAAAACTCAAAATAAACGTCGGGCTGCAAACAAATCCCGGTTGTGGTAGTATAGTGAATTGTAAGCGACCGGATGTCGAACCGTGGGACTAATGTGCATATAATAGTACCTAAGCGTGTCACAAGAAAGGGGGGATTAATTGACTTGTATTATAAATAAAAAGGAAAGATAAAATAAACTAAGTTAATAGATAAATTAAACGGGACTCTGGGTCAGGTTAATATGATCTGCTTAATTATGCTATCTCTACCGGTTTAATTATAATTGTTTGGCAAAATTCCTCTTATTATCTTAAGGACTAAATCATAGCCTCAAAAGAACTCGTTTACCTGAAAATGCAAGGTTCTAATCAAGGTTCAAGCACAATACGTGTAAACGGACGGTTTAGATATGAGAAATTATTTATGCATCTGAAAATACTAACTTATTAAATCATAATAAGCTTTCTCCAAATTTACGGCTTAATTAACCTATCTATTTATCACCTGGTCTGATCAAAATAGACTTAGCAAGCAATTTAATAAACTCATGACATTTATTAAAAAGGCGAGAGATAAGCTTTAAAACGCAACAAACTGTATATAATTAAAACCAGTAAAAATATTGCATAATTAATACAAACACATAATAACCGTTCCCAGAGTATAAATATTCTAGCCTAACATATTAAATAGATAAACAGAAACAAGAGTAGTAGAAATCATCTGTAGTCACTCCTGTATTCGTTCTGCTATTTTGTATACGTAGGACTAGAGGTGAATATGGTGGAAAGTGAAAAAAAATGGAGAAGACGGGAGGAGAGAAATGAGATGAACGTGTGCTGTGTGGTGAAGTGGTACGGTGATGGATTGTATGGGTGGTGGATGGATAAATGAAAGGAGAAGGTACGTACGTTTATATAGAGGAAGCGAAGGTTTGAAGATAGACAGACGCGTGAGGAATTGATTGAGGCGGTGGAAGAACATTGATTGCGTTTGATTGCAGCTCATTGATTGCAGGGGACAGAGTTCACGCGTGAGGAAAATAAGGTAGGCGGAGCAGATGCGAGTTGCAGAGTCGGTGTGAAGAAGAAAACTGTTTCGTGACTGATTTTAGTCTTGTCCGCCTAAGCAACCGCCTCTGTTTGGGCGGTTTTATAATTGTCCGCCTGAACAACCGCCTCTGTTTGGGCGGTTCCCTTAGTCCTCCGTCTTCACGTCCGCCTGGAGTCCGCTGGAGTCCGCCTGGTGTCCGCCTGGAGTCCGCCTGGTGTCCGCCTGGAGTCCGCCTGTCTTGTCCGCTCATATTGGGGCGGTTGCCCATGCGGACACAATGTGCTCGTGACTTATTTTCCTTCAAACTTTGACCGGCTCTAGATTCTTCGTTTGGACCCCGTTTTCTGAGCCGTTTGCGTCAATGCGTTCATCTCTACGTCTATTTTACTCCCAGCTTGGTTTTCCTCATGTTAAACCAATAAATTTATGAGATAAACAATAAAACATAAACTAGAGGAAAACTAACCGAAGTGGAGAAATGAGCAAGAAAAGTGCTAATATTATAAATGAAATACACCTATAAAACATGCTCATTTGGACACTTATCATGGACCATTGTGTAAACACCAACATAGCTAACCTTGTCATTAGACCTATGAGTGGAGACAAACCCCTCAACAAGAACTTTCATTTATCAATGACAGAGTACTCTTCAATTGGAGAACGGGACCAGAAAACCCTTGAAGTTTCTTGGGATGTCCCGGTGATGTACATACCAGAATAAAACCGCACAGCTAGAGCCTATAACCAATGCTCAGCTTTGGGAGGACAGTAATTGTCAAAAACAATCAATGTGAGTGCACATTGCACACCACGAATGACCAACGCTCAAGAGAGCTTGTAAACCGGTAAATTGCTTTATCCTTGGTCAACCAAGATACTTGGTAAATTGTAGCACAAATGATGATAGAATGTGAGGTAAGTTAACCTACACATAAAACCAAAGTGGAATAAGACATCTCCACACTGGGAAGATAATAAGATGGCCGTATGCTATGACAACCGTCATACACACAAACACAGGGAACTCCTAGTGTATTTACACCATAAGGAAATGGTGCCAATGACAATGTCACTAAGTAAAAAGGAACTACCACAGTAACAGAAACAGTAAAAGCAATGTTGTACAATGAGTAAGAATACGGTGCGCAACAGGCGACCGCTATGAGGAATTAGTTAAGCAATGACACGGAGTATAAGTATGAGATGACAGGCAGAAATATTCTTTCCTATCACATAAGTGACTTACTGTCAAGCGTTTACGCCTCTGCACTCTGTATGACTGAGTGTTTTGGCATTGCACTTGTTCAGCTAATGATCTAATGAGATGGCGAGGGATATGGAGAATGTAAACCGTACTAAATCTTTCCTTTCACCACAAACATGGCATAAGCCAGTCAGGCAAGCTTAGCAACATACAGTGCGGCCTAAGGCCAAAGAAGCACGAAGAGTGTACAACACACTAATAATCACAAGATGTGAATTCCATTGGAATATAAGGTGAAAGGAGATACAAGAAAAGTCACTAGGACCAACGCATATAAAATGCAAGGTCATACAAGTAAAGAAGACTTGTACTGAACCAGGAGAACTGGTATAATTCAGAAGCTATTGACAACAGAGGAAGTACTACAACTAAGTAGTGACTTAACCTCGCCCGACAATAAGTCGGAGGAGCTTAATGAATAATCGTGGAAGCATAAATAGCATGTGCAGTAGATTACCAGAGAGCTGGTTATAAATCTTAACTCGTTGAGTTCAAACACGGTAAAAGAATACCGCAGTTGTTTAGTAAACCTTATTCCCATAATAGACGGATGAGAAGGTAATGTATAGCACATTAAGGATAACAAGAAGGGCGAATAACCCAAGTTATCAGGGTCACGCAGCAGAAGCTAGTGGGCCCTAGCTAGGAGATTAATGTACCTAGTGAGCATAATACAATGGCTATTAATGCCTTGAAACCGATTAGGCTAAATCGAATTAAATATGAGTTAAATAAACTCATATAGGAACTCTTGGTGCAAAGACTAAACCATTGGTATGGTTAAGACCCTTTGACCAGAGCATAGTATATAGCATACTGTAGTGAAGCTAAACGCTTCGGATTGCCCGAATTAAATAACCAATGTTTAATATTAACATATGGGTGATTACGTGGGCGTAATCCCTTTGAAGGGGGGTAGAGCGAAAACCGCTTAATGTAAGTTTTATGAATAAAACACTTAAACCGTAATGTGCATAGCACAAATGAGAATCAAATTGATGATTGGTACTATGTTAAATAAACATAAGTACTCATTCATATTGTAATTATGGTAACTAGGCATTAAACATGCAAATACCATAGGAGGAATGTACCTATCTTGTAACACCAGTGTAAGAGTATTAGTAAAAGAAAAGTAATGAGTAGTGGACGGAGCTCCACAAGTATTGTAACCTTTGAAGAAGTAGTACGAAATGAATGAGGATAGTAGATGAATGAAGTTTATGAGTAGTGGAATCGTAAGTAAAATATTTGAAACAATTGAAGCCAACTAAATCTTATAAGTGTAGTATTCCGTAGTTAGAATATAGGAGATGATGGTGAGTAATGGATGGAAGTAGTGAAGGTTTGAAATGAGCATTAGGATTGAACCATGGAGTAAAGCATTTGGGAAGTAGAGTGAGGACGATTGATGGATTGATTCCATCCTTTGGAGATGTATGAATTCGTAATCACGACTAGAAAGAATAAAAAGATAGAAAATGAAAACAATTAAATTATTTGTTTGATTGAACCTGATGTGGGAAGTCGAACTTGATCCTGATCAGATCAAGGGAAACCGAACACAAATTGGGGTGGAAAGATAGTTCAACACTGATGCTGATCACATCAGGGTCGAATGATTCTTGAAGCTCCCCTCAAGTGGTCACAAGAATCACACATAGGATAGAAGTAATGAACGTAAATTGGAATAGGGAGTTGTATGTTTTAGAAATTTTAATTGGTAGTGGTGGAAGAATTTCTTTTAGTATGGAGAATGAGGATGTGTTAGAAGTGAGTACCGAAGAAGATAGTAAGGTAGTATGTGGTATTATTCCAAGGGCGGCGGGACATAGAGGAGTCCCGTGTCTAGAGGACCTGAGCGCCTGCGGGATTGGAATGTGTATTGCATCGCTTGGGGATAGCCTTGCATTGTATGTATATAAATTTGGTAATGAGGAACCGGATGGTCGGTAGTAGTGCGGATCAGAGTAATTATTGTACATTGGTATGGTATGGAAAGGAGAAACCTTGAGTAACTGATTTGGGATTAGTAAGGAGGAAGAACGTATGGCTTTGGTATTGGACACGTAAGAATGAGTAAGCATTGTAAACCCATAACCTCGAACAACTTTGAGGACAAAGTTCCTAAGGGGGGTAGATTGAAATACCCCGAACTTAAACATAAGGATTAAAATTAATCTAATACGTATTTAAGGGCCTAATGGTACCTAATTAATATTGGTAAGGAGAATAAATCTAAAAAGAAATAAAGAAACGCTTAAAAAGCGAAAAACGCTAAATAAGCGTTAAAATAACCATAGGAGGTACGAGACCTCGGTTAGAGTATTATAGGGATTCTAAAGGCTTAATTGAGTCTAAAAAAAATTAGGGAACAACTCCCGAAGAAAACGGATCCTTGAGACGGATTAAAACCACTAACGAACCTTAAAGCGCGTGTTTCGAGGTAACCGGGAAAACATGTCTTTAAGCGGGTCAAAAGACTCGTAACAATTTTGGTCAACTAAATAATCATTAATAAATATTAGTGAAGCTTTAGGACCAATAAAATCAATAAAACGAGGAATTAGTAAAAACTGTCAAAAACGAGAAGTTGTGGGGTAGAAACATAAATAACACAAACTTATGTGTCCAATATTGTAAATACAATTTTAAAACCCTCATGGGTCCTGTGAGTGTGTCCGATCCCACACCTCTCTCTCTCTCACACACTCTTCACTCTCCTTTCATTAACAAAAGACAAAAGAATTTAAAAAACAAAAAGTAAAACACTACTTTACTTACCTATCTCACACTCTCTCTCCCATTTCATTCTCTTCACTCACGTAGAGCTCACCCTCCTCCTCTCTATTTTCTCCTTCTTGACCGATAACAATGGTGAAATGAGAAACCCCCACACAAACTCCATCTTCTCTCCTCTTGTTGCTCCCCTAAATCCCTTCCAAAAATTATAAAAACTACACCATTGGAATCCTCTCATCAAGAGCTACATTCCTACCTTTTCAAAAGTCGAAAACAACAAGTTTCATCTCCATGGGTATGAAGCATTTGGAGTTTCAAGACCACCACTAGAACCACCTCCTTCTCCTTGTTCTTGTGAGGTAAAATATTCTCAAAACTCCATCTTTTCTAGCCCTCGTGGGCAAACGAAATTTATAAACTAAGCTCTTGTTACTCCTTGTTTCTAGCCGATTTTGGCCTCATTGGTGGAGTTGGAATATTGTTCTAGAGCTATTCCAAGCATTACTCATACCCTTGAAAGGTAATATAATTTCTAAACCCTAAAACCTACATTAGAACATACATAATGGTTAGGGTTAAATTGTGTATTAAAATGGTGTATTGAAAAGTGTATGTATATGGGTTGTAGTGTAGATTGTTGAAGTAGCTAAAGCCGGTGGAAAGAGGAAGGAGGAAGAGAGGAGAAGCTTGTGAAATAACAAGGTAAAATATACTTGTCCTTGTGTAGTTTTGTATGTGTTTGTGTAACAGATTTTGGAAGTATAAAATGGTATTGTAAAATGGTAGTGTATGGTGGAGTAGTGCATAAGAGAATACAAATGTTTTGAAACCTTAAAAGACATTGGAAACTTGTCAAAACAGATTTGGGAATGAGAGGTTGAGTGCAGGAATTTAAGGTTGTTTAGTATGGTATTTTGTATATGAGAATGGGTATATTGGTATTGGTTGTGAACAGGTGGTATGGATCAATAATGTGAGTGAAACCATGTGGAGAATGTTAATAATATAGGGGAGACTATGTCAAATTTTATCTAGGAATTTGAGGACTTAAGTGTTCAAGATGAGAAAACAACCTAGGTAGTGACTAGGTGTATGTGGAGAGTATAATGGGAGCGTTTAGTAGCTTGTAACAGATTTGGGTATGATTGGTTAATGGGCTGTAACTAGGAAGTGAATGGATGTGTTTTGGATACTAGGAGTAGCATTAGTTGAGGAAGTAATGGAGGAAATAAGAACCCAAAATCTGTAACAAAGTGTATAGAGATACATTGGAGAAGTTAGGAAGAATTGGTGTGGAAGAATTGGTGACAAGAGTGTTGAACTTGGGTATAGATATTGTAGTGGCTTGGGAATGAATTGGAGGGTAAGATAATACATTGTAGGCTTTGGAAATGGCATTAGGAGATGAGAATATGCATGGGGGAAATAGGAACAAAAATCTGTAGCATTGGAGGATGAAAAACTGTTGAAGGGTGGAAAGGAAGTGAGGAAATTGTGTAAGTTGATTGATGGATTGGTAAGGATTGGTGGATGAACTAAGGCAATTGGAGGGCCTAGGTAGTGTTTAACATGTGGGATTACATGTAGAAAGATTGGAGAAACAATGGGCAAAGTATAGAACTTGAAAACATAAATAAAAATGCCAATATTGGGCCGGGATGACCTTGGGACGAACTTGCAAGGTCGGTCGAGCCCAGATTTACAAAGAGGGAAAGCTTCTGGAATGGACCGAACTTGCGACCGGACTTGCAGTTCGGTGACCAGAGAAATTCCCCCGTCTGTAAACTACGGAATGGACCGACCTTGCGACCGGACTTCAAGGTCGGTCAACGCAAAATTTTTCGTCTTGTAACTTACTGGAATGGCCGACCTTGCGACCGGACTTGCAAGGTCGGTCGAGCTAAAATTTTCCGTCTTGTAAGCTACTGGAATGGACCGACATTGTGACCGGACTGCAAGGTCGGGGTCGGGCTAAAATTTTCCGTTAAGTAACTCACTGGTATGGACCGACCTTGGGACGGACTTACAAGGTCGGTCGGCCCTGGAATTTTCACCCGATGTAGCCTACTGACTTGGACCGAACTTGCAAGACGGTCGCAAGTTCGGTGGGGTCAAAACTTATAAAAAAAAAACTATAAGACTATGGTTAGTATATGTGTGATGTATATGTATACCCACATATACAGTGCATATATAGGTAAGTAAACCATTGTTAAGTAATTAGAAGTAAGTAAATAAATGTAAGTATTGTAATGAAGACTTTAGTAAGTATGGATTAGTAAACTTAAGAGTAATCGGTTAAGTTAAGGATAAATAGATTAATCATTCCACTGTATGTATATATAATAGGATTTGATTTGTGAACACCGGAGGAACGTTGGGATACAAGTACAACGTGTTGAAAGGTATGATTTCTTCATGCCCTGTATTCTAATCTGGTTACCCCGATTTGTGTGCTTTTGATCACCTAAATAAGTAAATGCATGAATCGGACTATAATGCACTTACTGTGCGTTTACATTGTTCTTGATAATTGTCTTGAACAATGGTTTGTATAATTCATGAAATATATGAATGATGATGATGTGTAATTGTACCTTGTAGTGGTACTTGTATAGGTATTGTATTGGTATGGATGTGTATATGAATAATGTATTTGTGTATGTGGTTGGATGTTGACTTCTACTAATTCCTAACTACCTAACTCCTAAAAGTGAGTAAATTGGAATGAGTAGAAGTCCGATATGTTTCGGCCACGCGTGAGGATGAGGAGACACAAGAGGTTGGATCCGATTCCTGGTTCGTAAGCTGGTCCACGGCCCAAATCCCTTAAGTGGGTAGCATCCTGGATTAGTGAACCAAGTTAAAGCCCGGTGGTGGGACCGTGTAGTCCCTGCCTGAAATACCCCAAACCTTGGTATGTTGGTAAATGTTTAACTATGGTATTTAAAGGCTAAAAGTGCCTTAGAAACATGAATGAACCATTTAAACCATAGTAAAGTGCAATAAAGCACTAAGACACAGTTTGAGCAAAAACATGCTCTAAGCTATGAGTGAACTTGGTTAGGACCCAAAGAGCCTACCAAGACTTAATAACATTTAATTATGATTTTATAAGGCTAATTAAGTCCTTAGGAAACTTGGTAGACAATGAAACCAAACAAAACACAAGGTAATACCTTAAAGTCAATATGAGCAAAAATGTGCTAAGCTTGGGATAAATGTGTATAAGGCCTAATGGTCATACTATGCCTTAATTATATGTTAATGAACATATTAAATCAATTACCAAAGAAAACCAAGCTTGAAAACAAGTTAAAACACAAAATGTGCTTTAAGAAGTCTTAAAGCACGTTTTTGAAAAATTGTCTTGTAAATGAGTTTGAATGGCTAAATGTCCATCATTACTCTTTAATTAACATGTGTACTATATAGTATCACATTTGGTGGCTATATCAATGGGAAATCAAAAATTTCACTTCTATGTGCCTTGTTATTGGTGAATAGTGATTTTTATAACTAGTTTGTAACATATAATGTTATAAGTGATTAAGTTGGTCAACAAAGACCAAAACACCCTTGCTACTATTTGGGGCCGGTTTCCTTAGTGACTCACCACACCTACACAAACAAATGAGTTAACTAAATGATAAAGCAAAAGTTACTAGTCACTTTAGTACAAATATCTTCTAAAAGCAAAAGCAAACCTCATTCTCTCATTTCCCTCCTCATTCACACGTATCCAACCTCCTCCAACCTCTCTTCTTTCTCTCTTTTACGATTTGCCATAGCACCACACAAGAACTCCATCTTGAATGCTTGTAATCTAGCTCCATGGTCCAAATTCAATTTCAAGACCACCATTCTCTTAGTTAAGCCAAGCTCTACAATCTTGTCCTTTCAAAACTTCAAAACCACCATTTCGGTGCCAAGGAGAACTTCCATGGAAGGGCTTGAGCTAATTTTTATGCCTTGTTGATCACCTTTGCTTCAAGGTAAGGAAAAACCAAAGAAACTTCATTTCCTTCACTTTTGGTTGTTGACCGAAAATTCACCTCATAATGGTGTCTTCTCTTGTCTTGTTTTAGCTTCATTTGAATCTTCCAAGGGCTAGGAGGAGTCCTCTCTTGATATATATTAAGCTTCTTTTCATTCCAAGGTAAAACAATCATGTAATACCTTAAGATAATATATATAACTAGGGTTTACAATGAGATAAAGCTTAAAGCTTATATACTCATTTCAATGTTGGTATATTGTTTAGTTGTTGACAAGGAAGGAAATGCCTTACCGGTTTACAAAGGAAACAAGAAAGAATTGTGAGGAAAAGAGGTAAACAAGCTATCTCAATGTGGTTTAATGCCTTAGGAGAAATAAGTTATAATGCTTGTTAAAACTACCTAAAGAGCAAATGGTAAATGAGCTAGTAAAATGCTCTCAAGGAGTTTATTAAAGGATATGTATTGTTGGGTGTATTTGCAGGTCAAAGGCATTATGTGGGAAATTCAGTGTTTAAGGTTTATGCAATTTAAGGGCCTAAGAGCCATGCATTTAAGGGCCTAAGTGCCAAGCAATTTAAGTTATGCACTATATTGTGATGTAGTGCTTAATGTGTGAAGTTTGTGTATAAAATGTGTTTGATGGATTTTAGGTGTTCTTGGATGAAAGAAGTAGTAGAAACCTAAGTGTTTGGATGTGGGTATATACTAGAGAAGCTATGGCCAAATTTGGGAAATGTGTAAGAAGTTCTAAGGGTGGTAAGTGAGTTTTGGTGAACTAGGAAGGATTAAAGGTGAATGAATGTTTACTTGAGAAGAAAACATGTATTAAGGTGATTTAGAGTGATGCAGGGATTTAGGTGTTGCCTTGGAAGTTCTAGGAATCCAATGTGTGTTTGAATGTATTAAAGTCTTGGAGGAGTGTTTAAGGTTTAGGTAAGGTTGTGTTCAGGAACAAGTGATGTTTAGGTAAGGTTTTGAGTAAGGAGTTTTAAGAAGTTGTGAAAAGGAGATTTAGTTAGTAAGAAAAGAAGTTGAGAGATGATGTTAAGGTATAGAGGAAACACCTTGGTCTAGTGGTCATTATAGGTGAAATACCACCTAGAGATCTTAAGGAGGAAACATTCCTAGTGTTAGGAATTTGTTGAGATAAGTAAAGGTTTAAGGAATTAGGAAAAAAATAGTATTGTGAGTGTTTAAGAATGTCTTAAGGGTGTGTTTGAAGTGCCAAATGATGTTAGAATACATTAAGAGGCCTTAGGAGAGATTTGGTGATGATTGGCAAAGTTTGGGTAAGATTAGAAGGCGACCGACCCAGGGGCCGACCCAGTTTTTGGGTCGGTCGAGCCTCTGTTAGATGTTAGGAATGTGTTCGGTAATGGTCCGACCCAAAAGGGTGGGTCGGACATGGGTCGGTCGGTTAAGTTTCAAAGGTAGGAAAATGTTCGCACATGGACCGACCAGAATGGTGGGTCGGACGTGGGGTCGGACGGGCATGTTTGTAAGGAAGTAAAAGGGGTCTGTAATGGACCGACCCAGTTGTGGGTCGGACGGTGGGTCGGTCGGACCAAAAACATGGTTTAAGGTTATGAAATCATATGTGATGATGGGGATTGGTAGGTAATGATGTTATAAGGATGTTAAGGACATGTTAGGTGAGTTTAATGACAATAAGTGGGCTAAAGGTTGTATTAAGATGCGAGAGTAAAACGTGTTAAAAATGTAAAGTTATTTAACCAAGTTAACGGGGAAAGTTATAAGCATTAGACTTTAAAACAAACATGTTACCCCAATGTTAATAAAAGAACATGTCATGTCAACAGTTGTTCGAGAATTGCTCGAGGAACATAAGTGGACGTGGTAAAGTGGACCCCGGTGACAGGTATGGTTTTCTTGCAACCTGTGTCCTACCGGATTACACCGGCTTGTATGCCAATATGTTTTTCTGAGTGTTTGCCACCTTGTAAGATAAAACATGTAATGAGTTTATAGTAATTCATTTATGTGGCGAATATGATTCCGATACCGTTTAACCTCGAATGTGTGTGTAAACTTAACTAACCGACTCTAGGATCATACAAGAGATCGGCAATCGGATTTAACGACCCATACCATGGGATCGTTCTAACCACGGCTATGCGTGAGTTGGTTGTATATTGTTGCTATGTGCAAGTGTGTGAACCTCCTTTGGGTGATTAACTCGGTTATGATACCGTATGGTTGTGGGTGTGATAGGCTCCAATGAGAGCCCTAACTATTAACTTATGAGCATATGTATGTACTAATGGGGGGAGAGGAGTCCGGTCTGTTCCGGCCACGCGTGTGAGGATGGGGGTCGTGCCATTATAGGTTCGACCCTCTGGGTAGTTATGGTTGTTTTCCCATTGGGTTTCCAACCTTCCCTTTAGCTTAACCAAAGCTATATTACTGACTCACGTCGGGCCACGGGGGGGCATAAATGGTTATGTTATTTCGGTGTGCTTGGGATTACTATATCCGACTCACCTTGGGTATAAGTTAACCGTTCTATATAACCGGACGGTAACGAGGTTGGTAACGAGCTTAACATGGGGTTGGCAAAAACCCCTAGGCTCACATGGTATACTAACTATGGTGGAAGGTTCCTTGTGAGAACCGATTTCATGGTGTTATGTAATGTTACGGTGTTATGCTATGGTATATATATATATATTGGATGTTTAAATGAATGCGACGTCGTCATCTGTACGTCGTAACAAGGAAAGTGTTGTTATGTTCTGTTATGTGCGGAATGAGTTATGTGGTAGGTTATGGAATGTGTGGATCATGTAAATGAATCCCAGGTTGTGACAAGAGGCGTTTAAGGATAACCCGATTATTGGGTACATGTCGTCTGTTAAGGAAATAGCTCCGTTTTGGAGGAGAGCCACTCTAGGGTTAAAGGAATCATTGGATGGTAGGTTAAGTGTGGATGTGTTGGTTATTGGTTGAGCCATTGAGGCGAAATATTATGTGAGGTATGTTAATGGTTGTATGCATGATTTAAATATAATCAACTGCATGCTAAGACGACAATTAGTCGTGCGTGGCCCGGTAGCATGTGGGCTGCGGGATTACCATACCAGCAAAGGTGCTGAGCCCCTTGGGGGCCACCCTTTCTCTCCTTTTCTATTTCAGGTACAAGGAGCTGGAACCGTTCGAGAGTAGGGCGGGCGGGCAGATGTTTATACATGGGTAGCCATTTAAATGGCGTGAGTATGATAGGCGTAGTAAGACCGAAGTTGTTATCGGCAGTAGTTGGAAATACTCGGTACAGGGGGAGTGTATGTATATAATAAATGTTGAAGATGGAACGAGGATTGTATTGTGTAGTTGCTCGGGAATTTAGTCCATCAGACCGATACAAATGTACATATATTAGCCTTGTTAGCCACGTAGGTGGTTAACGGCGTGTAACACCATTGGAATAAGTAATGTGATGAGTTGAGTTTCCGCTGCAGATTGTTATTATGTATTTGTTGTTGGATGGGGTGTTACAAAAAGTGGTATCAGAGCGAAGTATCGCTCTGATGACTGGATTACCGAGCTTAGGAATACCGAGTTAGGATTTAAGTACTTTGGGTTAAGGGTTGAGTGATAGCGTGAGAGATACGCTAGTAAGGAACTACCAGTGAATACTGGAAACTTACAATATCCATCCCACCCTCCACAATCCCTGTTATATAACTTGGGGAAGAACGCCAGAGAGATGGAAGTCCACTCTTACTCGGGAATACCCGATCTGGCTGCTATTAAATACCTTTAGGGTACGGAGAACCTGTCACACGGTAGATCCCGAAAACTGGGAATCCCGGAGACGGTCTCCATCTAAACAATGTTAACCGCATTCCATAGCGACAAATGAAGGATTTTGTGTATAGAGGAATAGAATTTCTGGCAACCTGGGTCGACATGCCGAGCAGTCGAGGATGACCAGCTTGCAACGCACCGACCGTGCAACAGGCAAGAAGTGGATTAATAAAACCCGAGACGAGTGTCTACGGGACCACAATTGATGAATAATACACCAACGGTATATCAACAGACAAGGGAACTACAATGTAGTGCCCAAATACATGGAACGGGCTACAGAGAGAATACAATACTAAGGAAAAGGGGTCTCCCAGAATGGGAAACACCCTAGTTGATGATCGTCATGTGAAGACAGTGAGAAGTCACCTAGAAGAGTTATTATCAAGACAGTAAGATCAGTGAGGGCCAATAAGGCCACTGATGACAATATGGGTCAAAACAATACCACAACCGGTATGTGTTGAACCGATAGCCAGTTAGCATGGCGCACTTGCCATAGCAAGTGCTGCTATAACAGGGCTGTTCGGGAAATTTATAACCACTACAAAGTACTTGGAAAAGTACAATAAAGTTAAATGTGAATGTCATAACAGTGGAAGGGCTTGTTAGCCTAACCTCTGTAATTGGAAACACACCAGTCAGCAAGAAGCTAGACTTGGCTAAGGTAAGAAGATGTTGTGAAACCATGGAAATTTTTCTTTCAAACCTAATTTTCACAAACCCTTTTCTTTTCAAACCAGATTTTCTTTCAAACCGACACTTCTTTCCAACCTTCTTTAAACCAAACCGGTGAAACCAAGGGCAATTGGCAAGGATACAACAGTGGATAAACCTTCCCTCGATTAAGTTCGGGAAGCAAGGAATGAATATTGTCACAGGACAATATAAGGGAGTTGACGACAGAATGCTTCACCTAGGCGTGTGACGGACACTACTAGTGTACCAACTGTGTTGTGGGACGACCGCACTCCGATAGGAGCATGTGGGCCTGACAGACCTACTTATAGGTTAGTTGGGTAAGTAGTAATGTATCAGTATGATACCCCATATATGTGTACGAGTAGAGTCCGAAACACGGGAAGTAGTCGACTCCGTCTACGGTCAGCAGTATAAATCAAGCTAGAGCTAGAAAATACAAGGAATGCTTGAAGTAAAGGAACCCAGTTAAGTTAAAAAGGACTAAAGGAACTAGTGAGTTTATTTCAAGGAAATGTGTAGAGTCAAGAAGTGCGAAGAGCACGGAATGTTATATAAAGACATCGCATATGTCTTAATAAGCCGAGGGATAAAACATGATAGCTGGAACGGAGACCCAGCCTATGCGTGGCAAGACAGATGCCTAATGTGAACATATTGATGTGCAATGAACGGGATGAAACTCCCAGAATGAGTACATACACTATCAGGAAATATTGATCTTCACAGAAGAAGATAATAACCGGTTAAGCGCGCAAACAGCGTGGCTAACTGAAAATACCAATAGCAACACCCAGGAGCAATCCTTAAAGGGTGTTCGCATCAATAATTGTTGCACAAAATGACGTGACAGAAACACAAGGGTTGAAATTAACACCCAGTTTAGACATAAGTTGTCAGGAGACGGACTGACAAACCTAAGGGGCATCCCATGAAAGGAAACGGAATACAACGACCTTGTCATGGAACCCACTACAACCTCCAAACATGTAATATGATACAGAGGAGTACATGTGTGGACAGCCTACAATGAGCCCAGCTCAAGGCAAATAAGGCTTATAAGCCATAAACGAGATATCGATTGATGGTAGAAGTTTATGTGGTATAAGTGAATAGAGTGGTAAGCGAACCACTGCACTAAGAGTGGGGATACCTCTCGATATTGTGAGACCGCAGGAGCGGTAGTTATATGAATCAAGTTCAAGAGATATGTGGAGGATGGACCACGTTGTTATTACCCCAGGGTGATTTAAATAAAATAACACGAAAGGAAGTGCTCGTACCAGTTGTGTACGCAGGAAGTGTGATAAGTTGATAGCAATCACCATAGGTGTGTGAAGCTAAATGTGTAGCGAACAACGCTCAAGGGAAAAATAGTAGTATAATCAAAAATCAGCCAAATAAGTGGCCAGATAAACCCAGTGTAATGGCGGAAGCTAATATAATAGCGGATACAGTGTAAGTTGATGTTATATAATGAGTAAGGACACGGTGCGCAATGAGCGACCGTTGTATGAGGATGGTTAGATGATAAAATGGGGAGTGAGCAGAGTTATGAGTTAAACCCAGTGGAGGCACAACAGTAAATGATAGCAAACGAACCGAGCAGTAAGCCGGTGACAAGTATCATGTGGTAAGAATTTCAGTAAGACACGGTGTAAATTCCTGTCGCAATCGCATGAGAGATTTACTGTCAAGAGTTTACGCCTCTGCACTCTGTATGACTGAGTGTTTTGGTATTGCTCTTGTGCAGTAATGATCAAGTGGGATAGCTAGGAATCCGAAGCATGGTAATGGTGGAAGAATAAGTTATAATGGCGGTTGCATAGGAAATGCAAGGCCGCACCAATAAAAGGGTACTTGTATAGAACCAAATGTGGAGACATGATTAACAGTAAGTGACTACAGTAGCACTAACTGCCAAATATCGGTATGGAATATACCCCAAATATTGTAAATAGCTGAGAGAGCACTACACACTTGGTAGTAGCTTAATCTCAACCGACAATAAGTCGGTAGAAGCAAGTCAATCATTGCGAATTACATAGTAGTTTATGCTGTAAGCTACTGGAGAAATGGATGGAAAATTGTGAAACTCACCGAATTCGCTCAGGGTAAGAGATACCGTGCGTCGGTTGAGAAACCATTGTTACCTAGATAAGGGTAATACATTGGAGATGTACAATACAGTAACAGTAACGAATGGAGCAAACTAGCTCTATAATTATCAGGGTTGCGCAACAGAGGCCAGTGAGCCCATGCGTCAGGTACCGGATATACATTGTGAATACAAATGGATGGCGAGAAATCAATGCCTAAAAGCCTCACAGGCTAGGACCGAAACCGGTTATGAGTTACAACTCCAATGCGAATTCTTGGTTAGGGACTAAACCGCCATTATGGTTAAGATCCTCTAATCAGAATCCATTGTGTAATAGACCGCGTGGAAGTTAAAATACTTCACGACGGCAGAACATTCTAAGCCAAGGTTTAGTGATTGATTACGTGGGCGTAATCCCTTTTAAGGGGGGTAGAGCGCAAAACCACTTAGTGTGTGTTACCGTACAAGTGTACGTGAACTAGGTGTGCATAGCACAAAATGGTTGTTATGATGGTTGGCACGTGTGTTATATAAACATACGCATTTATTTGTGGGTAAATTGTGGTAATTGCGCATGGAGGATGCGAATACCATTGTGGGAAGTGTGTTTATTTTGTTAACAGTGGTGTGTGAGAGTACAAGTGGAAGGGAGTAAAGAAACTCCCGGGGATCTAAAACCCCGATGGTGCATAAATGTAAACCATGTATTGTATTTTGATAAAAATATATGTATATATATACATGAGGGGTATAAGACCGACATAGAACCTAGTGAGAATTAAATTTCCTAGGTAACTTGAATTAAGTTGGATTTGGACGAAGATTGATAGACGGAGTTCTATCCCTTGGAGATGCTATGATTATGACTAGAAGGATTCAAAGATAGAAAATGGGATATGCTTAAATTAATTGTTGGTTGAAAATGAAGTGGGAGGTGGAACTTGATTATCATGAGATCAAGGGAAGCCGAACACAAATTGGGGTGGAAAGATAGTTCAACACCGATGCTGATCACATCAGTGTTGGATGATTCTTGAAGCTCCCTATAAGTGATTACAAATAACCATGTTAAGAAAGATACAAGGAGCATAAACTGGACTTGGAGTTGTATGGTGTTTTCAAAAAGAATTTTCAATTGGTGTTTTAAAAACGAGCGATTAATATTTTGAATAAAAGACCTTCTTATACTTAACCTAGTAAAGAATATTTTTGTAGTACTTGCTCACGAGCTGAGGACGTATGAGCCTTTGTCTTCGGACCGGTGACATGAGAAGTACATATGTTGAAAATTGAGTGAATGTTTTAATTTCCCAAAGGCACGGGGACGGAAGGCGTCCATCGCGACCGGGTTCTGCGGGATCACAATGTATATGTACTCAAAGTGGGATTCGAACCCATGGAGAGATGGAAAAGGTATTTCTGTTTGATATACATGCTATGACATGTTGTTTGGTATGGGTGATAAGGGTTATTTGACTTTGATCTCCTAAAGTGTGTGCTATCAAGACCTATGAGTCTAAATGTGTTGTGTTACATAGACCTATGAGTCTAAATGTGGTTATGTCACCCAGACCTAAGAGTCTGAGGGATATTGTATGGGTGCAAGTGTGGTGAAGGTACCCGGACCATTGAGTCCGAGGTTACCATGTGAATATGATATTTTATGTATAAGGTGGATATGTTGCCCGGACCATTAAGTCCGAGGTTGGATGTGAAAGATGGTTGGTAATGGAAGTTTTGTGGCTATAAGTAATTCCCGTATTCTAGTCAAATGATGCAGGGAAAGGTGAACTTCGAGGACGAAGTTCTTTTAAGGGGGGTAGATTGAAATACCCCAAACCTTGGTATGTTGTGTAAATGTTTAACTATGGTATTTAAAGGCTAAAAAGTGCCTTAGAAACATGAATGAACCATTTAAACCATAGTAAAGTGCAATAAAGCACTAAGACACAGTTTGAGCAAAAACATGCTCTAAGCTATGAGTGAACTTGGTTAGGACCCAAAGAGCCTACCAAGACTTAATAACATTTAATTATGATTTTATAAGGCTAATTAAGTCCTTAGGAAACTTTGGTAGACAATGAAACCAAACAAAACACAAGGTAATACCTTAAAGTCAATATGAGCAAAAATGTGCTCTAAGCTTGGGATAAATGTGTATAAGGCCTAATGGTCATACCTATGCCTTAATTATATGTTAATGAACATATTAAATCAATTACCAAAGAAAACCAAGCTTGAAAACAAGTTAAAACACAAAATGTGCTTTAAGAAGTCTTAAAGCACGTTTTTGAAAAATTGTCTTGTAAATGAGTTTTGAATGGCTAAATGTCCATCATTACTCTTTAATTAACATGTGTACTATATAGTATCACATTTGGGTGGCTATATCAATGGGAAATCAAAAATTTCACTTCTATGTGCCTTGTTATTGGTGAATAGTGATTTTTATAACTAGTTTGTAACATATAATGTTATAAGTGATTAAGTTGGTCAACAAAGACCAAAACACCCTTGCTACTATTTGGGGCCGGTTTTCCTTAGTGACTCACCACACCTACACAAACAAATGAGTTAACTAAATGATAAAGCAAAAGTTACTAGTCACTTTAGTACAAATATCTTCTAAAAGCAAAAGCAAACCTCATTCTCTCATTTCCCTCCTCATTCACACGTATCCAACCTCCTCCAACCTCTCTTCTTTCTCTCTTTTACGATTTGCCATAGCACCACACAAGAACTCCATCTTTGAATGCTTGTAACTCCTAGCTCCATGGTCCAAATTCAATTTCAAGACCACCATTCTCTTAGTTAAGCCAAGCTCTACAATCTTGTCCTTTCAAAACTTCAAAACCACCATTTCGGTGCCAAGGAGAACTTCCATGGAAGGAGCTTGAGCTAATATTTTTATGCCTTGTTGATCACCTTTGCTTCAAGGTAAGGAAAACCAAAGAAAACTTCATTTCCTTCACTTTTGGTGTTGACCGAAAATTCACCTCATAATGGTGTCTTCTCTTGTCTTGTTTTAGCTTCATTTGAATCTTCCAAGGGCTAGGAGGAGTCCTCTCTTGATATATATTCAAGCTCTCTTTCATTCCAAGGTAAAACAATCATGTTAATACCTTAAGATAATATATGTAACTAGGGTTTACAATGAGATAAAGCTTAAAGCTTATATACTCATTTCAATGTTGGTATTGTTTAGTTGTTGACAAGGAAGGAAATGCCTTACCGGTTTACAAGGAAACAAGAAAGAAATTTGTGAGGAAAAGAGGTAAACAAGCTATCTCAATGTGGTTTAATGCCTTAGGAGAAATAAGCTTATAATGCTTGTTAAAACTACCTAAAGAGCAAATGGTAAATGAGCTAGTAAAATGCTCTCAAGGAGTTTATTAAAGGAATATGTATTGTTGGGTGTATTTGCAGGTCAAAGGCATTATTATGTGGGAAATTCAGTGTTTAAGGTTTATGCAATTTAAGGGCCTAAGAGCCATGCATTTAAGGGCCTAAGTGCCAAGCAATTTAAGTTATGCACTATATTGTGATGTAGTGCTTAATGTGTGAAGTTTGTGTATAAAATGTGTTTGATGGATTTTAGGTGTTCTTGGATGAAAGAAGGTAGAAACCTAAGTGTTTGGATGTGGGTATATACTAGAGAAGCTATGGCCAAATTTGGGAAATGTGTAAGAAGTTCTAAGGGTGGTAAGTGAGTTTTGGTGAACTAGGAAGGATTAAAGGTGAATGAATGTTTACTTGAGAAGAAAACATGTATTAAGGTGATTTAGAGTGATGCAGGGATTTAGGTGTTGCCTTGGAAGTTCTAGGAATCCAATGTGTGTTTTGTGAATGTATTAAAGTCTTGGAGGAGTTGTTTAAGGTTTAGGTAAGGTTGATGTTCAAGGAACAAGTGATGTTTAGGTAAGGTTTTGAGTAAGGAGTTTTAAGAAGTTGTGAAAAGGAGATTTAGTTAGTAAGAAAAGAAGTTGAGAGATGATGTTAAGGTATAGAGGAAACACCTTGGTCTAGTGGTCATTATAGGTGAAATACCACCTAGAGATCTTAAGGAGGAAACATTCCTAGTGTTAGGAATTTTGTTGAGATATAAGTAAAGGTTTAAGGAATTAGGAAAAAAATAGTATTGTGAGTGTTTAAGAATGTCTTAAGGGTGTGTTTGAAGTGCCAAATGATGTTAGAATACATTAAGAGGCCTTAGGAGAGATTTGGTGATGATTTGGCAAAGTTTGGGTAAGATTAGAAGGCGACCGACCCAGGGGCCGACCCAGTTTTTGGGTCGGTCGAGCCTCTGTTAGATGTTAGGAATGTGTTCGGTAATGGTCCGACCCAAAAGGGTGGGTCGGACATGGGTCGGTCGGTTAAGTTTCAAAGGTAGGAAAATGTTCGCACATGGACCGACCCAGAATGGTGGGTCGGACGTGGGTCGGACGGGCATGTTTGTAAGGAAGTAAAAGGGGTCTGTAATGGACCGACCCAGTTGTGGGTCGGACGGTGGGTCGGTCGGACCAAAAACATGGTTTAAGGTTATGAAATCATATGTGATGATGGGGTTGGTAGGTAATGATGTTATAAGGATGTTAAGGACATGTTAGGTGAGTTTTAATGACAATAAGTGGGCTAAAGGTTGTATTAAGATGCGAGAGTAAAACGTGTTAAAAATGTAAAGTTTTTAACCAAGTTAACGGGGAAAGTTATAAGCATTAGACTTTAAAACAAACATGTTACCCCAATGTTAATAAAAGAACATGTCATGTCAACAGTTGTTCGAGAATTGCTCGAGGAACTAAGTGGACGTGGTAAAGTGGACCCCGGTGACAGGTATGGTTTTCTTGCAACCTGTGTCCTACCGGATTACACCGGCTTTATGCCAATATGTTTTTCTGAGTGTTTGCCACCTTGTAAGATAAAACATGTAATGAGTTTATAGTAATTCATTTATGTGGCGAATATGATTCCGATACCGTTTAACCTCGAATGTGTGTGTTAAACTTAACTAACCGACTCTAGGATCATACAAGAGATCGGCAATCGGATTTAACGACCCATACCATGGGATCGTTCTAACCACGGCTATGCGTGAGTTGGTTGTATATTGTTGCTATGTGCAAGTGTGTGAACCTCCTTTGGGTGATTAACTCGGTTATGATACCGTATGGTTGTGGGTGTGATAGGCTCCAATGAGAGCCCTAACTATTAACTTATGAGCATATGTATGTACTAATGGGGGGAGAGGAGTCCGGTCTGTTCCGGCCACGCGTGTGAGGATGGGGGTCGTGCCATTATAGGTTCGACCCTCTGGGTATGTTATGGTTGTTTTCCCATTGGGTTTCCAACCTTCCCTTTAGCTTAACCAAAGCTATATTACTGACTCACGTCGGGCCACGGGGGCATACAAATGGTTATGTTATTTCGGTGTGCTTGGGATTACTATATCCGACTCACCTTGGGTATAAGTTAACCGTTCTATATAACCGGACGGTAACGAGGTTGGTAACGAGCTTAACATGGGGTTGGCAAAAACCCCTAGGCTCACATGGTATACTAACTATGGTGGAAGGTTCCTTGTGAGAACCGATTTCATGGTGTTATGTAATGTTACGGTGTTATGCTATGGTATATATATATATATTGGATGTTTAAATGAATGCGACGTCGTCATCTGTACGTCGAAACAAGGGAAGTGTTGTTATGTTCTGTTATGTGCGGAATGAGTTATGTGGTAGGTTATGGAATGTGTGGATCATGTAAATGAATCCCAGGTTGTGACAAGAGGCGTTTAAGGATAACCCGATTATTGGGTACATGTCGTCTGTTAAGGAAATAGCTCCGTTTTGGAGGAGAGCCACTCTAGGGTTAAAGGAATCATTGGATGGTAGGTTAAGTGTGGATGTGTTGGTTATTGGTTGAGCCATTGAGGCGAAATATTATGTGAGGTATGTTAATGGTTGTATGCATGATTTAAATATAATCAACTGCATGCTAAGACGACAATTAGTCGTGCGTGGCCCGGTAGCATGTGGGCTGCGGGATTACCATACCAGCAAAGGTGCTGAGCCCCTTGGGGGCCACCCCTTTCTCTCCTTTTCTATTTCAGGTACAAGGAGCTGGAAACCGTTCGAGAGTAGGGCGGGCAGATGTTTATACATGGGTAGCCATTTAAATGGCGTGAGTATGATAGGCGTAGTAAGACCGAAGTTGTTATCGGCAGTAGTTGGAAATACTCGGTACAGGGGGAGTGTATGTATATAATAAATGTTGAAGATGGAACGAGGATTGTATTGTGTAGTTGCTCGGGAATTTAGTCCATCAGACCGATACAAATGTACATATATTAGCCTTGTTAGCCACGTAGGTGGTTAACGGCGTGTAACACCATTGGAATAAGTAATGTGATGAGTTGAGTTTCCGCTGCAGATTGTTATTATGTATTTGTTGTTGGATGGGGTGTTACACTGCCCGGAGGTCCCGGCGACTTAACTTGAGTAAGAGTAAGAAAGTAAGTATGTATGGGTATGAGTATGAGTATGAGTATGAGTATGTATGTGTATGTATGGAGTAAACAAGTAAAAGAGTAATCTCCACCCGATTAACCCGGGTGGACCAATGAAGCTAACAAGAACTGTACTTGTGTATGTAATGAGTATGTGTATTCGGAAGAAGGTAAGTATGTATTGGATGGTTATATTGTATCCCCTGTATGTATGAGTGATGTATGTATGCTTGCGTAAGTATTCTTGTATTGTGTATAAGAGCATGTATGCATGAATGTTTGAATGAAATCAACCGCATGTATACGACCAAGTGGTCGGCGTACCATCACTAGTACGCGGGGTATGCGGTTATCATGCGCAGCGAAAGCTGACCCCCTAGGGGGAACGTTTTTAGTGTGCAGGTACCGAAGCGAATATGGTCAAGATGAGAGACCGGAGGCACACCCTTGTAATCAGAAGCAAGTAGTTTGTGAGGAACGGGTAGTAAGTAGTCTCTTAGTGAGTATGTATGAACTTGGAAGAAGCATTGTAATTATATTGGGAACCTAGTAAACTCGGTTATGTATTTGTATTGTACGGTTTACGGAGGAGTAAAGTATTGAATGGAATCTTGTAGTATTCATTTGATGAATGGAGTATGTGTTGTGGAAGTGTAGTACTCGGGATTCCGGTCCATCAGACCGATGCTGTAAGCAGTAGTAGTAGCCTTGTTAGCCACGTGGGTGGTTAACGGCATTGTATCACCCATTGTATGTAAGTAAGTATCCGCTGCGTGTATCTGATATGTAAGAAGATTGAACGATAAGCATTGTATTTGAAACGGTATGATTCGGTACCCCTGATACGAACCCGAACACCAAGGATTATAGTGGTTCGGCCAATAATCCGGCCTACGTCCACTTCTAGACAGAGCTATTATTTATCTTTGGTTTACAACACTAGAGAGCTTTTGGGATGGGTTCTCCCTTTTCTAACTTGAGTCCTTTACAAATGAGCCCCTCTACTCCCATTTATAGACTTTCTATCACTAAGTTTACCCTTTTGCCCCTATACATGTGGTGGTGTTACATAAACATAACTGTCAGTCCTTTACGGGTCTCCGGACTGAAATACTGCTTCTGCTTGCCTTGGACTAACTCTTCCGGACCGTCACTTTAACAATAATCCCTCCGGTAGTTACTCTATCGGTAGCGATCCTTTAGATAGCAACTCTTCCGGTAGCGGGTCCTCCGGTAGTAGGGCTTCCATCGATAGGCCTCCGACAATTGGCCTCCGGTAGACTCTCTTGGTAGGTCCTTCCGCACCGGGCCCTTTCGGTAGCAGGCATTCCGACAATTGGTCTCCTAGTAGTCCTTCCGCTAGCAGGCCTTCGGTAGACACTTTAACCTTCCGCATGGTATATTTCATACCATTACAGTATTAATGGTAGGGGTGTTATAAAAAGTGGTATCAGAGCGAAGTATCGCTCTGATGACTGGAAATACCGAGCTTAGGAAATACCGAGTTAGGAATTAGAAGCTTAGGGCTAAGGGCTGAGTGTTAGCATTAGAGATATGCTAGTTAGGAACTACCGGTGAGTACCGGATACCTACGATACCAGTCCCGCCCGCCGCAAACCCCACTGTATAACTTGGGAAAGGACGCCAGAGAGAAGAAAAGCCTTCTCATACTCGGGGAAAACCCGATCTGGCAGTGGTGAAGCAATCACACGGTAAACAAGAACCGACACATGGTAGATTCCAAGAACTGGAAGACCCGGAGATGGATTCCGGTTGAACCACAACACCCGCACTTAATAGCGGTGGAATAAGCACTCCAACCACCAGGAGGCTACAACTTACAACAGCATGGGGCGACATGCTTAGCAGTCGCAGAACCTAACTAAACAACCAGCAGCAGGAAAAGAAGCACTGACCGTGCAACGGAATGAAAAGGGGAGCAGTAACGGAACCCGAGACACAAGTCGACGGGATAGTAATACTTGAATAATACCACCAACGGTATGCTAGCCGACTAAGGACATAGTCGGAAGCGGTTAACTCCAGAATTACGACGCCATTAAGGTTGCAATACCTGGCCAATATAGCTCAGACAACTACGAGAACAACCATGAGATATAATCCGATAGGACTACAAGCGTAGTACCTAAATGAGGAAGGTTCAGTAACCACCACAGATGTGTGGGAACGAGCCACCAGGAACGACACTAAACCAAATAGATTGGGAATCTCCAAGGATTGGAGAAGTACCCAGATCTACGACGGCCATGTCTAGACCACCAAGAAGCTACCTAAAGGATCGAGTATACCAACTATAGATCAATAATATCAAGGGAAGAGTCAACGAGACTATCAAATACGAGTGGAAACCATACCGTGATCGGTATAGGACTACTAAAAACCACCAGTACCACGCACTTGCCACGACAAGTGCCGTAAGGACAGGAACATGCGGAGAACCCCAACACGTCACAAGCACATAGGAACGTGCTGTGACCGTAATGAGGCGACTACAGGAATAAACATCCTAAAACAGGAGGAATGAAACTATGGGAAGGCTGACGGCCCGACCACTGTATTTAGAACATACCAGTCAGCGAGAAGCTGGACTTGGTCAAGATTTTTAACATGGCATGCCATGAAGAACTTCTTTTAACACCGAACCATAGTTTTCAAACCAAGTTTTCTTTCAAAACCACAAACCTTCTTTTAAAACCTTGGATTTTAAAACCAGACCCAACAGCATTATGGTGAGTGTCATAGAATGATACAAGAGGAGTTGACAACAGAATACTTCACCTAGGCGTGTGACGAACACTACGAGTGTACCCGTTACAGGATGTGGGACAACCGCACTCCGAAGGAGCTTGCGGCCCACATATAGTTGGGTAAGTGGTAACGTATCAATATGGTACCCCACGTATGTATACATGTAGTGTGTGACGCACGAGAAGTAGTCAACTCCGTTCTACGGACCATGAGTGTGTTCAACCAGAACAGCTGGACACCTCAGACGACTAAGTATCAAGGAACTCGGCGAATCCATCTGAAGATGAGGAATAAGAACTAGGAAGTGCAAAGAGCACATACTAGTAAGTATAGACATTGGATATGTCTCAAATAATCCGAACGATTACCTGACAGCTGGATGGAATGCCCAGCCTAACCACATTAAGGCGAATGTCTAACGTGAACCTAACAATGCTCAACAAACGGGGCGGAATTCCTAAGAGCAACCCCAAGATTACCACAAGTATAATCCATCATTGAAGGGGATGTTAAACCTAGTCAAGAATACTAGGAGCAAGTGTAAACAGTCTACCCAAGAACGGGAGACGTTATAACCCAAAAAGGGACGACTCAAGTACAATACCATAAGACGGTATAGAGGACAACACACGATATAAACATTAGCCGGATGTAACGGCACAGCTACCAACACCCAGGAGCGATCCTTGAAGGGTGTCTGCGTTAACAATAGTTGAACAAGCGTAATGATATGAGCACGGGAGCTAAAACGAACACTCGGTTAGGACACCGAAGGGATTTCACTTAAGGAAATACCCTAGCCTACAAAAGGCACTGATCAGCACCGGATTGCCTAAAGGGTCTCCTATGAACGGAAGCGTGATGTCACACTTACCATAGAGCCCAGTAATACCTCTGACCTATGGGTATACATGGCATGGCAACATGTATAAGCAGCTTGCAAAGAGCATAGCTTGCAGCAATATGGCCCTAAAGCCATAAACCTGATGTTGTATAACCTTAAACGGTTGCAAAACCCACACCATTACTAACACTTGCAAGAGATATTGCCTCATACGACAAGAAATCAACAACTGGACCCTCAGTCCAAACCCAACATCCTGAGTGGCTTGGAGTAATGGCCACTCAGTGTCACTGTCACTAGAGCACCAGTCTAGTATGCAGTGACGGAGTTTAATTACCCCTCATGCCTTCGTAGCAATTGCACAGAGGCATAAGAATCATGATAATGCCAACATTAGCCTAGTCCACATTTGGACACTACGAGAAACCCAAGGGAAGGTACCCCTCGTTAACCGAAGACCACCAACGCGGTGACGATGTGAACCTTAGAAAAGGCTTCCGTCTACTATAACAATAAAACCACGCAATAGATATTGCCAACGGGTGACGGAATAAGGAAATGAGATTTCCAAACCATTACGACTTAAAGGAGTAAGCATACTCCATAAGCACCCAAACACGTGGTGGACCATTGTGTAAACACCAACATAGCAAACCTTGTCATTAGACCTATGAGTGGAGACAAACCCCTCAACAAGAACTTTCATTTATCAATGACAGAGTACTCTTCAATTGGAGAACGGGACCAGAAAACCCTTGAAGTTTCTTGGGATGTCCCGGTGATGTACATACCAGAATAAAACCGCACAGCTAGAGCCTATAACCAATGCTCAGCTTTGGGAGGACAGTAATTGTCAAAAACAATCAATGTGAGTGCACATTGCACACCACGAATGACCAACGCTCAAGAGAGCTTGTAAACCGGTAAATTGCTTTATCCTTGGTCAACCAAGATACTTGGTAAATTAGCACAAATGATGATAGAATGTGAGGTAAGTTAACCTACACATAAAACCTAAGTGGAATAAGACATCTCCACACTGGGAAGATAATAAGATGGTCGTATGCTACGACAACCGTCATACACAAACACAGGGAACTCCTAGTGTATTTACACCATAAGGAAATGGTGCCAATGACAATGTCACTAAGTAAAAAGGAACTACCACAGTAACAGAAACAGTAAAAGCAATGTTGTACAATGAGTAAGAATACGGTGCGCAACAGGCGACCGCTATGAGGAATTAGTTAAGCAATGACACGGAGTATAAGTATGAGATGACAGGCAGAAATATTCTTTCCTATCACATAAGTGACTTACTGTCAAGCGTTTACGCCTCTGCACTCTGTATGACTGAGTGTTTTGGCATTGCACTTGTTCAGCTAATGATCTAATGAGATGGCGAGGGATATGGAGAATGTAAACCGTACTAAATCTTTCCTTTCACCACAAACATGGCATAAGCCAGTCAAGCAAGCTTAGCAACATACAGTGCGGCCTAAGGCCAAAGAAGCACGAAGAGTGTACAACACACTAATAATCACAAGATGTGAATTCCATTGGAATATAAGGTGAAAGGAGATACAAGAAAAGTCACTAGGACCAACGCATAGAAAATGCAAGGTCATACAAGTAAAGACACTTGTACTGAACCAGGAGAACTGGTATAATTCAGAAGCTATTGACAACAGAGGAAGTACTACAACTAAGTAGTGACTTAACCTCGCCCGATAATAAGTCGGAGGAGCTTAATGAATAATCGTGGAAGCATAAATAGCATATGCAGTAGATTACAGAGAGCTGGTTATAAATCTTAACTCGTTGAGTTCAAACACAAGAATACCGCAGTTGTTTAGTAAACCTTATTCCCATAATAGACGGATGAGAAGGTAATGTATAGCACATTAAGGATAACAAGAAGGGTGAATAACCCAAGTTATCAGGGTCACGCAGCAGAAGCTAGTGGGCCCTAGCTAGGAGATTAATGTACCTAGTGAGCATAATACAATGGCTATTAATGCCTTGAAGCCGATTAGGCTAGAATCGAATTAAATATGAGTTAAATAAACTCATATAGGAACTCTTGGTGCAAAGACTAAACCATTGGTATGGTTAAGACCCTTTGACCAGAGCATAGTATATAGCATATGTAGTGAAGCTAAACGCTTCGGATTGCCCGAATTAAATAACCAATGTTTAATATTAACATATGGGTGATTACGTGGGCGTAATCCCTTTTAAGGGGGGTAGAGCGAAAACCGCTTAATGTAAGTTTTATGAATAAAACACTTAAACCGTAATGTGCATAGCACAAATGAGAATCAAATTGATGATTGGTACTATGTTAAATAAACATAAGTACTCATTCATATTGTAATTATGGTAACTAGGCATTAAACATGCAAATACCATAGGAGGAATGTACCTATCTTGTAACACCAGTGTAAGAGTATTAGTAAAAGAAAAGTAATGAGTAGTGGACGGAGCTCCACAAGTATTGTAACCTTTGAAGAAGTAGTACGAAATGAATGAGGATAGTAGATGAATGAAGTTTATGAGTAGTGGAATCGTAAGTAAAATATTTGAAACAATTGAAGCCAACTAAATCTTATAAGTAGTATTCCGTAGTTAGAATATAGGAGATGATGGTGAGTAATGGATGGAAGTAGTGAAGGTTGATGAAATGAGCATTAGGATTGAACCATGGAGTAAAGCATTTGGGAAGTAGAGTGAGGACGATTGATGGATTGATTCCATCCTTTGGAGATGTATGAATTCGTAATCACGACTAGAAAGAATAAAAAGATAGAAAATGAAAACAATTAAATTATTTGTTTGATTGAACCTGATGTGGGAAGTCGAACTTGATCCTGATCAGATCAAGGGAAACCGAACACAAATTGGGGTGGAAAGATAGTTCAACACTGATGCTGATCACATCAGGGTCGAATGATTCTTGAAGCTCCCCTCAAGTGGTCACAAGAATCACACATAGGATAGAAGTAATGAACGTAAATTGGAATAGGGAGTTGTATGTTTTAGAAATTTTAATTGGTAGTGGTGGAAGAATTTCTTTTAGTATGGAGAATGAGGATGTGTTAGAAGTGAGTACCGAAGAAGATAGTAAGGTAGTATGTGGTATTATTCCAAGGGCGGCGGGACATAGAGGAGTCCCGTGTCTAGAGGACCTGAGCGCCTGCGGGATTGGAATGTGTATTGCATCGCTTGGGGATAGCCTTGCATTGTATGTATGTATAAATTTGGTAATGAGGAACCGGATGGTCGGTAGTAGTGCGGATCAGAGTAATTATTGTACATTGGTATGGTATGGAAAGGAGAAACCTTGAGTAACTGATTTGGGATTAGTAAGGAGGAAGAACGTATGGCTTTGGTATTGGACACGTAAGAATGAGTAAGCATTGTAAACCATAACCTCGAACAACTTTGAGGACAAAGTTCCTAAGGGGGGTAGATTGAAATACCCCGAACTTAAACATAAGGATTAAAATTAATCTAATACGTATTTAAGGGCCTAATGGTACCTAATTAATATTGGTAAGGAGAATAAATCTAAAAAGAAATAAAGAAACGCTTAAAAAGCGAAAAACGCTAAATAAGCGTTAAAATAACCATAGGAGGTACGAGACCTCGGTTAGAGTATTATAGGGATTCTAAAGGCTTAATTGAGTCTAAAAAAATTAGGGAACAACTCCCGAAGAAAACGGATCCTTGAGACGGATTAAAACCACTAACGAACCTTAAAGCGCGTTTTCGAGGTAACCGGGAAAACATGTCTTTAAGCGGGTCAAATAGACTCATAACAATTTTGGTCAACTAAATAATCATTAATAAATATTAGTGAAGCTTTAGGACCAATAAAATCAATAAAATGAGGAATTAGTAAAAACTGTCAAAAACGAGAAGTTGTGGGGTAGAAACATAAATAACACAAACTTATGTGTCCAATATTGTAAATACAATTTTAAAACCCTCATGGGTCCTGTGAGTGTGTCCGATCCCACACCTCTCTCTCTCTCACACACTCTTCACTCTCCTTTCATTAACAAAAGACAAAAGAATTTAAAAAACAAAAAGTAAAACACTACTTTACTTACCTATCTCACACTCTCTCTCCCATTTCATTCTCTTCACTCACGTAGAGCTCACCCTCCTCCTCTCTATTTTCTCCTTCTTGACCGATAACAATGGTGAAATGAGAAACCCCCCACCAAACTCCATCTTCTCTCCTCATTGTGCTGCCCCTAAATCCCTTCCAAAAATTATAAAAACTACACCATGGAATCCTCTCATCAAGAGCTACATTCCTACATTTTCAAAAGTCGAAAACAACAACTTTCATCTCCATGGGTATGGAGCATTTGGAGTTTCAAGACCACCACTAGAACCACCTCCTTCTCCTTGTTCTTGTGAGGTAAAAATATTCTCAAAACTCCATCTTTTCTAGCCCTCGTGGGCAAAACGAAATTTATAAACTAAGCTCTTGTTACTCTCTTTGTTTCTAGCCGATTTTGGCCTCATTGGTGGAGTTGGAATATTGTTCTAGAGCTATTCCAAGCATTACTCATACCCTTGAAAGGTAATATAATTTCTAAACCCTAAAACCTACATTAGAACATACATAATGGTTAGGGTTGAATTGTGTATTAAAATGGTGTATTGAAAAGTGTATGTATATGGGCTGTAGTGTAAGATTGTTGAAGTAGCTAAAGCCGGTGGAAAGAGGAAGGAGGAAGAGAGGAGAAGCTTGTGAAATAACAAGGTAAAATATACTTGTCCTTGTGTAGTTTGTATGTGTTTGTGTAACAGATTTTGGAAGTATAAATGGTATTGTAAAATGTAGTGTACTGGTGGAGTAGTGCATAAAGAATACAAATGTTTTGAAACCTTAAAAGACATTGGAAACTTGTCAAAACAGATTTGGGAATGAGAGGTTGAGTGCAGGAATTTAAGGTTGTTTAGTATGGTATTTTGTATATGAGAATGGGTATTGGTATTGGTTGTGAACAGGTGGTATGGATCAATAATGTGAGTGAAACCATGTGGAGAATGTTAATAATATAGGGGAGACTATGTCAAATTTTAACTAGGAATTTGAGGACTTAAGTGTTCAAGATGAGAAAACAACCTAGGTAGTGACTAGGTGTATGTGGAGAGTATAATGGGAGCGTTTAGTAGCTTGTAACGATTTGGGTATGATTGGTTAATGGGATGTAACTAGGAAGTGAATGGATGTGTTTTGGATACTAGGAGTAGCATTAGTTGAGGAAGTAATGGAGGAAATAAGAACCCAAAATCTGTAACAAAGTGTATAGAGATACATTGAGAAGTTAGGAAGAATTACTGTGGAAGAATTGGTGACAAGAGTGTTGAACTTGGGTATAGATATTGTAGTGGCTTGGGAATGAATTGGAGGGTAAGATAATACATTGTAGGCTTTGGAAATGGCATTAGGAGATGAGAATATGCATGGGGGAAATAGGAACAAAAATCTGTAGCATTGGAGGATGAAAAACTGTTGTAAGTGTGGAAAGGAAGTGAGGAAATTGTGTAAGTTGATTGATGGATTGAGTAAGGAATTTGGTGGATGAACTAAGGCAATTTGGAGGGCCTAGGTAGTGTTTAAACATGTGGGATTACATGTAGAAAGATTGGAGAAACAATGGGCAAAGTATAGAACTGAAAACAAAATAAAAATGCCAATACTGGGCCGGACCGACCTTGGGACCGAACTTGCAAGGTCGGTCGAGCCCAGATTTATAAAGACGGGAAAGCTTCTGGAATGGACCGAACTTGCGACCGGACATGCAAGTTCGGTTGGACCAGAGAAATTCCCCCGTCTGTAACCTACTGGAATGGACCGACCTTGCGACCGGACTTGCAAGGTCGGTCGACGCAAAATTTTTCCGTCTTGTAACTTACTGGAATGGACCGACCTTGCGACCGGACTTGCAAGGTCGGTCGAGCTAAAATTTTCCGTCTTGTAAGCTACTGGAATGGACCAACCTTGCGACCGGACTTGCAAGGTCGGTCGGGCTAAAATTTTCCGTTAAGTAACTCACTGGAATGGACCGACCTTGGGACCAGACTTACAAGGTCGGTCGGCCCTGGAATTTTCACCCGATGTAGCCTACTGACTTGGACCGAACTTGCAAGATCGGTCGCAATTCGGTCGGGTCAAAACTTATAAAAAAAACTATAAGACTATGGTTAGTATATGTGTGTATGTATGTATACCCACATATACATATGTGCATATATAGGTAAGTAAACCATTGTTAAGTAATTAGAAGTAAGTAAAAAAATGTAAGTATTGTAATGCAAGACTTAGTAAGTATGGATTAGTAAACGTAAGAGTAATCGGGTTAAGTTAAGGATAGATAGATTAATCATTCCACTGTATGTATATATAATAGGATTTGATTTGTGAACACCGGAGAACGTTGGGATACAGTACAACGGTGAAAGGTATGATTTCTTCATGCCCTGTATTCTAATCTGGTTACCCTGATTTGTGTGCTTATTTGATCACCTAAAAAATAGATAAATGCATGAATCGGACTATAATGCACTTACTTGTGCTTGTTTACATTGTTCTTGATAATTGTCTTGAACAATGGTTTGTATAATTCATGAAATATATGAATGATGATGATGTGTAATTGTACCTTGTAGTGTACTTGTATATTGTATGTATTGGTATGGATGTGTATATGAATATGTATTTGTGTATGTGGTTGGATGTTGACTTCTACTAATTCCTAACTACCTAACTCCTAACTTAAGTGAGTAAATTGGAATGAGTAGAAGTCCGATATAGTTTCGGCCACGCGTGAGGATGAGGAGACACAAGAGGTTGGATCCGATTCCTGGTTCGTAAGCTGGTCCACGGCCCAAATCCCTTAAGTGGGTAGCATCCTGGATTAGTGAAACAAATAAAGCCCGGTGGTGGGACCGTGTAGTCCCTGCCCGGAGGTCCCGACGACTTAACTTGAGTAAGAGTAAGAAAGTAAGTATGTATGGGTATGAGTATGAGTATGAGTATGTATGTGTATGTATGGAGTAAACGAGTAAAAGAGTAATCTCCACCCGATTAACCCGGGTGGACCAATGAAGCTAACAAGAACTGTACTTGTGTATGTAATGAGTATGTGTATTCGGAAGAAGGTAAGTATGTATTGGATGGTTATATTGTATCCCCTGTATGTAATGAAGTGTATGTATGTATGCTTACGTAAGTATTCTTGTATTGTGTATAAGAGCATGTATGCATGAATGTTTGAATGAAATCAACCGCATGTATACGACCAAGTGGTCGGCGTACCCTCACTAGTACGCGGGGTATGCGGTTATCATGCGCAGCGAAAGCTGACCCCCTAGGGGGAACGTCTTTAGTGTGCAGGTACCGAAGCGAATATGGTCAAGATGAGAGACCGGAGGCACACCCTTGTAATCAGAAGCAAGTAGTTTGTGAGGAACGGGTAGTAAGTAGTCTCTTAGTGAGTATGTATGAACTTGGAAGAAGCATTGTAATTATTTGGGAACCTAGTAAACTCGGTTATGTATTTGTATTGTACAGTTTACGGAGGAGTAAAGTATTGAATGGAATCTTGTAGTATTCGTTTGATGAATGGAGTATGTGTTGTGGAAGTGTAGTACTCGGGATTCCGGTCCATCAGACGATGCTGTAAGCAGTAGTAGTAGCCTTGTTAGCCACGTGGGTGGTTAACGGCATTGTATCACCCATTGTATGTAAGTAAGTATCCGCTGCGTGTATCTGATGTGTAAGGAGATTGGACGATAAGCATTGTATTAATGGTAGGGGTGTTACAAAAATGGAATCAGAGCGAAGTATCGCTCTGATGACTGGAAATACCGAGCTTAGGAAATACCGAGTTAGGAATTAGAAGCTTAGGGCTAAGGGCTGAGTGTTAGCATTAGAGATATGCTAGTTAGGAACTACCGGTGAGTACCGGATACCTACGATACCAGTCCCGCCCGCCGCAAACCCCACTGTATAACTTGGGAAAGGACACCAGAGAGAAGAAAAGCCTTCTCATACTCGGGGAAAACCCGATCTGGCAGTGGTGAAGCAATCACACGGTAAACAAGAACCGACACATGGGTAGATTCCAAGAACTGGAAGACCCGGAGATGGATTCCGGTTGAACCACAACACCCGCACTTAATAGCGGTGGAATAAGCACTCCAACCACCAGGAGGCTACAACTTACAACAGCATGGGGCGACATGCTTAGCAGTCGCAGAACCTAACTAAAACAACCAGCAGCAGGAAAAAAGCACTGACCGTGCAATGGAATGAAAATGGGAGCAGTAACGGAACCCGAGACACAAGTCGACGGGATAGTAATACTTGAATAATACCACCAATGGTATGCTAGCCGACTAAGGACATAGTCAGAAGCGGTTAACTCCAGAATTACGACGCCATTAAGGTTGCAATACCTGGCCAATATAGCTCAGACAACTACGAGAACAACCATGAGATATAATCCGATAGGACTACAAGCGTAGTACCTAAACGAGGAAGGTTCAGTAACCACCACAGATGTGTGGGAACGAGCCACCAGGAACGACACTAAACCAAATAGATTGGGAATCTCCAAGGATTGGAGAAGTACCCAGATCTACAACGGCCATGTCTAGACCACCAAGAAGCTACCTAAAGGATCGAGTATAACCAACTATAGATCAATAATATCAAGGGAAGAGTCAACGAGACTATCAAATACGAGTGGAAACCATACCGTGATCGGTATAGGACTACTCAAAAACCACCAGTACCACGCACTTGCCACGGCAAGTGCAGTAAGGACAGGAACATGCGGAGAACCCCAACACGTCACAAGCACATAGGAACGTGCTGTGACCGTAATGAGGCGACTACAGGAATAAACATCCTAAAACAGGAGGAATGAAACTATGGGAAGGCCTGACGGCCCGACCACTGTATTAGAACATACCAGTCAGCGAGAAGCTGGACTTGGTCAAGATTTTGAACATGGCTATGCCATGAAGAACTTCTTTTAACACCGAACCATAGTTTTCAAACCAAGTTTTCTTTCAAAACCACAAACCTTCTTTTAAAACCTTGGATTTTAAAACCAGACCCAACAGCATTATGGTGAGTGTCATTGAATGATACAAGAGGAGTTGACAACAGAATACTTCACCTAGGCGTGTGACGAACACTACGAGTGTACCCGTTACGGGATGTGGGACCACCACACTCCGAAGGAGCTTGCGGGCCCGACATATAGTTGGGTAAGTGGTAACGTATCAATATGGTACCCCACGTATGTATACATGTAGTGTGCAACGCACGGGAAGTAGTCAACTCCGTTCTACGGACCATGAGTGAGTTCAACCAGAACAACTGGACACCTCAGACGACTAAGTATCAAGGAACTCGGCGAATCCATCTGAAGATGAGGAATAAGAACTAGGAAGTGCAAAGAGCACATACTAGTAAGTATAGACATTGGATATGTCTCAAATAATCCGAACGATTACCTAACAGCTGGATGGAATGCCCAGCCTAACCACATTAAGGCGAATGTCTAACGTGAACCTAACAATGCTCAAACAAACGGGGCGGAATTCCTATGAGCAACCCCAAGATTACCACAAGTATAATCCATCATTGAAGGGGATGTTAAACCTAGTCAAGAATACTAGGAGCAAGTGTAAACAGTCTACCCAAGAACGGGAGACGTTATAACCCAAAAAGGGACGACTCAAGTACAATACCATAAGACGGTATAGAGGACAACACACGATATAAACATTAGCCGGATGTAACGGCACAGCTACCAACACCCAGAGCGATCCTTGAAGGGTGTCTGCGTTAACAACAGTTGAACAAGCGTAATGATATGAGCACGGGAGCTAAAACGAACACTCGGTTAGGACACCGAAGGGATTTCACTTAACAGGAAATACCCTAGCCTACAAAAGGCACTGATCAGCACCGGATTGCCTAAAGGGTCTCCTATGAACGGAAGCGTGATGTCACGACTTACCATAGAGCCCAGTAATACCTCTAACCTATGGGGTATACATGGCATGGCAACATGTATAAGCAGCTTGCAAAGAGCATAGCTTGCAGCAATATGGCCCTAAAGCCATAAACCTGATGCGTTGTATAACCTTAAACGGTTGCAAGACCCACACCATTACTAACAAGACTTGCAAGAGATATTGCCTCATACGACAAGAAATCAACAACTGGACCCTCAGTCCAAACCCAACATCCTGAGTGGCTTGGAGTAATGGCCACCTCAGTGTCACTGTCACTAGAGCACCAGTCTAGTATGCAGTGACGGAGTTTTAATTACCCCTCATGCCTTCTGTAGCAATTGCACACAGAGGCATAAGAATCATGATAATGCCAACATTAGCCTAGTCCACATTTGGACACTACGAGAAACCCAAGGGAAGGTACCCCTCGTTAACCGAAGACCACCAACGCGGTGACGATGTGAACCTTAGAAAAGGCTTCCGTCTACTATAACAATAAAACCACGCAATAGATATTGCCAACGGGTGACGGAATAAGGAAATGAGATTTCCAAACCATTACGACTTAAAGGAGTAAGCATACTCCATAAGCACCCAAACACGTGGTGGACTGCAGACGTTGTAAAGTGAGTGGTTAAACTGGTGTAAAAATAAAAGAAAGAAATTAAAAACTCAAAATAAACGTCGGGCTGCAAACAAATCCCGGTTGTGGTAGTATAGTGAATTGTAAGCGACCGGATGTCGAACCGTGGGACTAATGTGCATATAATAGTACCTAAGCGTGTCACAAGAAAGGGGGGATTAATTGACTTGTATTATAAATAAAAAGGAAAGATAAAATCTAAGTTAATAGATAAATTAAACGGGACTCTGGGTCAGGTTAATATGATCTGCTTAATTATGCTATCTCTACCGGTTTAATTATAATTGTTTGGCAAAATTCCTCTTATTATCTTAAGGACTAAATCATAGCCTCAAAAGAACTCGTTTACCTGAAAATGCAAGGTTCTAATCAAGGTTCAAGCACAATACGTGTAAACGGACGGTTTAGATATGAGAAATTATTTATGCATCTGAAAATACTAACTTATTAAATCATAATAAGCTTTCTCCAAATTTACGGCTTAATTAACCTATCTATTTATCACCTGGTCTGATCAAAATAGACTTAGCAAGCAATTTAATAAACTCATGACATTTATTAAAAAGGCGAGAGATAAGCTTTAAAACAACGCAACAACTGTATATAATTAAAACCAGTAAAATATTGCATAATTAATACAAACACATAATAACCGTTCCCAGAGTATAAATATTCTAGCCTAACATATTAAATAGATAAACAGAAACAAGAGTAGTAGAAATCATCTGTAGTCACTCCTGTATTCGTTCTGCTATTTTGTATACGTAGGACTAGAGGTGAATATGGTGGAAAGTGAAAAAAAATGGAGAAGACGGGAGGAGAGAAATGAGATGAACGTGTGCTGTGTGGTGAAGTGGTACGGTGATGGATTGTATGGGTGGTGGATGGATAAATGAAAGGAGAAGGTACGTGCGTTTATATAGAGGAAGCGAAGGTTTGAAGATAGACAGACGCGTGAGGAATTGATTGAGGCGGTGGAAGAACATTGATTGCGTTTGATTGCAGCTCATTGATTGCAGGGGACAGAGTTCACGCGTGAGGAAAATAAGGTAGGCGGACAGATGCGAGTTGCAGAGTCGGTGTGAAGAAAAAAACTGTTTCGTGACTGATTTTAGTCTTGTCCGCCTAAGCAACCGCCTCTGTTTGGGCGGTTTTATAATTGTCCGCCTGAACAACCGCCTCTGTTTGGGCGGTTCCCTTAGTCCTCCGTCTTCACGTCCGCCTGGAGTCCGCTGGAGTCCGCCTGGTGTCCGCCTGGGTCCGCCTGGAGTCCGCCTGTCTTGTCCGCTCATATTGGGGCGGTTGCCCATGCGGACACAATGTGCTCGTGACTTATTTTCCTTCAAACTTTGACCGGCTCTAGATTCTTCGTTTGGACCCCGTTTTCTGAGCCGTTTGCGTCAATGCGTTCATCTCTACGTCTATTTTACTCCCAGCTTGGTTTTCCTCATGTTAAACCAATAAATTTGTGAGATAAACAATAAAACATAACTAGAGGAAAACTAACCGAAGTGGAGAAATGAGCAAGAAAAGTGCTAATATTATAAATGAATACACCTATAAAACATGCTCATTTGGACACTTATCATGGACCATTGTGTAAACACCAACATAGCTAACCTTGTCATTAGACCTATGAGTGGAGACAAACCCCTCAACAAGAACTTTCATTTATCAATGACAGAGTACTCTTCAATTGGAGAACGGGACCAGAAAACCCTTGAAGTTTCTTGGGATGTCCCGGTGATGTACATACCAGAATAAAACCGCACAGCTAGAGCCTATAACCAATGCTCAGCTTTGGGAGGACAGTAATTGTCAAAAACAATCAATGTGAGTGCACATTGCACACCACGAATGACCAACGCTCAAGAGAGCTTGTAAACCGGTAAATTGCTTTATCCTTGGTCAACCAAGATACTTGGTAAATTGTAGCACAAATGATGATAGAATGTGAGGTAAGTTAACCTACACATAAAACCAAAGTGGAATAAGACATCTCCACACTGGGAAGATAATAAGATGGCCGTATGCTATGACAACCGTCATACACACAAACACAGGGAACTCCTAGTGTATTTACACCATAAGGAAATGGTGCCAATGACAATGTCACTAAGTAAAAAGGAACTACCACAGTAACAGAAACAGTAAAAGCAATGTTGTACAATGAGTAAGAATACGGTGCGCAACAGGCGACCGCTATGAGGAATTAGTTAAGCAATGACACGGAGTATAAGTATGAGATGACAGGCAGAAATATTCTTTCCTATCACATAAGTGACTTACTGTCAAGCGTTTACGCCTCTGCACTCTGTATGACTGAGTGTTTTGGCATTGCACTTGTTCAGCTAATGATCTAATGAGATGGCGAGGGATATGGAGAATGTAAACCGTACTAAATCTTTCCTTTCACCACAAACATGGCATAAGCCAGTCAGGCAAGCTTAGCAACATACAGTGCGGCCTAAGGCCAAAGAAGCACGAAGAGTGTACAACACACTAATAATCACAAGATGTGAATTCCATTGGAATATAAGGTGAAAGGAGATACAAGAAAAGTCACTAGGACCAACGCATATAAAATGCAAGGTCATACAAGTAAAGAAGACTTGTACTGAACCAGGAGAACTGGTATAATTCAGAAGCTATTGACAACAGAGGAAGTACTACAACTAAGTAGTGACTTAACCTCGCCCGACAATAAGTCGGAGGAGCTTAATGAATAATCGTGGAAGCATAAATAGCATGTGCAGTAGATTACCAGAGAGCTGGTTATAAATCTTAACTCGTTGAGTTCAAACACGGTAAAAGAATACCGCAGTTGTTTAGTAAACCTTATTCCCATAATAGACGGATGAGAAGGTAATGTATAGCACATTAAGGATAACAAGAAGGGCGAATAACCCAAGTTATCAGGGTCACGCAGCAGAAGCTAGTGGGCCCTAGCTAGGAGATTAATGTACCTAGTGAGCATAATACAATGGCTATTAATGCCTTGAAACCGATTAGGCTAAATCGAATTAAATATGAGTTAAATAAACTCATATAGGAACTCTTGGTGCAAAGACTAAACCATTGGTATGGTTAAGACCCTTTGACCAGAGCATAGTATATAGCATACTGTAGTGAAGCTAAACGCTTCGGATTGCCCGAATTAAATAACCAATGTTTAATATTAACATATGGGTGATTACGTGGGCGTAATCCCTTTGAAGGGGGGTAGAGCGAAAACCGCTTAATGTAAGTTTTATGAATAAAACACTTAAACCGTAATGTGCATAGCACAAATGAGAATCAAATTGATGATTGGTACTATGTTAAATAAACATAAGTACTCATTCATATTGTAATTATGGTAACTAGGCATTAAACATGCAAATACCATAGGAGGAATGTACCTATCTTGTAACACCAGTGTAAGAGTATTAGTAAAAGAAAAGTAATGAGTAGTGGACGGAGCTCCACAAGTATTGTAACCTTTGAAGAAGTAGTACGAAATGAATGAGGATAGTAGATGAATGAAGTTTATGAGTAGTGGAATCGTAAGTAAAATATTTGAAACAATTGAAGCCAACTAAATCTTATAAGTGTAGTATTCCGTAGTTAGAATATAGGAGATGATGGTGAGTAATGGATGGAAGTAGTGAAGGTTGATGAAATGAGCATTAGGATTGAACCATGGAGTAAAGCATTTGGGAAGTAGAGTGAGGACGATTGATGGATTGATTCCATCCTTTGGAGATGTATGAATTCGTAATCACGACTAGAAAGAATAAAAAGATAGAAAATGAAAACAATTAAATTATTTGTTTGATTGAACCTGATGTGGGAAGTCGAACTTGATCCTGATCAGATCAAGGGAAACCGAACACAAATTGGGGTGGAAAGATAGTTCAACACTGATGCTGATCACATCAGGGTCGAATGATTCTTGAAGCTCCCCTCAAGTGGTCACAAGAATCACACATAGGATAGAAGTAATGAACGTAAATTGGAATAGGGAGTTGTATGTTTTAGAAATTTTAATTGGTAGTGGTGGAAGAATTTCTTTTAGTATGGAGAATGAGGATGTGTTAGAAGTGAGTACCGAAGAAGATAGTAAGGTAGTATGTGGTATTATTCCAAGGGCGGCGGGACATAGAGGAGTCCCGTGTCTAGAGGACCTGAGCGCCTGCGGGATTGGAATGTGTATTGCATCGCTTGGGGATAGCCTTGCATTGTATGTATGTATAAATTTGGTAATGAGGAACCGGATGGTCGGTAGTAGTGCGGATCAGAGTAATTATTGTACATTGGTATGGTATGGAAAGGAGAAACCTTGAGTAACTGATTTGGGATTAGTAAGGAGGAAGAACGTATGGCTTTGGTATTGGACACGTAAGAATGAGTAAGCATTGTAAACCCATAACCTCGAACAACTTTGAGGACAAAGTTCCTAAGGGGGGTAGATTGAAATACCCCGAACTTAAACATAAGGATTAAAATTAATCTAATACGTATTTAAGGGCCTAATGGTACCTAATTAATATTGGTAAGGAGAATAAATCTAAAAAGAAATAAAGAAACGCTTAAAAAGCGAAAAACGCTAAATAAGCGTTAAAATAACCATAGGAGGTACGAGACCTCGGTTAGAGTATTATAGGGATTCTAAAGGCTTAATTGAGTCTAAAAAAAAATTAGGGAACAACTCCCGAAGAAAACGGATCCTTGAGACGGATTAAAACCACTAACGAACCTTAAAGCGCGTGTTTCGAGGTAACCGGGAAAACATGTCTTTAAGCGGGTCAAAAAGACTCGTAACAATTTTGGTCAACTAAATAATCATTAATAAATATTAGTGAAGCTTTAGGACCAATAAAATCAATAAAACGAGGAATTAGTAAAAACTGTCAAAAACGAGAAGTTGTGGGGTAGAAACATAAATAACACAAACTTATGTGTCCAATATTGTAAATACAATTTTAAAACCCTCATGGGTCCTGTGAGTGTGTCCGATCCCACACCTCTCTCTCTCTCACACACTCTTCACTCTCCTTTCATTAACAAAAGACAAAAGAATTTAAAAAACAAAAAGTAAAACACTACTTTACTTACCTATCTCACACTCTCTCTCCCATTTCATTCTCTTCACTCACGTAGAGCTCACCCTCCTCCTCTCTATTTTCTCCTTCTTGACCGATAACAATGGTGAAATGAGAAACCCCCACACAAACTCCATCTTCTCTCCTCTTGTTGCTCCCCTAAATCCCTTCCAAAAATTATAAAAACTACACCATTGGAATCCTCTCATCAAGAGCTACATTCCTACCTTTTCAAAAGTCGAAAACAACAAGTTTCATCTCCATGGGTATGAAGCATTTGGAGTTTCAAGACCACCACTAGAACCACCTCCTTCTCCTTGTTCTTGTGAGGTAAAAATATTCTCAAAACTCCATCTTTTCTAGCCCTCGTGGGCAAAACGAAATTTATAAACTAAGCTCTTGTTACTCCTTGTGTTCTAGCCGATTTTGGCCTCATTGGTGGAGTTGGAATATTGTTCTAGAGCTATTCCAAGCATTACTCATACCCTTGAAAGGTAATATAATTTCTAAACCCTAAAACCTACATTAGAACATACATAATGGTTAGGGTTAAATTGTGTATTAAAATGGTGTATTGAAAAGTGTATGTATATGGGTTGTAGTGTTAGATTGTTGAAGTAGCTAAAGCCGGTGGAAAGAGGAAGGAGGAAGAGAGGAGAAGCTTGTGAAATAACAAGGTAAAATATACTTGTCCTTGTGTAGTTTTGTATGTGTTTGTGTAACAGATTTTGGAAGTATAAAATGGTATTGTAAAATGGTAGTGTATGGTGGAGTAGTGCATAAGAGAATACAAATGTTTTGAAACCTTAAAAGACATTGGAAACTTGTCAAAACAGATTTGGGAATGAGAGGTTGAGTGCAGGAATTTAAGGTTGTTTAGTATGGTATTTTGTATATGAGAATGGGTATATTGGTATTGGTTGTGAACAGGTGGTATGGATCAATAATGTGAGTGAAACCATGTGGAGAATGTTAATAATATAGGGGAGACTATGTCAAATTTTATCTAGGAATTTGAGGACTTAAGTGTTCAAGATGAGAAAACAACCTAGGTAGTGACTAGGTGTATGTGGAGAGTATATGGGAGCGTTTAGTAGCTTGTAACAGATTTGGGTATGATTGGTTAATGGGATGTAACTAGGAAGTGAATGGATGTGTTTTGGATACTAGGAGTAGCATTAGTTGAGGAAGTAATGGAGGAAATAAGAACCCAAAATCTGTAACAAAGTGTATAGAGATACATTGGAGAAGTTAGGAAGAATTGGTGTGGAAGAATTGGTGACAAGAGTGTTGAACTTGGGTATAGATATTGTAGTGGCTTGGGAATGAATTGGAGGGTAAGATAATACATTGTAGGCTTTGGAAATGGCATTAGGAGATGAGAATATGCATGGGGGAAATAGGAACAAAAATCTGTAGCATTGGAGGATGAAAAACTGTTGTAAGTGTGGAAAGGAAGTGAGGAAATTGTGTAAGTTGATTGATGGATTGAGTAAGGAATTTGGTGGATGAACTAAGGCAATTTGGAGGGCCTAGGTAGTGTTTAAACATGTGGGATTACATGTAGAAAGATTGGAGAAACAATGGGCAAAGTATAGAACTGAAAACATAAATAAAAATGCCAATATTGGGCCGGGCTGACCTTGGGACCGAACTTGCAAGGTCGGTCGAGCCCAGATTTACAAAGACGGGAAAGCTTCTGGAATGGACCGAACTTGCGACCGGACTTGCAAGTTCGGTCGGACCAGAGAAATTCCCCCGTCTGTAACCTACTGGAATGGACCGACCTTGCGACCGGACTTGCAAGGTCGGTCAACGCAAAATTTTTCCGTCTTGTAACTTACTGGAATGGGCCGACCTTGCGACCGGACTTGCAAGGTCGGTCGAGCTAAAATTTTCCGTCTTGTAAGCTACTGGAATGGACCGACATTGTGACCGGACTTGCAAGGTCGGTCGGGCTAAAATTTTCCGTTAAGTAACTCACTGGTATGGACCGACCTTGGGACCGGACTTACAAGGTCGGTCGGCCCTGGAATTTTCACCCGATGTAGCCTACTGACTTGGACCGAACTTGCAAGATCGGTCGCAAGTTCGGTCGGGTCGGGTCAAAACTTATAAAAAAAAACTATAAGACTATGGTTAGTATATGTGTGTATGTATATGTATACCCACATACATATATGTGCATATATAGGTAAGTAAACCATTGTTAAGTAATTAGAAGTAAGTAAATAAAATGTAAGTATTGTAATGCAAGACTTAGTAAGTATGGATTAGTAAACGTAAGAGTAATCGGGTTAAGTTAAGGATAATAGATTAATCATTCCACTGTATGTATATAATAGGATTTGATTTGTGAACACCGGAGGAACGTTGGGATACAAGTACAACGGTGAAAGGTATGATTTCTTCATGCCCTGTATTCTAATCTGGTTACCCCGATTTGTGTGCTTATTTGATCACCTAAATAAGATAAATGCATGAATCGGACTATAATGCACTTACTTGTGCTTGTTTACATTGTTCTTGATAATTGTCTTGAACAATGGTTTGTATAATTCATGAAATATATGAATGATGATGATGTGTAATTGTACCTTGTAGTGTACTTGTATATTGTATTGTATTGGTATGGATGTGTATATGAATAATGTATTTGTGTATGTGGTTGGATGTTGACTTCTACTAATTCCTAACTACCTAACTCCTAACTTAAGTGAGTAAATTGGAATGAGTAGAAGTCCGATATAGTTTCGGCGGCACGCGTGAGGATGAGGAGACACAAGAGGTTGGATCCGATTCCTGGTTCGTAAGCTGGTCCACGGCCCAAATGTGATGAGTTGGTTTCCGCTGCAGATTGTTATTATGTATTTGTTGTTGGATGGGGTGTTACACTGCCCGGAGGGTCCCGGCGACTTAACTTGAGTAAGAGTAAGAAGTAAGTATGTATGGTATGAGTATGAGTATGAGTATGAGTATGTATGTGTAGTATGGAGTAAACAAGTAAAAGAGTAATCTCCACCCGATTAACCGGGTGGACCAATGAAGCAATAACAAGAACTGTACTTGTGTATGTAATGAGTATGTGTATTCGGAAGAAGGTAAGTATGTTTGGATGGTTATATTTGTATCCCCTGTATGTAATGAAGTGTATGTATGTATGCTTGCGTAAGTATTCTTGTATTGTGTATAAGAGCATGTATGCATGAATGTTTGAATGAAATCAACCGCATGTATATACCAAGTGGTCGCGTACCATCACTAGACGCGGGGTATGCGGTTATCATGCGCAGCGAAAGCTGACCCCCTAGGGGAACGTTTTTAGTGTGCAGGTACCGAAGCGAATATGGTCAAGATGAGAGACCGGAGGACACCCTTGTAATCAGAAGCAAGTAGTTTGTGGGAACGGTAGTAATGTCTCTTAGGGAGTATGTATAACTTGGAAAAGCATTGTAATTATATTGGGAACCTAGTAAACTCGGTTATGTATGTTATTTCGTATTACGGAGGAGTAAAGTATTGAATGGAACTTGTAGTATTCATTTGATGAATGGAGTATGTGTTGTGGAAGTGTAGTACTCGGGATTCCGGTCCATCAGACCGATGCTGTAAGCAGTAGTAGTAGCCTTGTTAGCCACGTGGGTGGTTACGGCATTGTATCACCCATTGTATGTAAGTAAGTATCCGCTGCGTGTATCTGATATGTAAAATGAAACGATAAGCATTGTATTTGAAACGGTATGATTCGGTACCCCTGATACGAACCCGAACACCAAGGATTATAGTGGTTCGGCCAATAATCCGGCCTACGTCCACTTCTAGACAGAGCTATTATTTATCTTTGGTTTACAACACTAGAGAGCTTTTGGGATGGGTTCTCCCTTTTCTAACTTGAGTCCTTTACAAATGAGCCCCTCTACTCCCATTTATAGACTTTCTATCACTAAGTTTACCCTTTTGCCCCTATACATGTGGTGGTGTTACATAAACATAACTGTCAGTCCTTTTACGGGTCTCCGGACTGAAATACTGCTTCTGCCTTGGACTAACTCTTCCGGACCGTCACTTTAACAATAATCCCTCCGGTAGTTACTCTATCGGTAGCGATCCTTTAGATAGCAACTCTTCCGGTAGCGGGTCCTCCGGTAGTAGGGCTTCCATCGATAGGCCTCCGACAATTGGCCTCCGGTAGACTCTCTTGGTAGGTCCTTCCGCACCGGGCCCTTTCGGTAGCAGGCATTCCGACAATTGGTCTCCGGTAGTAGTCCTTCCGCTAGCAGGCCTTCGGTAGACACTTTAACCTTCCGCATGGTATATTTCATACCATTACAGTATTAATGGTAGGGGTGTTATAAAAGTGGTATCAGAGCGAAGTATCGCTCTGATGACTGGAAATACCGAGCTTAGGAAATACCGAGTTAGGAATTAGAAGCTTAGGGCTAAGGGCTGAGTGTTAGCATTAGAGATATGCTAGTTAGGAACTACCGGTGAGTACCGGATACCTACGATACCAGTCCCGCCCGCCGCAAACCCCACTGTATAACTTGGGAAAGGACGCCAGAGAGAAGAAAAGCCTTCTCATACTCGGGGAAAACCCGATCTGGCAGTGGTGAAGCAATCACACGGTAAACAAGAACCGACACATGGTAGATTCCAAGAACTGGAAGACCCGGAGATGGATTCCGGTTGAACCACAACACCCGCACTTAATAGCGGTGGAATAAGCACTCCAACCACCAGGAGGCTACAACTTACAACAGCATGGGGCGACATGCTTAGCAGTCGCAGAACCTAACTAAACAACCAGCAGCAGGAAAAGAAGCACTGACCGTGCAACGGAATGAAAAGGGGAGCAGTAACGGAACCCGAGACACAAGTCGACGGGATAGTAATACTTGAATAATACCACCAACGGTATGCTAGCCGACTAAGGACATAGTCGGAAGCGGTTAACTCCAGAATTACGACGCCATTAAGGTTGCAATACCTGGCCAATATAGCTCAGACAACTACGAGAACAACCATGAGATATAATCCGATAGGACTACAAGCGTAGTACCTAAATGAGGAAGGTTCAGTAACCACCACAGATGTGTGGGAACGAGCCACCAGGAACGACACTAAACCAAATAGATTGGGAATCTCCAAGGATTGGAGAAGTACCCAGATCTACGACGGCCATGTCTAGACCACCAAGAAGCTACCTAAAGGATCGAGTATACCAACTATAGATCAATAATATCAAGGGAAGAGTCAACGAGACTATCAAATACGAGTGGAAACCATACCGTGATCGGTATAGGACTACTAAAAAACCACCAGTACCACGCACTTGCCACGACAAGTGCCGTAAGGACAGGAACATGCGGAGAACCCCAACACGTCACAAGCACATAGGAACGTGCTGTGACCGTAATGAGGCGACTACAGGAATAAACATCCTAAAACAGGAGGAATGAAACTATGGGAAGGACTGACGGCCCGACCACTGTATTTAGAACATACCAGTCAGCGAGAAGCTGGACTTGGTCAAGATTTTTAACATGGCAATGCCATGAAGAACTTCTTTTAACACCGAACCATAGTTTTCAAACCAAGTTTTCTTTCAAAACCACAAACCTTCTTTTAAAACCTTGGATTTTAAAACCAGACCCAACAGCATTATGGTGAGTGTCATAGAATGATACAAGAGGAGTTGACAACAGAATACTTCACCTAGGCGTGTGACGAACACTACGAGTGTACCCGTTACAGGATGTGGGACAACCGCACTCCGAAGGAGCTTGCAGGCCCAACATATAGTTGGGTAAGTGGTAACGTATCAATATGGTACCCCACGTATGTATACATGTAGTGTGTGACGCACGAGAAGTAGTCAACTCCGTTCTACGGACCATGAGTGTGTTCAACCAGAACAGCTGGACACCTCAGACGACTAAGTATCAAGGAACTCGGCGAATCCATCTGAAGATGAGGAATAAGAACTAGGAAGTGCAAAGAGCACATACTAGTAAGTATAGACATTGGATATGTCTCAAATAATCCGAACGATTACCTGACAGCTGGATGGAATGCCCAGCCTAACCACATTAAGGCGAATGTCTAACGTGAACCTAACAATGCTCAACAAACGGGGCGGAATTCCTAAGAGCAACCCCAAGATTACCACAAGTATAATCCATCATTGAAGGGGATGTTAAACCTAGTCAAGAATACTAGGAGCAAGTGTAAACAGTCTACCCAAGAACGGGAGACGTTATAACCCAAAAAGGGACGACTCAAGTACAATACCATAAGACGGTATAGAGGACAACACACGATATAAACATTAGCCGGATGTAACGGCACAGCTACCAACACCCAGGAGCGATCCTTGAAGGGTGTCTGCGTTAACAATAGTTGAACAAGCGTAATGATATGAGCACGGGAGCTAAAACGAACACTCGGTTAGGACACCGAAGGGATTTCACTTAATAGGAAATACCCTAGCCTACAAAAGGCACTGATCAGCACCGGATTGCCTAAAGGGTCTCCTATGAACGGAAGCGTGATGTCACTACTTACCATAGAGCCCAGTAATACCTCTGACCTATGGGGTATACATGGCATGGCAACATGTATAAGCAGCTTGCAAAGAGCATAGCTTGCAGCAATATGGCCCTAAAGCCATAAACCTGATGAGTTGTATAACCTTAAACGGTTGCAAAACCCACACCATTACTAACAACACTTGCAAGAGATATTGCCTCATACGACAAGAAATCAACAACTGGACCCTCAGTCCAAACCCAACATCCTGAGTGGCTTGGAGTAATGGCCACCTCAGTGTCACTGTCACTAGAGCACCAGTCTAGTATGCAGTGACGGAGTTTAATTACCCCTCATGCCTTCGGTAGCAATTGCACCCAGAGGCATAAGAATCATGATAATGCCAACATTAGCCTAGTCCACATTTGGACACTACGAGAAACCCAAGGGAAGGTACCCCTCGTTAACCGAAGACCACCAACGCGGTGACGATGTGAACCTTAGAAAAGGCTTCCGTCTACTATAACAATAAAACCACGCAATAGATATTGCCAAGGGTGACGGAATAAGGAAATGAGATTTCCAAACCATTACGACTTAAAGGAGTAAGCATACTCCATAAGCACCCAAACACGTGGTGGACCATTGTGTAAACACCAACATAGCAAACCTTGTCATTAGACCTATGAGTGGAGACAAACCCCTCAACAAGAACTTTCATTTATCAATGACAGAGTACTCTTCAATTGGAGAACGGGACCAGAAAACCCTTGAAGTTTCTTGGGATGTCCCGGTGATGTACATACCAGAATAAAACCGCACAGCTAGAGCCTATAACCAATGCTCAGCTTTGGGAGGACAGTAATTGTCAAAAACAATCAATGTGAGTGCACATTGCACACCACGAATGACCAACGCTCAAGAGAGCTTGTAAACCGGTAAATTGCTTTATCCTTGGTCAACCAAGATACTTGGTAAATTGTAGCACAAATGATGATAGAATGTGAGGTAAGTTAACCTACACATAAAACCTAAGTGGAATAAGACATCTCCACACTGGGAAGATAGTAATTTGGCCGTATGCTACGACAACTGTCATACACACAAACACAGGGAACTCCTAGTGTATTTACACCATAAGGAAATGGTCCAATGACAATGTCACTAAGTAAAAAGGAACTACCACAGTAACAGAAACAGTAAAAGCAATGTTGTACAATGAGTAAGAATACGGTGCGCAACAGGCGACCGCTATGAGGAATTAGTTAAGCAATGACACGGAGTATAAGTATGAGATGACAGGCAGAAATATTCTTTCCTATCACATAAGTGACTTACTGTCAAGCGTTTACGCCTCTGCACTCTGTATGACTGAGTGTTTTGGCATTGCACTTGTTCAGCTAATGATCTAATGAGATGGCGAGGGATATGGAGAATGTAAACCGTACTAAATCTTTCCTTTCACCACAAACATGGCATAAGCCAGTCAAGCAAGCTTAGCAACATACAGTGCGGCCTAAGGCCAAAGAAGCACGAAGAGTGTACAACACACTAATAATCACAAGATGTGAATTCCATTGGAATATAAGGTGAAAGGAGATACAAGAAAGTCACTAGGACCAACGCATAGAAAATGCAAGGTCATACAAGTAAAGAACACTTGTACTGAACCAGGAGAACTGGTATAATTCAGAAGCTATTGACAACAGAGGAAGTACTACAACTAAGTAGTGACTTAACCTCGCCCGACAATAAGTCGGAGGAGCTTAATGAATAATCGTGGAAGCATAAATAGCATGTGCAGTAGATTACCAGAGAGCTGGTTATAAATCTTAACTCGTTGAGTTCAAACACGGTAAAAGAATACCGCAGTTGTTTAGTAAACCTTATTCCCATAATAGACGGATGAGAAGGTAATGTATAGCACATTAAGGATAACAAGAAGGGTGAATAACCCAAGTTATCAGGGTCACGCAGCAGAAGCTAGTGGGCCCTAGCTAGGAGATTAATGTACCTAGTGAGCATAATACAATGGCTATTAATGCCTTGAAGCCGATTAGGCTAGAATCGAATTAAATATGAGTTAAATAAACTCATATAGGAACTCTTGGTGCAAAGACTAAACCATTGGTATGGTTAAGACCCTTTGACCAGAGCATAGTATATAGCATATGTAGTGAAGCTAAACGCTTCGGATTGCCCGAATTAAATAACCAATGTTTAATATTAACATATGGGTGATTACGTGGGCGTAATCCCTTTTAAGGGGGGTAGAGCGAAAACCGCTTAATGTAAGTTTTATGAATAAAACACTTAAACCGTAATGTGCATAGCACAAATGAGAATCAAATTGATGATTGTTACTATGTTAAATAAACATAAGTACTCATTCATATTGTAATTATGGTAACTAGGCATTAAACATGCAAATACCATAGGAGGAATGTACCTATCTTGTAACACCATGTAAGAGTATTAGTAAAAGAAAAGTAATGAGTAGTGGACGGAGCTCCACAAGTATTGTAACCTTTGAAGAAGTAGTACGAAATGAATGAGGATAGTAGATGAATGAAGTTTATGAGTAGTGGAATCGTAAGTAAAATATTTGAAACAATTGAAGCCAACTAAATCTTATAAGTGTAGTATTCCGTAGTTAGAATATAGGAGATGATGGTGAGTAATGGATGGAAGTAGTGAAGGTTGATGAAATGAGCATTAGGATTGAACCATGGAGTAAAGCATTTGGGAAGTAGAGTGAGGACGATTGATGGATTGATTCCATCCTTTGGAGATGTATGAATTCGTAATCACGACTAGAAAGAATAAAAAGATAGAAAATGAAAACAATTAAATTATTTGTTTGATTGAACCTGATGTGGGAAGTCGAACTTGATCCTGATCAGATCAAGGGAAACCGAACACAAATTGGGGTGGAAAGATAGTTCAACACTGATGCTGATCACATCAGGGTCGAATGATTCTTGAAGCTCCCCTCAAGTGGTCACAAGAATCACACATAGGATAGAAGTAATGAACGTAAATTGGAATAGGGAGTTGTATGTTTTAGAAATTTTAATTGGTAGTGGTGGAAGAATTTCTTTTAGTATGGAGAATGAGGATGTGTTAGAAGTGAGTACCGAAGAAGATAGTAAGGTAGTATGTGGTATTATTCCAAGGGCGGCGGGACATAGAGGAGTCCCGTGTCTAGAGGACCTGAGCGCCTGCGGGATTGGAATGTGTATTGCATCGCTTGGGGATAGCCTTGCATTGTATGTATGTATAAATTTGGTAATGAGGAACCGGATGGTCGGTAGTAGTGCGGATCAGAGTAATTATTGTACATTGGTATGGTATGGAAAGGAGAAACCTTGAGTAACTGATTTGGGATTAGTAAGGAGGAAGAACGTATGGCTTTGGTATTGGACACGTAAGAATGAGTAAGCATTGTAAACCCATAACCTCGAACAACTTTGAGGACAAAGTTCCTAAGGGGGGTAGATTGAAATACCCCGAACTTAAACATAAGGATTAAAATTAATCTAATACGTATTTAAGGGCCTAATGGTACCTAATTAATATTGGTAAGGAGAATAAATCTAAAAAGAAATAAAGAAACGCTTAAAAAGCGAAAAACGCTAAATAAGCGTTAAAATAACCATAGGAGGTACGAGACCTCGGTTAGAGTATTATAGGGATTCTAAAGGCTTAATTGAGTCTAAAAAAAATTAGGGAACAACTCCCGAAGAAAACGGATCCTTGAGACGGATTAAAACCACTAACGAACCTTAAAGCGCGTTTTCGAGGTAACCGGGAAAACATGTCTTTAAGCGGGTCAAATAGACTCGTAACAATTTTGGTCAACTAAATAATCATTAATAAATATTAGTGAAGCTTTAGGACCAATAAAATCAATAAAACGAGGAATTAGTAAAAACTGTCAAAAACGAGAAGTTGTGGGGTAGAAACATAAATAACACAAACTTATGTGTCCAATATTGTAAATACAATTTTAAAACCCTCATGGGTCCTGTGAGTGTGTCCGATCCCACACCTCTCTCTCTCTCACACACTCTTCACTCTCCTTTCATTAACAAAAGACAAAAGAATTTAAAAACAAAAAGTAAAACACTACTTTACTTACCTATCTCACACTCTCTCTCCCATTTCATTCTCTTCACTCACGTAGAGCTCACCCTCCTCCTCTCTATTTTCTCCTTCTTGACCGATAACAATGGTGAAATGAGAAACCCCCACACAAACTCCATCTTCTCTCCTCTTGTTGCTCCCCTAAATCCCTTCCAAAAATTATAAAAACTACACCATTGGAATCCTCTCATCAAGAGCTACATTCCTACCTTTTCAAAAGTCGAAAACAACAAGTTTCATCTCCATGGGTATGAAGCATTTGGAGTTTCAAGACCACCACTAGAACCACCTCTTCTCCTTGTTCTTGTGAGGTAAAATATTCTCAAAACTCCATCTTTTCTAGCCCTCGTGGGCAAAACGAAATTTATAAACTAAGCTCTTGTTACTCCTTGTGTTCTAGCCGATTTTGGCCTCATTGGTGGAGTTGGAATATTGTTCTAGAGCTATTCCAAGCATTACTCATACCCTTGAAAGGTAATATAATTTCTAAACCCTAAAACCTACATTAGAACATACATAATGGTTAGGGTTAAATTGTGTATTAAAATGGTGTATTGAAAAGTGTATGTATATGGGCTGAGTGTAAGATTGTTGAAGTAGCTAAAGCCGGTGGAAAGAGGAAGGAGGAAGAGAGGAGAAGCTTGTGAAATAACAAGGTAAAATATACTTGTCCTTGTGTAGTTTTGTATGTGTTTGAGTAACAGATTTTGGAAGTATAAAATGGTATTGTAAAATGGTAGTGTACTGGTGGAGTAGTGCATAAGAGAATACAAATGTTTTGAAACCTTAAAAGACATTGGAAACTTGTCAAAACAGATTTGGGAATGAGAGGTTGAGTGCAGGAATTTAAGGTTGTTTAGTATGGTATTGTATATGAGAATGGGTATATTGGTATTGGTTGTGAACAGGTGGTATGGATCAATAATGTGAGTGAAACCATGTGGAGAATGTTAATAATATAGGGGAGACTATGTCAAATTTTATCTAGGAATTTGAGGACTTAAGTGTTCAAGATGAGAAAACAACCTAGGTAGTGACTAGGTGTATGTGGAGAGTATAATGGGAGCGTTTAGTAGCTTGTAACAGATTTGGGTATGATTGGTTAATGGGATGTAACTAGGAAGTGAATGGATGTATTTTGGATACTAGGAGTAGCATTAGTTGAGGAAGTAATGGAGGAAATAAGAACCCAAAATCTGTAACAAAGTGTATAGAGATACATTGGAGAAGTTAGGAAGAATTAGTGTGGAAGAATTGGTGACAAGAGTGTTGAACTTGGGTATAGATATTGTAGTGGCTTGGGAATGAATTGGAGGGTAAGATAATACATTGTAGGCTTTGGAAATGGCATTAGGAGATGAGAATATGCATGGGGGAAATAGGAACAAAAATCTGTAGCATTGGAGGGTGAAAAACTGTTGTAAGTGTGGAAAGGAAGTGAGGAAATTGTGTAAGTTGATTGATGGATTGAGTAAGGAATTTGGTGGATGAACTAAGGCAATTTGGAGGGCCTAGGTAGTGTTTAAACATGTGGGATTACATGTAGAAAGATTGGAGAAACAATGGGCAAAGTATAGAACTGAAAACAGAAATAAAAATGCCAATACTGGGCCGGACCGACCTTGGGACCGAACTTGCAAGGTCGGTCGAGCCCAGATTTACAAAGATGGGAAAGCTTCTGGAATGGACCGAACTTGCGACCGGACTGCAAGTTCGGTCGGACCAGAGAAATTCCCCCGTCTGTAACCTACTGGAATGGACCGACCTTGCGACCGGACTTGCAAGGTCGGTCGACGCAAAATTTTTCCGTCTTGTAACTTACTGGAATGGACCGACCTTGCGACCGGACTTGCAAGGTCGGTCGAGCTAAAATTTTCCATCTTGTAAGCTACTGGAATGGACCGACCTTGCGACCGGACTTGCAAGGTCGGTCGGGCTAAAATTTTCCGTTAAGTAACTCACTGGAATGGACCGACCTTGGGACCGGACTTACAAGGTCGGTCGGCCCTGGAATTTTCACCCGATGTAGCCTACTGACTTGGACCGAACTTGCAAGATCGGTCGCAAGTTCGGTCGGGTCAAAACTTATAAAAAAAAACTATAAGACTATGGTTAGTATATGTGTGTATGTATATGTATACCCACATATACATATGTGCATATATAGGTAAGTAAACCATTGTTAAGTAATTAGAAGTAAGTAAATAAAATGTAAGTATTGTAATGCAAGACTTAGTAAGTATGGATTGGTAAACGTAAGAGTAATCGGGTTAAGTTAAGGATAGATAGATTAATCATTCCACTGTATGTATATATAATAGGATTTGATTTGTGAACACCGGAGGAACGTTGGGATACAAGTACAACGGTGAAAGGTATGATTTCTTCATGCCCTGTATTCTAATCTGGTTACCCCGATTTGTGTGCTTATTTGATCACCTAAATAAGATAAATGCATGAATCGGACTAATGCACTTACTTGTGCTTGTTTACATTGTTCTTGATAATTGTCTTGAACAATGGTTTGTATAATTCATGAAATATATGAATGATGATGATGTGTAATTGTACCTTGTAGTGTACTTGTATATTGTATTGTATTGGTATGGATGTGTATGAATAATGTATTTGTGTATGTGGTTGATGTTGACTTCTACTAATTCCTAACTACCTAACTCCTAACTTAAGTGAGTAAATTGGAATGAGTAGAAGTCTGATATAGTTTCGGACACGCGTGAGGATGAGGAGACACAAGAGGTTGGATCCGATTCCTGGTTCGTAAGTTGGTCCACGGCCCAAATCCCTTAAGTGAGTAGCATCCTGGATTAGTGAACCAAGTAAATCCCGGTGGTGGGACGTGTAGTCCCTGCCGGAGGTCCCGACGACTTAACTTGAGTAAGAGTAAGAAAGTAAGTATGTATGGGTATGAGTATGAGTATGAGTATGTATGTGTATGTATGGAGTAAACGAGTAAAAGAGTAATCTCCACCCGATTAACCCGGGTGGACCAATGAAGCTAACAAGAACTGTACTTGTGTATGTAATGAGTATGTGTATTCGGAAGAAGGTAAGTATGTATTGGATGGTTATATTGTATCCCCTGTATGTAATGAAGTGTATGTATGTATTGTTACGTAAGTATTCTTGTATTGTGTATAAGAGCATGTATGCATGAATGTTTGAATGAAATCAACCGCATGTATACGACCAAGTGGTCGGCGTACCCTCACTAGTACGCGGGGTATGCGGTTATCATGCGCAGCGAAAGCTGACACCCTAGGGGGAACGTTTTTAGTGTGCAGGTACCGAAGCGAATATGGTCAAGATGAGAGACCGGAGGCACACCCTTGTAATCAGAAGCAAGTAGTTTGTGAGGAACGGGTAGTAAGTAGTCTCTTAGTGAGTATGTATGAACTTGGAAGAAGCATTGTAATTATATTGGGAACCTAGTAAACTCGGTTATGTATTTGTATTGTACAGTTTACGGAGGAGTAAAGTATTGAATGGAATCTTGTAGTATTCGTTTGATGAATGGAGTATGTGTTGTGGAAGTGTAGTACTCGGGATTCCGGTCCATCAGACCGATGCTGTAAGCAGTAGTAGTAGCCTTGTTAGCCACGTGGGTGGTTAACGGCATTGTATCACCCATTGTATGTAAGTAAGTATCCGCTGCGTGTATCTGATGTGTAAGGAGATTGGACGATAAGCATTGTATTAATGGTAGGGGTGTTACAAAAAGTGGTATCAGAGCGAAGTATCGCTCTGATGACTGGAAATACCGAGCTTAGGAAATACCGAGTTAGGAATTAGAAGCTTAGGGCTAAGGGCTGAGTGTTAGCATTAGAGATATGCTAGTTAGGAACTACCGGTGAGTACGGATACCTACGATACCAGTCCCGCCCGCTGCAACCCCACTGTATAACTTGGGAAAGGACGCCAGAGAGAAGAAAAGCCTTCTCATACTCGGGGAAAACCCGATCTGGCAGTGGTGAAGCAATCACACGGTAAACAAGAACCGACACATGGTAGATTCCAAGAACTGGAAGACCCAGAGATGGATTCCGGTTGAACCACAACACCCGCACTTAATAGCGGTGGAATAAGCACTCCAACCACCAGGAGGCTACAACTTACAACAGCATGGGGCGACATGCTTAGCAGTCGCAGAACCTAACTAAACAACCAGCAGCAGGAAAAGAAGCACTGACCGTGCAACGGAATGAAAAGGGGAGCAGTAACGGAACCCGAGACACAAGTCGACGGGATAGTAATACTTGAATAATACCACCAACGGTATGCTAGCCGACTAAGGACATAGTCGGAAGCGGTTAACTCCAGAATTACGACGCCATTAAGGTTACAATACCTGGCCAATATAGCTCAGACAACTACGAGAACAACCATGAGATATAATCCGATAGGACTACAAGCGTAGTACCTAAATGAGGAAGGTTCAGTAACCACCACAGATGTGTGGGAACGAGCCACCAGGAACGACACTAAACCAAATAGATTGGGAATCTCCAAGGATTGGAGAAGTACCCAGATCTACGACGGCCATGTCTAGACCACCAAGAAGCTACCTAAAGGATCGAGTATACCAACTATAGATCAATAATATCAAGGGAAGAGTCAACGATACTATCAAATACGAGTGGAAACCATACCGTGATCGGTATAGGACTACTCAAAAACCACCAGTACCACGCACTTGCCACGGCAAGTGCCGTAAGGACAGGAACATGTGGAGAACCCCAACACATCACAAGCCTATAGGAACGTGCTGTGACCGTAATGAGGCGACTACAAGAATAAACATCCTAAAACAGGAGGAATGAAACTATGGGAAGGCCTGACGGCCCGACCACTGTATTTAGAACATACCAGTCAGCGAGAAGCTGGACTTGGTCAAGATTTTGAACATGGCTATGCCATGAAGAACTTCTTTTAACACCGAACCATAGTTTTCAAACCAAGTTTTCTTTCAAAACCACAAACCTTCTTTTAAAACCTTGGATTTTAAAACCAGACCCAACAACATTATGGTGAGTGTCATAGAATGATACAAGAGGAGTTGACAACAGAATACTTCACCTAGGCGTGTGACGAACACTACGAGTGTACCCGTTATAGGATGTGGGACAACCGCACTCCGAAGGAGCTTGCGGGCCTGACATATAGTTGGGTAAGTGGTAACGTATCAATATGGTACCCCACGTATGTATACATGTAGTGTGCGACGCACGAGAAGTAGTCAACTCCGTTCTACGGACCATGAGTGAGTTCAACCAGAACAGCTGGACACCTCAAGACTAAATATCAAGGAACTCGGCGAATCCATCTGAAGATGAGGAATAAGAACTAGGAAGTGCAAAGAGCACATACTAGTAAGTATAGACATTGGATATGTCTCAAATAATCCGAACGATTACCTGACAGCTGGATGGAATGCCCAGCCTAACCACATTAAGGCGAATGTCTAACGTGAACCTAACAATGCTCAACAAACGGGGCGGAATTCCTAAGAGCAACCCCAAGATTACCACAAGTATAATCCATCATTGAAGGGGATGTTAAACCTAGTCAAGAATACTAGGAGCAAGTGTAAACAGTCTACCCAAGAACGGGAGACGTTATAACCCAAAAAGGGACGACTCAAGTACAATACCATAAGACGGAATAGAGGACAAACACGATATAAACATTAGCCGGATGTAACGGCACAGGATTTGCCCATTTACCAACACCCAGGAGCGATCTTGAAGGGTGTCTGCGTTAACAACAGTTGAACAAGCGTAATGATATGAGCACGGGAGCTAAAACGAACACTCGGTTAGGACACCGAAGGGATTTCACTTAACATGAAATACCCTAGCCTACAAAAGGCACTGATCAGCACCGGATTGCCTAAAGGGTCTCCTATGAACGGAAGCGTGATATCACGACTTACCATAGAGCCCAGTAATACCTCTGACCTATGGGGTATACATGGCATGGCAACATGTATAAGAAGCTTGCAAAGAGCATAGCTTGCAGCAATATGGCCCTAAAGCCATAAACCTAATGCGTTGTATAACCTTAAACGGTTGCAAAACCCACACCATTACTAACAAGACTTGCAAGAGATATTGCCTCATACGACAAGAAATCAACAACTGGACCCTCAGTCCAAACCCAACATCCTGAGTGGCTTGGAGTAATGGCCACCTCAGTGTCACTGTCACTAGAGCACCAGTCTAGTATGCAGTGACGGAGTTTAATTACCCCTCATGCCTTCGGTAGCAATTGCACCCAGAGGCATAAGAATCATGATAATGCCAACATTAGCCTAGTCCACATTTGGACACTACGAGAAACCCAAGGGAAGGTACCCCTCGTTAACCGAAGACCACCAACGCGGTGACGATGTGAACCTTAGAAAAGGCTTCCGTCTACTATAACAATAAAACCACGCAATAGATATTGCCAACGGGTGACGGAATAAGGAAATGAGATTTCCAAACCATTACGACTTAAAGGAGTAAGCATACTCCATAAGCACCCAAACACGTGGTGGACCATTGTGTAAACACCAACATAGCAAACCTTGTCATTAGACCTATGAGTGGAGACAAACCCCTCAACAAGAACTTTCATTTATCAATGACAGAGTACTCTTCAATTGGAGAACGGGACCAGAAAACCCTTGAAGTTTCTTGGGATGTCCCGGTGATGTACATACCAGAATAAAACCGCACAGCTAGAGCCTATAACCAATGCTCAGCTTTGGGAGGACAGTAATTGTCAAAAACAATCAATGTGAGTGCACATTGCACACCACGAATGACCAACGCTCAAGAGAGCTTGTAAACCGGTAAATTGCTTTATCCTTGGTCAACCAAGATACTTGGTAAATTATAGCACAAATGATGATAGAATGTGAGGTAAGTTAACCTACACATAAAACCTAAGTGGAATAAGACATCTCCACACTGGGAAGATAATAAGATGGTCGTATGCTACGACAACCGTCATACACGCAAACACAGGGAACTCCTAGTGTATTTACACCATAAGGAAATGGTTCCAATGACAATGTCACTAAGTAAAAAGGAACTACCACAGTAACAGAAACAGTAAAAGCAATGTTGTACAATGAGTAAGAATACGGTGCGCAACAGGCGACCGCTATGAGGAATTAGTTAAGCAATGACACGGAGTATAAGTATGAGATGACAGGCAGAAATATTCTTTCCTATCACATAAGTGACTTACTGTCAAGCGTTTACGCCTCTACACTCTGTATGACTGAGTGTTTTGGCATTGCACTTGTTCAGCTAATGATCTAATGAGATGGCGAGGGATATGGAGAATGTAAACCGTACTAAATCTTTCCTTTCACCACAAACATGGCATAAGCCAGTCAAGCAAGCTTAGCAACATACAGTGCGGCCTAAGGCCAAAGAAGCACGAAGAGTGTACAACACACTAATAATCACAAGATGTGAATTCCATTGGAATATAAGGTGAAAGGAGATACAAGAAAAGTCACTAGGACCAACACATAGAAAATGCAAGGTCATACAAGTAAAGAACACTTGTACTGAACCAGGAGAACTGGTATAATTCAGAAGCTATTGACAACAGAGGAAGTACTACAACTAAGTAGTGACTTAACCTCGCCCGATAATAAGTCGGAGGAGCTTAATGAATAATCGTGGAAGCATAAATAGCATATGCAGTAGATTAACAGAGAGCTGGTTATAAATCTTAACTCGTTGAGTTCAAACACGGTAAAAGAATGCCGCAGTTGTTTAGTAAACCTTATTCCCATAATAGACGGATGAGAAGGTAATGTATAGCACATTAAGGATAACAAGAAGGGTGAATAACCCAAGTTATCAGGGTCACGCAGCAGAAGCTAGTGGGCCCTAGCTAGGAGATTAATGTACCTAGTGAGCATAATACAATGGCTATTAATGCCTTGAAGCCGATTAGGCTAGAATCGAATTAAATATGAGTTAAATAACTCATATAGGAACTCTTGGTGCAAAGACTAAACCATTGGTATGGTTAAGACCCTTTGACCAGAGCATAGTATATAGCATATTGTAGTGAAGCTAAACGCTTCGGATTACCCGAATTAAATAACCAATGTTTAATATTAACATATGGGTGATTACGTGGGCGTAATCCCTTTTAAGGGGGGTAGAGCGAAAACCGCTTAATGTAAGTTTTATGAATAAAACACTTAAACCGTAATGTGCATAGCACAAATGAGAATCAAATTGATGATTGTTACTATGTTAAATAAACATAAGTACTCATTCATATTGTAATTATGGTAACTAGGCATTAAACATGCAATACCATAGGAGGAATGTACCTATCTTGTAACACCAGTGTAAGAGTATTAGTAAAAGAAAAGTAATGAGTAGTGGACGGAGCTCCACAAGTATTGTAACCTTTGAAGAAGTAGTACGAAATGAATGAGGATAGTAGATGAATGAAGTTTATGAGTAGTGGAATCGTAAGTAAAATATTTGAAACAATTGAAGCCAACTAAATCTTATAAGTGTAGTATTCCGTAGTTAGAATATAGGAGATGATGGTGAGTAATGGATGGAAGTAGTGAAGGTTGATGAAATGAGCATTAGGATTGAACCATGGAGTAAAGCATTTGGGGTAGAGTGAGGACGATTGATGGATTGATTCCATCCTTTGGAGATGTATGAATTCATAATCACGACTAGAAAGAATAAAAAGATAGAAAATGAAAACAATTAAATTATTTGTTTGATTGAACCTGATGTGGGAAGTCGAACTTGATCCTGATCAGATCAAGGGAAACCGAACACAAATTGGGGTGGAAAGATAGTTCAACACTGATGCTGATCACATCAGGGTCGAATGATTCTTGAAGCTCCCCTCAAGTGGTCACAAGAATCACACATAGGATAGAAGTAATGAACGTAAATTGGAATAGGGAGTTGTATGTTTTAGAAATTTTAATTGGTAGTGGTGGAAGAATTTCTTTTAGTATGGAGAATGAGGATGTGTTAGAAGTGAGTACCGAAGAAGATAGTAAGGTAGTATGTGGTATTATTCCAAGGGCGGCGGGACATAGAGGAGTCCCGTGTCTAGAGGACCTGAGCGCCTGCGGGATTGGAATGTGTATTGCATCGCTTGGGGATAGCCTTGCATTGTATGTATGTATAAATTTGGTAATGAGGAACCGGATGGTCGGTAGTAGTGCGGATCAGAGTAATTATTGTACATTGGTATGGTATGGAAAGGAGAAACCTTGAGTAACTGATTTGGGATTAGTAAGGAGGAAGAACGTATGGCTTTGGTATTGGACACGTAAGAATGAGTAAGCATTGTAAACCCATAACCTCGAACAACTTTGAGGACAAAGTTCCTAAGGGGGGTAGATTGAAATACCCCGAACTTAAACATAAGGATTAAAATTAATCTAATACGTATTTAAGGGCCTAATGGTACCTAATTAATATTGGTAAGGAGAATAAATCTAAAAAGAAATAAAGAAACGCTTAAAAAGCGAAAAACGCTAAATAAGCGTTAAAATAACCATAGGAGGTACGAGACCTCGGTTAGAGTATTAGGGATTCTAAAGGCTTAATTGAGTCTAAAAAAATTAGGGAACAACTCCCGAAGAAAACGGATCCTTGAGACGGATTAAAACCACTAACGAACCTTAAAGCGCGTGTTTCGAGGTAACCGGGAAAACATGTCTTTAAGCGGGTCAAATAGACTCAACAATTTTGGTCAACTAAATAATCATTAATAAATATTAGTGAAGCTTTAGGACCAATAAAATCAATAAAAGGAATTAGTAAAAACTGTCAAAAACGAGAAGTTGTGGGGTAGAAACATAAATAACACAAACTTATGTGTCCAATATTGTAAATACAATTTTAAAACCCTCATGGGTCCTGTGAGTGTGTCCGATCCCACACCTCTCTCTCTCTCACACACTCTTCACTCTCCTTTCATTAAAAAAGACAAAAGAATTTAAAAAACAAAGTAAAACACTACTTTACTTACCTATCTCACACTCTCTCTCCCATTTCATTCTCTTCACTCACGTAGAGCTCACCCTCCTCCTCTCTATTTTCTCCTTCTTGACCGATAACAATGGTGAAATGAGAAACCCCCACACAAACTCCATCTTCTCTCCTCTTGTTGCTCCCCTAAATCCCTTCCAAAAATTATAAAAACTACACCATTGGAATCCTCTCATCAAGAGCTACATTCCTACCTTTTCAAAAGTCGAAAACAACAAGTTTCATCTCCATGGGTATGAAGCATTTGGAGTTTCAAGACCACCACTAGAACCACCTCTTTCTCCTTGTTCTTGTGAGGTAAAAATATTCTCAAAACTCCATCTTTTCTAGCCCTCGTGGGCAAAATGAAATTTATAAACTAAGCTCTTGTTACTCCTTGTGTTCTAGCCGATTTTGGCCTCATTGGTGGAGTTGGAATATTGTTCTAGAGCTATTCCAAGCATTACTCATACCCTTGAAAGGTAATATAATTTCTAAACCCTAAAACCTACATTAGAACATACATAATGGTTAGGGTTAAATTGTGTATTAAAATGGTGTATTGAAAAGTGTATGTATATGGGCTAGAGTGTAAGATTGTTGAAGTAGCTAAAGCCGGTGGAAAGAGGAAGGAGGAAGAGAGGAGAAGCTTGTGAAATAACAAGGTAAAATATACTTGTCCTTGTGTAGTTTTGTATGTGTTTGAGTAACAGATTTTGGAAGTATAAAATGGTATTGTAAAATGGTAGTGTACTGGTGGAGTAGTGCATAAGAGAATACAAATGTTTTGAAACCTTAAAAGACATTGGAAACTTGTCAAAACAGATTTGGGAATGAGAGGTTGAGTGCAGGAATTTAAGGTTGTTTAGTATGGTATATTGTATATGAGAATGGGTATATTGGTATTGGTTGTGAACAGGTGGTATGGATCAATAATGTGAGTGAAACCATGTGGAGAATGTTAATAATATAGGGGAACTATGTCAAATTTTATCTAGGAATTTGAGGACTTAAGTGTTCAAGATGAGAAAACAACCTAGGTAGTGACTAGGTGTATGTGGAGAGTATAATGGGAGCGTTTAGTAGCTTGTAACAGATTTGGGTACGATTGGTTAATGGGATGTAACTAGGAAGTGAATGGATGTATTTTGGATACTAGGAGTAGCATTAGTTGAGGAAGTAATGGAGGAAATAAGAACCCAAAATCTGTAACAAAGTGTATAGAGATACATTGGAGAAGTTAGGAAGAATTAGTGTGGAAGAATTGGTGACAAGAGTGTTGAACTTGGGTATAGATATTGTAGTGGCTTGGGAATGAATTGGAGGGTAAGATAATACATTGTAGGCTTTGGAAATGGCATTAGGAGATGAGAATATGCATGGGGGAAATAGGAACAAAAATCTGTAGCATTGGAGGATGAAAAACTGTTGTAAGTGTGGAAAGGAAGTGAGGAAATTGTGTAAGTTGATTGATGGATTGAGTAAGGAATTTGGTGGATGAACTAAGGCAATTTGGAGGGCCTAGGTAGTGTTTAAACATGTGGGATTACATGTAGAAAGATTGGAGAAACAATGGGCAAAGTATAGAACTGAAAACAGAAATAAAAATGCCAATACTGGGCCGGACCGACCTTGGGACCGAACTTGCAAGGTCGGTCGAGCCCAGATTTACAAAGATGGGAAAGCTTCTGGAATGGACCGAACTTGCGACCGGACTGCAAGTTCGGTCGGACCAGAGAAATTCCCCCGTCTGTAACCTACTGGAATGGACCGACCTTGCGACCGGACTTGCAAGGTCGGTCGACGCAAAATTTTTCCGTCTTGTAACTTACTGGAATGGACCGACCTTGCGACCGGACTTGCAAGGTCGGTCGAGCTAAAATTTTCCATCTTGTAAGCTACTGGAATGGACCGACCTTGCGACCGGACTTGCAAGGTCGGTCGGGCTAAAATTTTCCGTTAAGTAACTCACTGGAATGGACCGACCTTGGGACCGGACTTACAAGGTCGGTCGGCCCTGGAATTTTCACCCGATGTAGCCTACTGACTTGGACCGAACTTGCAAGATCGGTCGCAAGTTCGGTCGGGTCAAAACTTATAAAAAAAAACTATAAGACTATGGTTAGTATATGTGTGTATGTATATGTATACCCACATATACATATGTGCATATATAGGTAAGTAAACCATTGTTAAGTATTAGAAGTAAGTAAATAAAATGTAAGTATTGTAATGCAAGAACTTAGTAAGTATGGATTGGTAAACGTAAGAGTAATCGGGTTAAGTTAAGGATAGATAGATTAATCATTCCACTGTATGTATATATAATAGGATTTGATTTGTGAACACCGAGGAACGTTGGGATACAAGTACAACGGTGAAAGGTATGATTTCTTCATGCCCTGTATTCTATCTGGTTACCCCGATGTGTGTGCTTATTTGATCACCTAAATAAGATAAATGCATGAATCGGACTATATGCACTTACTTGTGCTTGTTTTACATTGTTCTTGATAATTGTCTTGAACAATGGTTTGTATAATTCATGAAATATATGAATGATGATGATGTGTAATTGTACCTTGTAGTGTACTTGTATATTGTATTGTATTGGTATGGATGTGTATATGAATAATGTATTTGTGTATGTGGTTGCATGTTGACTTCTACTAATTCCTAACTACCTAACTCCTAACTTAAGTGAGTAAATTGGAATGAGTAGAAGTCTGATATAGTTTCGGACACGCGTGAGGATGAGGAGACACAAGAGGTTGGATCCGATTCCTGGTTCGTAAGTTGGTCCACGGCCCAAATCCCTTAAGTGAGTAGCATCCTGGATTAGTGAACCAAGTAAATCCCGGTGGTGGGACCGTGTAGTCCCTGCCCGGAGGTCCCGACGACTTTACTTGAGTAAGAGTAAGAAAGTAAGTATGTATGGGTATGAGTATGAGTATGAGTATGTATGTGTATGTATGGAGTAAACGAGTAAAAGAGTAATCTCCACCCGATTAACCCGGGTGGACCAATGAAGCTAACAAGAACTGTACTTGTGTATGTAATGAGTATGTGTATTCGGAAGAAGGTAAGTATGTATTGGATGGTTATATTGTATCCCTGTATGTAATGAAGTGTATGTATGTATTGTTACGTAAGTATTCTTGTATTGTGTATAAGAGCATGTATGCATGAATGTTTGAATGAAATCAACCGCATGTATACGACCAAGTGGTCGGCGTACCCTCACTAGTACGCGGGGTATGCGGTTATCATGCGCAGCGAAAGCTGACCCCTAGGGGGAACGTTTTTAGTGTGCAGGTACCGAAGCGAATATGGTCAAGATGAGAGACCGGAGGCACACCCTTGTAATCAGAAGCAAGTAGTTTGTGAGGAACGGGTAGTAAGTAGTCTCTTAGTGAGTATGTATGAACTTGGAAGAAGCATTGTAATTATATTGGGAACCTAGTAAACTCGGTTATGTATTTGTATTGTACAGTTTACGGAGGAGTAAAGTATGAATGGAATCTTGTAGTATTCGTTTGATGAATGGAGTATGTGTTGTGGAAGTGTAGTACTCGGGATTCCGGTCCATCAGACCGATGCTGTAAGCAGTAGTAGTAGCCTTGTTAGCCACGTGGGTGGTTAACGGCATTGTATCACCCATTGTATGTAAGTAAGTATCCGCTGCGTGTATCTGATGTGTAAGGAGATTGGACGATAAGCATTGTATTAATGTAGTGTTACAAACAGGGTATCATAGCGAAGTATCGCTCTGATGACTGGAAATACCGAGCTTAGGAAATACCGAGTTAGGAATTAGAAGCTTAGGGCTAAGGGCTGAGTGTTAGCATTAGATATGCTAGTTAGGAACTACCGGTGAGTACGGATACCTACGATACCAGTCCCCCCGCCGCAAACCCCACTGTATAACTTGGGAAAGGACGCCAGAGAGAAGAAAAGCCTTCTCATACTCGGGGAAACCCGATCTGGCAGTGGTGAAGCAATCACACGGTAAACAAGAACCGACACATGGTAGATTCCAAGAACTGGAAGACCCGGAGATGGATTCCGTTGAACCACAACACCCGCACTTAATAGCGGTGGAATAAGCACTCCAACCACCAGGAGGCTACAACTTACAACAGCATGGGGCGACATGCTTAGCAGTCGCAGAACCTAACTAAACAACCAGCAGCAGGAAAAGAAGCACTGACCGTGCAACGGAATGAAAAGGGGAGCAGTAACGGAACCCGAGACACAAGTCGACGGGATAGTAATACTTGAATAATACCACCAACGGTATGCTAGCCGACTAAGGACATAGTCGGAAGCGGTTAACTCCAGAATTACGACGCCATTAAGGTTGCAATACCTGGCCAATATAGCTCAGACAACTACGAGAACAACCATGAGATATAATCCGATAGGTACAAGCGTAGTACCTAAATGAGGAAGGTTCAGTAACCACCACAGATGTGTGGGAACGAGCCACCAGGAACGACACTAAACCAAATAGATTGGGAATCTCCAAGGATTGGAGAAGTACCCAGATCTACGACGGCCATGTCTAGACCACCAAGAAGCTACCTAAAGGATCGAGTATACCAACTATAGATCAATAATATCAAGGGAAGAGTCAACGATACTATCAAATACGAGTGGAAACCATACCGTGATCGGTATAGGACTACTCAAAAAACCACCAGTACCACGCACTTGCCACGACAAGTGCCGTAAGGACAGGAACATGCGGAGAACCCCAACACGTCACACCTAGGAACGTGCTGTGACCGTAATGAGGCGACTACAGGAATAAACATCCTAAAACAGGAGGAATGAAACTATGGGAAGGCTGACGGCCCGACCACTGTATTTAAACATACCAGTCAGCGAGAAGCTGGACTTGGTCAAGATTTTTAACATGGCTATGCCATGAAGAACTTCTTTTAACACCGAACCATAGTTTTCAAACCAAGTTTTCTTTCAAAACCACAAACCTTCTTTTAAAACCTTGGATTTTAAAACCAGACCCAACAGCATTATGGTGAGTGTCATAGAATGATACAAGAGGAGTTGACAACAGAATACTTCACCTAGGCGTGTGACGAACACTACGAGTGTACCCGTTACAGGATGTGGGACAACCGCACTCCGAAGGAGCTTGCGGGCCTGACATATAGTTGGGTAAGTGGTAACGTATCAATATGGTACCCCACGTATGTATACATGTAGTGTGCGACGCACGAGAAGTAGTCAACTCCGTTCTACGGACCATGAGTGAGTTCAACCAGAACAGCTGGACACCTCAAATGACTAAATATCAAGGAACTCGGCGAATCCATCTGAAGATGAGGAATAAGAACTAGGAAGTGCAAAGAGCACATACTAGTAAGTATAGACATTGGATATGTCTCAAATAATCCGAACGATTACCTGACAGCTGGATGGAATGCCCAGCCTAACCACATTAAGGCGAATGTCTAACGTGAACCTAACAATGCTCAACAAACGGGGCGGAATTCCTAAGAGCAACCCCAAGATTACCACAAGTATAATCCATCATTGAAGGGGATGTTAAACCTAGTCAAGAATACTAGGAGCAAGTGTAAACAGTCTACCCAAGAACGGGAGACGTTATAACCCAAAAAGGGACGACTCAAGTACAATACCATAAGACGGATAGAGGACAACACACGATATAAACATTAGCCGGATGTAACGGCACAGCTACCAACACCCAGGAGCGATCCTTGAAGGGTGTCTGCGTTAACACAGTTGAACAAGCGTAATGATATGAGCACGGGAGCTAAAACGAACACTCGGTTAGGACACCGAAGGGATTTCACTTAATAAAATACCCTAGCCTACAAAAGGCACTGATCAGCACCGGATTGCCTAAAGGGTCTCCTATGAACGGAAGCGTGATATCACGACTTACCATAGAGCCCAGTAATACCTCTGACCTATGGGGTATACATGGCATGGCAACATGTTAAGAAGCTTGCAAAGAGCATAGCTTGCAGCAATATGGCCCTAAAGCCATAAACCTGAATGCGTTGTATAACCTTAAACGGTTGCAAAACCCACACCATTACTAACACTTGCAAGAGATATTGCCTCATACGACAAGAAATCAACAACTGGACCCTCAGTCCAAACCCAACATCCTGAGTGGCTTGGAGTAATGGCCACCTCAGTGTCACTGTCACTAGAGCACCAGTCTAGTATGCAGTGACGGAGTTTAATTACCCCTCATGCCTTCGGTAGCAATTGCACACCAGAGGCATAAGAATCATGATAATGCCAACATTAGCCTAGTCCACATTTGGACACTACGAGAAACCCAAGGGAAGGTACCCCTCGTTAACCGAAGACCACCAACGCGGTGACGATGTGAACCTTAGAAAAGGCTTCCGTCTACTATAACAATAAAACCACGCAATAGATATTGCCAACGGGTGACGGAATAAGGAAATGAGATTTCCAAACCATTACGACTTAAAGGAGTAAGCATACTCCATAAGCACCCAACACGTGGTGGACCATTGTGTACACCAACATAGCAAACCTTGTCATTAGACCTATGAGTGGAGAAACCCCTCAACAAGAACTTTCATTTATCAATGACAGAGTACTCTTCAATTGGAGAACGGGACCAGAAAACCCTTGAAGTTTCTTGGGATGTCCCGGTGATGTACATACCAGAATAAAACCGCACAGCTAGAGCCTATAACCAATGCTCAGCTTTGGGAGGACAGTAATTGTCAAAAACAATCAATGTGAGTGCACATAGCACACCACGAATGACCAACGCTCAAGAGAGCTTGTAAACCGGTAAATTGCTTTATCCTTGGTCAACCAAGATACTTGGTAAATTGCACAAATGATGATAGAATGTGAGGTAAGTTAACCTACACATAAAACCTAAGTGGAATAAGACATCTCCACACTGGGAAGATAATAAGATGGCGTATGCTACGAACCGTCATACACACAAACACAGGGAACTCCTAGTGTATTTACACCATAAGGAAATGGTCCAATGACAATGTCACTAAGTAAAAAGGAACTACCACAGTAACAGAAACAGTAAAAGCAATGTTGTACAATGAGTAAGAATACGGTGCGCAACAGGCGACCGCTATGAGGAATTAGTTAAGCAATGACACGGAGTATAAGTATGAGATGACAGGCAGAAATATTCTTTCCTATCACATAAGTGACTTACTGTCAAGCGTTTATGCCTCTGCACTATGTATGACTGAGTGTTTTGGCATTGCACTTGTTCAGCTAATGATCTAATGAGATGGCGAGGGATATGGAGAATGTAAACCGTACTAAATCTTTCCTTTCACCACAAACATGGCATAAGCCAGTCAAGCAAGCTTAGCAACATACAGTGCGGCCTAAGGCCAAAGAAGCACGAAGAGTGTACAACACACTAATAATCACAAGATGTGAATTCCATTGGAATATAAGGTGAAAGGAGATACAAGAAAAGTCACTAGGACCAACGCATAGAAAATGCAAGGTCATACAAGTAAAGAACACTTGTATGAACCAGGAGAACTGGTATAATTCAGAAGCTATTGACAACAGAGGAAGTACTACAACTAAGTAGTGACTTAACCTCGCCCGATAATAAGTCGGAGGAGCTTAATGAATAATCGTGGAAGCATAAATAGCATGTGCAGTAGATTACCAGAGAGCTGGTTATAAATCTTAACTCGTTGAGTTCAAACACGGTAAAAGAACCGCAGTTGTTTAGTAAACCTTATTCCCATAATAGACGGATGAGAAGGTAATGTATAGCACATTAAGGATAACAAGAAGGGTGAATAACCCAAGTTATCAGGGTCACGCAGCAGAAGCTAGTGGGCCCTAGCTAGGAGATTAATGTACCTAGTGAGCATAATACAATGGCTATTAATGCCTAGAAGCCGATTAGGCTAGAATCGAATTAAATATGAGTTAAATAAACTCATATAGGAACTCTTGGTGCAAAGACTAAACCATTGGTATGGTTAAGACCCTTTGACCAGAGCATAGTATATAGCATATGTAGTGAAGCTAAACGCTTCAGATTGCCCGAATTAAATAACCAATGTTTAATATTAACATATGGGTGATTACGTGGGCGTAATCCCTTTTAAGGGGGTAGAGCGAAAACCGCTTAATGTAAGTTTTATGAATAAAACACTTAAACCGTAATGTGCATAGCACAAATGAGAATCAAATTGATGATTGTTACTATGTTAAATAAACATAAGTACTCATTCATATTGTAATTATGGTAACTAGGCATTAAACATGCAAATACCATAGGAGGAATGTACCTATCTTGTAACACCAGTGTAAGAGTATTAGTAAAAGAAAAGTAATGAGTAGTGGACGGAGCTCCACAAGTATTGTAACCTTTGAAGAAGTAGTACGAAATGAATGAGGATAGTAGATGAATGAAGTTTATGAGTATGGAATCGTAAGTAAAATATTTGAAACAATTGAAGCCAACTAAATCTTATAAGTGTAGTATTCCGTAGTTAGAATATAGGAGATGATAGTGAGTAATGGATGGAAGTAGTGAAGGTTGATGAAATGAGCATTAGGATTGAACCATGGAGTAAAGCATTTGAGAAGTAGAGTGAGGACGATTGATGGATTGATTCCATCCTTTGGAGATGTATGAATTCGTAATCACGACTAGAAAGAATAAAAAGATAGAAAATGAAAACAATTAAATTATTTGTTTGATTGAACCTGATGTGGGAAGTCGAACTTGATCCTGATCAGATCAAGGGAAACCGAACACAAATTGGGGTGGAAAGATAGTTCAACACTGATGCTGATCACATCAGGGTCGAATGATTCTTGAAGCTCCCCTCAAGTGGTCACAAGAATCACACATAGAATAGAAGTAATGAACGTAAATTGGAATAGGGAGTTGTATGTTTTAGAAATTTTAATTGGTAGTGGTGGAAGAATTTCTTTTAGTATGGAGAATGAGGATGTGTTAGAAGTGAGTACCGAAGAAGATAGTAAGGTAGTATGTGGTATTATTCCAAGGGCGGCGGGACATAGAGGAGTCCCGTGTCTAGAGGACCTGAGCGCCTGCGGGATTGGAATGTGTATTGCATCGCTTGGGGATAGCCTTGCATTGTATGTATGTATAAATTTGGTAATGAGGAACCGGATGGTCGGTAGTAGTGCGGATCAGAGTAATTATTGTACATTGGTATGGTATGGAAAGGAGAAACCTTGAGTAACTGATTTGGGATTAGTAAGGAGGAAGAACGTATGGCTTTGGTAATGGACACGTAAGAATGAGTAAGCATTGTAAACCCATAACCTCGAACAACTTTGAGGACAAAGTTCCTAAGGGGGGTAGGTTGAAATACCCCGAACTTAAACATAAGGATTAAAATTAATCTAATACGTATTTAAGGGCCTAATGGTACCTAATTAATATTGGTAAGGAGAATAAATCTAAAAAGAAATAAAGAAACGCTTAAAAAGCGAAAAGCGCTAAATAAGCGTTAAAATAACCATAGGAGGTACGAGACCTCGGTTAGAGTATTATAGGGATTCTAAAGGCTTAATTGAGTCTAAATAAATATTAGGGAACAACTCCCGAAGAAAACGGATCCTTGAGACGGATTAAAACCACTAACGAACCTTAAAGCGCGTTTTTCGAGGTAACCGGGAAAACATGTCTTTAAGCGGGTCAAATAGACTCATAACAATTTTGGTCAACTAAATAATCATTAATAAATATTAGTGAAGCTTTAGGACCAATAAAATCAATAAAACGAGGAATTAGTAAAAACTGTCAAAAACGAGAAGTTGTGGGGTAGAAACATAAATAACACAAACTTATGTGTCCAATATTGTAAATACAATTTTAAAACCCACATGGGTCCTGTGAGTGTGTCCGATCCCACACCTCTCTCTCTCACACACACTCTTCACTCTCCTTTCATTAACAAAAGACAAAAGAATTTAAAAAGCAAAAAGTAAAACACTACTTTACTTACCTATCTCACACTCTCTCTCCCATTTCATTCTCTTCACTAACGTAGAGCTCACCCTCCTCCTCTCTATTTTCTCCTTCTTGACCGATAACAATGGTGAAATGAGAAACCCCCACACAAACTCCATCTTCTCTCCTCTTGTTGCTCCCCTAAATCCCTTCCAAAAATTATAAAAACTACACCATTGGAATCCTCTCATCAAGAGCTACATTCCTACCTTTTCAAAAGTCGAAAACAACAACTTTCATCTCCATGGGTATGGAGCATTTGGAGTTTCAAGACCACCACTAGAACCACCTCCTTCTCCTTGTTCTTGTGAGGTAAAAATATTCTCAAAACTCCATCTTTTCTAGCCCTCGTGGGCAAAACGAAATTTATAAACTAAGCTCTTGTTACTCCTTGTGTTCTAGCCGATTTTGGCCTCATTGGTGGAGTTGGAATATTGTTCTAGAGCTATTCCAAGCATTACTCATACCCTTGAAAGGTAATATAATTTCTAAACCCTAAAACCTACATTAGAACATACATAATGGTTAGGGTTAAATTGTGTATTAAAATGGTGTATTGAAAAGTGTATGTATATGGGCTGTAGTGTAAGATTGTTGAAGTAGCTAAAGCCGGTGGAAAGAGGAAGGAGGAAGAGAGGAAAAGCTTGTGAAATAACAAGGTAAAATATACTTGTCCTTGTGTAGTTTTGTATGTGTTTGTGTAACAGATTTTGGAAGTATAAAATGGTATTGTAAAATGGTAGTGTACTGGTGGAGTAGTGCATAAGAGAATACAAATGTTTTGAAACCTTAAAAGACATTGGAAACTTGTCAAAACAGATTTGGGAATGAGAGGTTGAGTGCAGGAATTTAAGGTTGTTTAGTATGGTATTTTGTATATGAGAATGTGTATATTGGTATTGGTTGTGAACAGGTGGTATGGATCAATAATGTGAGTGAAACCATGTGGAGAATGTTAATAATATAGGGGATACTATGTCAAATTTTATCTAGGAATTTGAGGACTTAAGTGTTCAAGATGAGAAAACAACCTAGGTAGTGACTAGGTGTATGTGGAGAGTATAATGGGAGCGTTTAGTAGCTTGTAACAGATTTGGGTATGATTGGTTAATGGGATGTAACTAGGAAGTGAATGGATGTGTTTTGGATACTAGGAGTAGCATTAGTTGAGGAAGTAATGGAGGAAATAAGAACCCAAAATCTGTAACAAAGTGTATAGAGATACATTGGAGAAGTTAGGAAGAATTAGTGTGGAAGAATTGGTGACAAGAGTGTTGAACTTGGGTATAGATATTGTAGTGGCTTGGGAATGAATTGGAGGGTAAGATAATACATTGTAGGCTTTGGAAATGGCATTAGGAGATGAGAATATCCATGGGGGAAATAGGAACAAAAAGCTGTAGCATTGGAAGATGAAAAACTGTTGTAAGTGTGGAAAGGAAGTGAGGAAATTGTATAAGTTGATTGATGGATTGAGTAAGGAATTTGGTGGATGAACTAAGGCAATTTGGAGGGCCTAGGTAGTGTTTAAACATGTGGGATTACATGTAGAAAGATTGGAGAAACAATGGGCAAAGTATAGAACTGAAAACAGAAATAAAAATGCCAATACTGGGCCGGACCGACCTTGGGACCGAACTTGCAAGGTCGGTCGAGCCCAGATTTACAAAGACGGGAAAGCTTCTGGAATGGACCGAACTTGCGACCGGACTTGCAAGTTCGGTCGGACCAGAGAAATTCCCCCGTCTGTAACCTACTGGAATGGACCGACCTTGCGACCGGACTTGCAAGGTCGGTCGACGCAAAATTTTTCCGTCTTGTAACTTACTGGAATGGACCGACCTTGCGACCGGACTTGCAAGGTCGGTCGAGCTAAAATTTTCCATCTTGTAAGCTACTGGAATGGACCGACCTTGCGACCGGACTTGCAAGGTCAGTCGGGCTAAAATTTTCCGTTAAGTAACTCACTGGAATGGACCGACCTTGGGACCGGACTTACAAGGTCGGTCGGCCCTGGAATTTTCACCCGATGTAGCCTACTGACTTGGACCGAACTTGCAAGATCGGTCGCAAGTTCGGTCGGGTCAAAACTTACAAAAAAAAACTATAAGACTATGGTTAGTATATGTGTGTATGTATATGTATACCCACCTATACATATGTGCATATATAGGTAAGTAAACCATTGTTAAGTAATTAGAAGTAAGTAAATAAAATGTAAGTATTGTAATGCAGACTTAGTAAGTATGGATTAGTAAACGTAAGAGTAATCGGGTTAAGTTAAGGATAGATAGATTAATCATTCCACTGTATGTATATATAATAGGATTTGATTTGTGAACACCGGAGGAACGTTGGGATACAAGTACAACGGTGAAAGGTATGATTTCTTCATGCCCTGTATCCTAATCTGGTTACCTCGATTTGTGTGCTTATTTGATCACCTAAATAAGATAAATGCATGAATCGGACTATAATGCACTTACTTGTGCTTGTTTACATTGTTCTTGATAATTGTCTTGAACAATGGTTTGTATAATTCATGAAATATATGAATGATGATGATGTGTAATTGTACCTTGTAGTGTACTTGTATATCGTATTGTATTGGTATGGATGTGTATATGAATAATGTATTTGTGTATGTGGTTGGATGTTGACTTCTACTAATTCCTAACTACCTAACTCCTAACTTAAGTGAGTAAATTGGAATGAGTAGAAGTCCGATATAGTTTCGGCCACGCGTGAGGATGAGGAGACACAAGAGGTTGGATCCGATTCCTGGTTCGTAAGCTGGTCCACGGCCCAAATCCCTTAAGTGGGTAGCATCCTGGATTAGTGAACCAAGTAAAGCCCGGTGGTGGGACTGTGTAGTCCCTGCCCGGAGGTCCCGACGACTTAACTTGAGTAAGAGTAAGAAAGTAAGTATGTATGGGTATGAGTATGAGTATGAGTATGTATGTGTATGTATGGAGTAAACGAGTAAAAGAGTAATCTCCACCCGATTAACCCGGGTGGACCAATGAAGCTAACAAGAACTGTACTTGTGTATGTAATGAGTATGTGTATTCGGAAGAAGGTAAGTATGTATTGGATGGTTATATTGTATCCCCTGTATGTAATGAAGTGTATGTATGTATGCTTGCGTAAGTATTCTTGTATTGTGTATAAGAGCATGTATGCATGAATGTTTGAATGAAATCAACCGCATGTATACGACCAAGTGGTCGGCGTACCCTCACTAGTACGCGGGGTATGCGGTTATCATGTGCAGCGAAAGCTGACCCCCTAGGGGGAACGTTTTTAGTGTGCAGGTACCGAAGCGAATATGGTCAAGATGAGAGACCGGAGGCACACCCTTGTAATCAGAAGCAAGTAGTTTGTGAGGAACGGGTAGTAAGTAGTCTCTTAGTGAGTATGTATGAACTTGGAAGAAGCATTGTAATTATATTGGGAACCTAGTAAACTCGGTTATGTATTTGTATTGTACGGTTTACGGAGGAGTAAAGTATTGAATGGAATCTTGTAGTATTCGTTTGATGAATGGAGTATGTGTTGTGGAAGTGTAGTACTCGGGATTCCGGTCCATCAGACCGATGCTGTAAGCAGTAGTAGTAGCCTTGTTAGCCACGTGGGTGGTTAACGGCATTGTATCACCCATTGTATGTAAGTAAGTATCCGCTGCGTGTATCTGATGTGTAAGGAGATTGGACGATAAGCATTGTATTAATTGTAGTGGTGTTACAACATTCTCTTCCTGTTTCGTATAGAGCTATTAGCTCTGCATGATATGATGAAGTTGCCACTGTAGTCTGCTTCATTGCACTATATTAAATGGTAGTTCCACCATGTATATATCATAGCACTACTCTTCGTATAGATATCATGATAGAATCCTCATTAAACTTTTGCTCAGGAAACCCTATGATGTAAAAACCAAAACAAAGGAGAAAACATAAGCACATAAAGATTCTCCCCCTGAATTTGACATGTATGAATGTATGCCAACATTCATTTCATAAATATGTCATCGATCCTCATCATCTTAACTTTGATGAAAGGGAGAACAATGGTGATTTATGTTTACTGAGAATCATCACCTTACTAGATGGTAAGTCTTATATCACCATTAATCATTCACAGGTAAAACATATATAGTGTTTTCTTAACCTGAGCCTCACACATTTTTCTATCTTGATGATAAATTTGTGTGATCCAATTTGCTCCCAAGGTCTATTTGATATTTCCATAAGAGGATTATCCTTTACTAGTCATGTATGATCAACTTGACTTTACAAAACTCGTATATATGAGTCTAGTGCAAATAATGCACGCTCAAGTATTTGAACTTAATATCCACATATATGCCCTCTTAGTGGCTTATGCCATACCTTGGCTCATTTGATATATCGATATATAATTTTATGAGATGTGACTTGATACCATTGTGGTTTAGATGGTTCTCATCCAAGTCACCATTAATCATATAAAAACATAAGGCCTTTAGAGAAAATCATTCTTAAGATTTTCTTCGAATACCATTTCCTGGGAATTCATATGTTCACATTATGCTCTTTTTGAGAGTTTAGATCCTCTTTCAAGGGCTACATATAAGTTAACATGGTGTAATATTTATCATTAACTTTCTTTGAAAGTTTATAGCTCCTTTTCCAAGGGATATGCACCTTTTTTCAAGGGTTTACTATTTTCCACCAAGTTTATAGCTCTCTTTTTAAAGGGCTCGACACCTTTTTCAAGTGTCTACTATCTTCCACCTTTATGATATTACAACTTCTTTATCCACTAGGAGGAACACATTCATTTCTCATATCGGGGTGGATTATAACATCTCATATGCACAACTCTGGTGCATTATCATGCTAGCATCACACACTTCGGCATGTTTATGATTTGTCTTTATCAACTTTTGGAAGTCAAACTCTGTACTTCCTTTACTCTTGGAATATATCATTTTGGCAGTTTCTTCCCCCTTTCGAGGGTCTAAACTCCTCTTTCGAGGGTTCAAATCCTGAAACTCCTAATTTCCATTTTCCTTCTGTGTCATTTAGGCATATACGTCCCCCTTTCGAGAGACTGGACTCCTCTTTCAAGGGTCCAAACTCCTCTTTCGAGGGTTCAAATCTTTCCTCATTTGCCTTTTCCTTTTGTGTCATTTTTGGCATATTCGTCCCTCTTTCGAAGGACTGGACTCCTCTTTCGAGGGTCCAAAACTCCTCTTTCGAGGGTCCAAAACTCCTCTTTCGAGGGTTCTTTGGATCCCAAGGGTCGACCACACCTCCAGCGTACTTGGGATTCACTTGCCATAGCGGTTGTCTCCCACACTTCTAACTGAGCTTGAACATTCGTAACTAGTATATATGTGATCATGTTACTTTGTTCATATCTATGAACGCATCAAGTAGTTGCAACATTTTCTAAATGACTTATTCTTTAACCTCTGGTTCATTTTGCTTTGTCATGCATGACATAATTCATAGTCCATTAACATTTGGTTAAGGACATTCAAGTTAGAGACAACCGCTCTCTAATTTGACATCTTAAAAATTCATGAGCATCTTGGAGACTCATACTTCCCAGAAGCATGGTTGTAGCAACATTCAATATGTGCTTACTTTTGTAATCTTTCAATAAGGCATAATTGATTTTACTGATAAGACTTTGTGTCAAATATCAAAACACTTATCATTCTCCCCCTAAAGTTGAGAATGCTTAAGAATTAAAGAAGTTCATTATTCTCAACTTTCCTTTTTTTTGTAACCCTTTTGATATTTTTTTAATGGGGGAGGTATACACACAAACCCAATTGTCTAACCTTTTTCTTTGTTATACAAAATTAACAACTTAATAAGGTCGTTCTTAGTGGGAGTATAAGTTACTCAATACCACTATTCTTTCAAGTTTTATATTATCCATCTTAATCTCAAATTCATATGGATAATTTCATTATAGCTAGATTTTTCTAAATCAATAGCCCAATGAATACAATACTTCATGTGACCATTATTTGATGTATCAAACATCATATATATGTCAAAGGTCCACATAGTAATTTTTTTCTGCCCATAATCAATCCATGATATTTCAAGGGGGTATAAAAATTGTCATCCACTTCCCTTTGAATGATCTCGCTATATCTTCTTTGAAATATTCTCATCCGAGTAAGAACCTGGAAGTTCTTGATAGTTTAGAAAACTAGTGATTTGACATCACTTTTCTCATGGATGACTTATTTTTCCGTGTCATATAATGAATATTGTATTGTACACTAACCACACGTTAGTGACCCCTCTTTTTCTTTTAGGCGTTATGGGTATCTACATTATATAAACTTATATAACTTGGCACATTTTATGTTGGTTTTCCCATCAATATGATCATACTTTATCATTAAAAGTGCATATTCAATGTTTATTCTTGTTCCCTCAAGGAACATAATGAAGAGCTTTTAAAATTCACGGCTCACAAGAGCAAGCTCTCATTCTTTATAGCCTCTTATAGACTATAGAGCTATATATAAAACATTATCAGTTGTGCATTATAGCACTATCAATAAATTGTGACTCTTTGTCATTTAATCACTTACAACTTGCTCGCAAATTTATTATAGATTTCAAAGATGGTTCAACGGACCATATTTTATTCCTTTTGAGTACCATGAATAACCAATACCCAAAGCATGGTTATAAAATATATCAAAATTCATGTACTCGAGCGGTCTTTCGCACTTTATAAATATGTACTAAGAATGATACCTTAACACTTTTTCATCAATAATAACATCATATCAACAATGTCCTTCATAGAAATGTAACGGTCTACTATGATGTCAATTGCACACAATTTCCTTATGGTCCAACCATGTACGAATGTACAATAATCTGTCATAGATTATAACATCTTTTACAATCGACCTTTACAAGATAAAATGGTCATTTTCATAAGCTAACTCAAGCTTTTAGTTCCCATATTATCAATGATCTTACATATAGATCTTGCCAAAATCAACCTCAAGCTCGACTTCTTTCATAATCATGCATGATACACATTAGCATTTTAGAGCTTGAGTCGAAAATTCATTGAGAAATCTCTCTAATTTTCCAATAATAATCCTCAAATGTAACTCCTCAATGAATACATAGGAGACCATGTAACTTTGTAACACCCCATCCAACAACAAACACATAACAACAATCTGCAGCGGAATACACACCTCATCAAATAACTTAACTCGTTGGTGTTACACGCCGTTAACCACCCACGTGGCTAACAAGGCTATTACATAAACATTGTACCGGTCTGATGGACTAGATTCCCGAGCGACTACACGTTATTATCCCTTTTCATTAACAACAACCAACATACAAAAGCCTTCCAACTGTACCGAGTATTTACAAATTGATGCCGATAACAGTTTCGGTCTTACTACACCTACTGTATATATACAACTTAAATGATTACCCATGTACAACGACTACCCCATCCTACTCTCGATCGGCTCCAGCTCTTTGTACCTGAAATAGGAAAAGAAGAGAAAGGGTGGCCCCCAAGGGGCTCAGCACCTTTGCTGGTATGGTAATCCCGCAGCCCACATGCTACCGGGCCACACACAACTAATTGTCGTCTTAGCATGCGATTGATTATATTTAAATCATGCATGCTCTGTAAACACACAACACATAACATTTCGCCACAATGGGCTCAACAAACGGATAATACATCCTTATTTAATAAGTCACTCACGGTATTCATTATCCCTAGAGTGTTCCTCCTCTAATGGAGCTACTTCCTTAATAGACGACAACTACCCAATAATCGGGTTATCCTTAAACGCCTCATATCACAAACTGGAATTCATTTCCATGATCCACACACTCCATAATTTATAACATATAATATTCCTCGCATAACAAAACATAACAACACCCTTCACGTTTCCACGTGCACATGATAACATCGCAATAGGAATTGCTTTGCAACAACATCACATAACATAACGGGAACGGTCCTCTTAGGAACCGACCCAAACATAGTTAATTCACTGGTGAGCCTAGAGAATGGTGTCACCCTCATGGTAAGCTCGTTATACAACAACAACAACACTCATTACCGTCCTAATAGTCAGACGAGTAACTTAAGTTAAGATGGTTCGGGTTTGGAGGCCCGAACACACCACACAAACACATGTTTCCCCCTAAACCGATCTTAAGTCAGAATAGCTAAGCTTTGGAATAATAATGGGAGATCATAACCCGTGAGGGAAACAACATAACAAAGAGAAGGGTAAGGCAAGAAGGATACCCTCTCCCCAAACAACGCGCGACCGGCCAAACCGGATTCCTCACCACTGTTAGTACATACTTACTTTAGATATTAGTTAGAACCCCACTATGGAGTCTATCATAACTACACACCATACAGTATTACAACTGGGTTAAACACACAAGGGAGATCCCTACATTCACATACACATATCACACAATTAACACACGCATAGCCGTGGTTAGTACGTCCCATGGTTCGGGTCGTTTACTCCGAATACCGAACTCTCACGTGATCCTAGACTTAACTAAGGTTAACACTTCCGAGGTTAAATGGTATCGGAGTTGTACACGCCACATAAATAAATTACTGTAAACTCATTACATGTTTAATCTTACAACGTGGCAAACATACAGAAAAACACATTGGCATACAAGCCGGTGTAATCCGGTAGGACACAGGTTGCAAGAAAACCATACCTGTCACCGGAGTCCACTTTACCACGTCCACTCATGTTCCTCGAGCAATTCTCGAACAACTGATAACATCACATGTACTTTTATTAACATCGGGGTAGCATGATTATTTAATGTCTAATGCTTATAACTTTTCCCCGTTAACTTAGTTACATAACTTCACTTTTTAACTTGTTTTACTTTTACATTTAATACATCTTTTCCCCCACTAAATTGTCATTATAACTCACCTAACATGTCTTAAACAACCTTATAACATCATTACTAATCAATCCCCATCATTACATATCATTTTATAACCATAACAACATTTTTGGTCCGACCGACCTTGCACAAGGTCGGTCCATTCCAGAACACTTTACCGTCAAAATTTCTACTCCGACCGACCTTGTAAGTTCGGTCGCATGTTCGGTCCATTCCCGAGAGTTTCTTCCCTTTGAAAATTCAGCCCGACCGAACTTGCCAAGTCCGGTCCCATGTTCGGTCGATTCCAGAAACTTAATCCGTACACAAAATACAAGCCCTACCGACCTTGCAAGTCCGGTCCCCAAGGTCGGTCCATTCCAGAAGCCAATTCTCGCAGGGTAAACTGGGCTCGACCGAACTTGCAAGTTCGGTCGCAAGTTCGGTCTGCCCCAGACCCTTTTTTCCTTTTCTCATTCAACTCCAAACTTCACCCATATATCCTAGTACACCCTAACCTCATTTGGGCACTTCAAACACACCTTTAGCCATGTACTAAACTCTTAAATCACACACCAAAACCATCTTATCATTCACAATTTCTTACAAAATTCTTAGCACTTGGAATGTTTCCTCCTTAAGATTTCTAAGTGGTATTTCACCAATAATGACCACTATACCAAGGTGTTTCCTCTACACCTTACATCATCTCTCAAACTTCTTTTCTTACTAACTAAATCTCCCTTTTCACATCTTACCTAAACATCACTTCTTCCTTGTACATCAACATTCCTAAACCTAAAACAAACTTCTCCAAGGCTTAAATACATTCTCAAAAACACACATTGAATTCCTAGAACTTCCAAGATAATACCTAAATCCTTGCATCACTCTAAATCACCTTAATACATGTTTTCTTCCCAAGTAAAACATCTGTTCACCTTTAACACTTCCTAGTTCACCAAAACTTACTTAAAACACTTAGAACTTCTTACACATTTTCCAAATTTGGCCATAGCTTCTCTTGTATATACTCACATCCAAACACTTAGGTTTTTACCTTATTTCATTCAAGAACACCTAAAATCCATCAAACACATTTTATACACAAACTTCACACATTTAGCACTACATCACAATATAGTGCATAAGCTTAAATTGCTTGGCACTTAGGCCCTTAAATAACATGGCTCTTAGGCCCTTAAATTGCATAAACCTTAAACACTGAATTTCCCACATAAGTAATGCCTTTGACCTGCAAATACACCCAATAATACATATGCCCTTAATAAACTCCTTGAGAGCATTTCTCTAGGTCATTCACCATTGGCTTCTTAGGTATTTTATTAAGCAAATCAAGCTCATTCTCTTAAGGCATTTAAACTACATTGAGATAGTTTGTTTACCTCTTTTTCCTCACAAACTTCTTTCTTGTTTCCTTGTAAAACCGGTAGGGTGTTTGGTTGTTTGTCAACTTCTAAACAATGTACACATAATAGAATGAGTATTCAAGCATTATGCTTCATCTCATTGTAAACCCTAGTTACACATATTGTTTTAACACATTAAGGTAATTGTTTTACCTTGGAATTGGAAGAGAACTTGAATAAGTATCAAGAGAGGACTCCTCCTAGCCCTTGGAAGATTCAAATGAAGCTAAAATAAGCAAGGTGAAAACACCATTGTGAGGTGAATTTTCGGACATCTTATAAACATGGAGGAAACATGGATTTTCTTTGAGTTTCCTTACCTTGAAGCAAAGGAGAACAATAATATGTGAAAAGGTGAGCTCAAGCTCCTTCAATGGTGAATCTCCATGGCACCAAAATTGAGTTCTTGAAGATTTGAAAAGATAGAAGTGTAGAGCTTGGTCTAACTAAGACAAATATGGTCTTAGAATTTGATTTGGAGCATGGAGTTGGATTTGGCAAAGAAATGAAGATGAAGAAGAGGGGTTGCCATAGCAAATCGTAAATGGAGCTTGGGAGAAGATGAAGAAACCGTGTGAAATGAAAGGGAAAAGAGAATGAGGTGAGAGAGAGTTCACTTGTTAAGATATTTATGTATAAAGCAAAATAGTACTTTACTTTATAAGCTTTACTTTCCTTATTTGATTTCTTTTACATGTTGGTGACTCACACCTTGAAAAACCGGCCCCCATTTAATTAGAAGGGTATAATAGTCTTTGTTGACCAATTTAATTACTTATAACAACATATGTTACAAACTAGCTTATAAAAGTTACTATTCATAAAAACAAGGCACATAGAAGTGAAATTTTTGATTTCCCCTTGATATAGACTTCCAAATGTGATACTATATAGTACACATGTTAATTAAAGAGTAATGATGGACATTTAGCCATTCGAAACTCATTTACAAGACAATTTTTCAAAACGTGCTTTAAGACTCCTTAAAGCACTTTTTGTGTTTTAACTTGTTTTCAAGCTTGGTTTTCTTTGGTAATTGATTTAATATTCATTAACATATTTATAAGGTATAGGTATGACCATTAGGTCTTATACAAATTTATCCCAAGCTTAGAGCACATTTTTGCTCTTATTGACTTTAAGGTATTTTCTTGTGTTTTATTTGGTTTAACTGTCTACCAAGGTTTCCTAAGGACTTAATTAGCCTTATTAAATCATAATTAAATGTTATTAAGTCTTGGTAGGCTCTTTGGGTCCTAACCAAGTTCACTCCAAGCTTAGAGCATGTTTTTGCTCAAACTGTATCTTAGTGCTTTATTGCATTTACTATGGTTTAAATTGTTCACTGATGTTTCTAAGGCACTTTTTAGCCTTTACATACCATAGTTTAATATTTAAACCACATATCAAGGTTTGGGGTATTTCAATCTACCCCCCTTAAAAGAACTTCGTCCTCGAAGTTCACACTTCCCACACATCATTAGATTAGGATACAGGGATTACTTAACGAAATAAAACTTCCATAACCAAACACACTTTACATCACAACCTCGGACTTAATGGTCCGGGTAACACATTCACATCCCTACATAACATAACATACTCACATGATAACCTCGGACTCAATGGTCCGGGTATCTTAACAACACTTACACATACATAACAACCCTTAGACTCTCTGGTCTTGGGCAACATAACAACATTTAGACACATAGGTCCCGATAACATAACAGCCTTTAGACACATAGGTCTATGTAACACAACACATTTAGACTCATAGGTCTTGATAGCATACACTTTAGGAAATCAAAGTCAAAATAACATTTATTACACATACCACACAACATGTCATAGCATGTATAGCAATAAAAATATCTTTGATATACACTGTGATCCCGCAGAACCCGGTCGCGATGGACACCTTCCGTCCCCGTGCCTTTGGGAGATCAAAACAATCACTTAAATTTGAAATTTTTCCTTGTGAGGTTAAGTAAGAGAACTTTAATTATGTAAAGAATCTATCGACGTTTTATAAATACCAATTCAAAATCCTTTTTGAAAACACACACAACTCCAAGTCCAACTTATGCTCTTTGCTTCTTTTCTTAGCGTGGTTATTTGTGACCACTTAAGGGGAGCTTCAAGAATCATTCAACCCTAATGTGATCAGCATCAGTGTCGAACTATCCCTCCACCCCAATTTGTGTTCAGCTTCCCTTGATCGCATGCAAATCAAGTTCCACTTCCCACTTCATTTTCAAGCATCAAATAAATCACTCATTTCCAATTTTCTATCTTTTGATCATTCTAATCATGATCATAACATCTCCAAGGGATAGAACTTCATCTATCAGTTATTTCCATTCACTTTAAAGTTGTTACCTAGGGAATCTTATTCTCACTAGGTCCTATGTCGGTTTCATACCCTTTCATGAATCACTATATAATATATATATACACATATATTTTATCAAAATACAACACACAGTTTCACATTTACACGCTGTCGGGGTTTTCTTTCCCCGGGAGTTTCTCTACTCCCACACTTGTACTATCACACATAATTGTTAACAAATACACACACTTATCACAATGGTATTCGCATCTTCTGTGCGCCATTACCACAATTAAACCATGAATGGATGTGTATGTTTACGTAACACACACACCAATCATCAAAACAAATTATTTTATGCTATGCACAACATAAGTCACGTACACTTGTACGGTAATACACACTAAGTGGTTTTGCGCTCTACCCCCCCCCCCTAAAAGGGATTACGCCCACGTAATCAATCACAAAACATTGGCTTAAAATGTTCTGCCGTCGTGAAGTGTTCTAACTTCCACGCGGTCTATTACACAATGGATTCTGATTAGAGGATCTTAACCATTTGGCGGTTTAGCCCCTAAACCAAGAATTCTCATTGGAGTTTGTTTAAACTCTTAGTTGGTTTCAATTCTGGCCTGTTAGGCTTCTAGGCGTTAATAATTAGCCATTCACTCTTGTTCACCATGTACATTCAACACTTGAATCACTGGCTCACTAGTTTCTGCTGCGAAACTCTAATAACTGTAGAGCTTAATTGCCCCTTTTGTTATTCTTACTGTATTGTACATCCCCAATTGTCACCTTCATCCTGGTAACAATGGTTTCTCAACCGACGCGTGGTATCTCCTACCGTTAGTGAATTCGGTGAGTTATAAACTTTCTATCCCCTTCCATAACAATTTACTGTGTATACAGCTATGTATTTCACAATGATTGACTTGTTCCCTTCCGACTTACTTTTGGTTGAGATTGAGCTACTACCTAGTGTGTAGTGCTTTCTCAATTATTTACAACATTTGGGGTATCTTCCATACCGACATTTGGCAGTTAGTGCTACTATGGTCACTTATTGTTAATCATGTCTCCACATTTGGTTTTGTACAAGTACTCTTTTATTGGTGCGGCCTTGCATTTCCTATGCATCGGCCATTATAACATTATTCCTCTACAATAAACATGTTTCCAATTCCTATCCCATTCGATCATTACTGCGCAAGTGTAATACCAAAACACTCAGTCATACAGAGTGCAGAGGCGTAAACTCTTGACAGTAAATCTCTTATGCGATTCGCCATGGAATTCACATTGAGTTCCTCATCACATAGTACCTACCACTGGCTTATTGTCCAGTCTGTTTAACATTGCTTATCTTGCATCTCCACTGAGTTTAACTCATAACTGGTCTTATCTGCCACATTATTACTCAATAATATTGATACAACGGTCGCCAGCTGCGAACCGTGCTCTTACTCATTGCATAACAATAACTTACATGGTCTACTTACTGTCACATTAACTTCCACACATATACTTACATCCTTTGTATTATGGTTCGTCATTCATTTGGATGACTACTGAATGTTCCTTGAGCGTTGCTCATTCGAGTCACAAACCGGCGTTATTTAGCTCGGTGCTTCACTTTATACACACATACTACTAAGCTAACTGCTCTCTTTCGATAATAATCGTCCATCCTTAACATATTTCTTGAGCTTGGTTCACATAACTACCGCTCCAGCGGTTTCACAATATCAAGAGGTATCCCCACTCTTAGTGCAGTGGTTCGTTCTCCACTCTATTCACTTATATAACATAAATTTCTGCAATCAATCTAATTTACATAACACATTTAATTTGTGGCCTATAAGCCTTATTTGCCTTGAGCTGCGCTCATTGTAGGCTATCCAACACATGTACTGCTCTGTACAACATTACATGGTTTGGATGTTATATTGGGCTCCATGACAAGGTCGTTGCATCACGTTTCCTTTTACGGGATGCCCCTTAGGATTGCCAGTCCGTCTCCTGACAACTTATGTCTAAACTGGGTGTTAGTTTCAACTCTCGTGTTTCTATCACGTTATGTTGTTCAATTATCGTTGATGCAAACACCCTTCAAGGATCGCTCCTGGGTGTTGCTAAGTTATGCCTTTACATCTAGTTCACACTTATTGGTACATTCCGTTAGCCACGCCGTTTGCGTTCTTAACTGGTTATTATCTTCTTCTGTGAAGATCAACATTTCCTGGTAGTGTAGGTACCCATTCTGGGAGTTTCATCCCGTTCATTGCTCACTAATGTGTCCACATTAGGTATCTGCTTGCCATGTACAGGCTGGGTCATCATTCCAGCTATCATGTTTATCCCTGAGGATCCTTAAGACGTATACGATGTCTTTACATTATAGTTAGTGCACTTCGCACCTCCTGACTCTTAAGCATTTCGTTGAAAGGAATTCACTAATTCCTTTAGTCTTGTTAACTTAACTGGGTTCCTTTACTTCAACCACTCATGGTAATCCTTGGCTGTTGTTTGACTTATACTGCTGACCGTAGAACGGAGTCGACTACTTCCCGTATTCCGGACTCTACTCGTATACATATGTGGGGTACCATACTGATACATTACTACTTACCCAACTAACCCATAGGTAGGTCTGTGAGGCCCACAAGCTCCTATCGGAGTGCGGTCGTCCCACAATTCAGTTGGTACACTCGTAGTGTCCGTCACACGCCTAGGTGAAGTATTCTGTTGTCAACTCCCTTATATTGTCCCTTGACAATATGTGTCCCGTGCTTCCCGAACTTAATCGAAGGAAAGTTTATCCACTGTTGTATCCTTGTCAACTGTCCTTGGTTTTACTGGTTTGGTTTAGAAGAAGGTTAGAAATAAATATTGGTTTGAAAGAAAATCTGGTTTTGAAGGAAAAGAGTTGAGATAAATCTGAGTTTGAAAGAAAATTTTCATGGTTTCACAACATCTTCTTACCTTAACCAAGTCTAGCTTCTTGCTGACTGGTGTACTTCCAATTACAAAGGTCAGGCTGTTAAGCCCTTCCATGGTTATAATGATCACACTTAACTTCGTGGTACTCTACTAAGTACTTTGTATTGTTAAAACTTCCCCGAACAGCCCTGTTATAGCAGCACTTGCCATGGCAAGTGCGCCATGCTAACTGGCTATCGGTTAATCCACACACCGGTTGCGTATGGTTCTTACTCGCACTATCATCAGTGGCCTTGTTGGCCCTCACTGATCTTACTGTCTTGATGATAACTCCTCTAGGTGACTTCTCACTGTCTTCACATGATAATCATCAACTAGGGTGTTTCCCATTCTGGGAGACCCCCTTTTCTTTTGTATTGTTTCCTTTGCGTAGCCCGTTCCACGCATTTGTCGTGGTTACTGAGACTTGTCTCTTGTTTGGGCACTACGTTGTAGTTCCTTTGTCGGCTGGTATACCGTTGGTGTGTCATTTAACAACCGTGGTCCCGTAGACTCTCGTCCCGGGTTCCATTACTTCACTTCTTGCCTGTTGCACGATTGGTGCGTTGCAAGCTGGTTGTTCTCGACTGCTCGGCATGTCGACCCAGGTTGCCGGAAATTCTATTCTTCTATACACTGATTCTTCACTCTTCGCTATGAAATGCGGTTAACACTGTTTAGATGGGAACCGTCTTCGGGATTCCCAGTTTTCGGGGTCTGTCGTATGACAGGTTCTCCGTACCTTTAGAGGTACTTAATAACAGCCAGATCGGGTATTCCCGAGTATGAGAGGACTTTCATCTCTCTGGCGTTCTTTCCCAAGTTATAAAACAGGGATTGTGGAGGGTGGGATGGATATTGTAGGTTTCCAGTACACACTGGTAATACCTAACTAGCGTATCTCTCACGCTATCACTCAACCCTTAACCCAAAGTACTTAAATCCTAACTCGGTACTTCCTAAGCTCGGTAATTCAGTCATCAGAGCGATACTTCGCTCTGATACCACTTTTTGTAACACCCCATCCAACAACAAACACATAACAACAATCTGCAGCTGAATACACACCTCATAAAAACTTAACTCGTTGGTGTTACACGCCGTTAACCACCCACGTGCTACAAGGTATTACATAAACATTGTACCGGTCGATGGACTAGATTCCCGACGACTACACGTTATTATCCCTTTTCATTAACAACAACCAACATACAAAAGCCTTCCAACTGTACCGAGTATTTACAAATTGATGCCGATAACAGTTTCGGTCTTACTACACCTAATGTATATATAAACTTAAATGATTACCCATGTACAACGACTACCCCCGTCCTACTCTCGAACGGCTCCAGCTCTGTACCTGAAATAGGAAAAGAAGAGAAAGGGTGCCCCCAAGGGGCTCAGCACCTTTGCTGGTATGGTAATCCCGCAGCCCACATGCTACCGGGCCACGCACATAATTGTCGTCTTAGCATGCGATTGATTATATTTAAATCATGCATGCTCTGTAACACAACACATAACATTTCACCTCAATGGCTCAACAAACGGATAACACATCCTTATTTAATAAGTCACTCACGTATTCATTATCCCTAGAGTGTTCCTCCTCTAATGGAGCTACTTCCTTAATAGGCGACAACTACCCAATAATCGGGTTATCCTTAAACGCCTCATTCACAAACTGGAATTCGTTCAATGATCCCACACTCCATATTTATAACATATATATTCCTCGCATAACAAACATAACAACAACACCCTTCACGTTTCCACGTGCACATGATAACATCGCAATAGGAATTGCTTGCAACAACATCACATAACATAACGGGAACGGTCCTCTTAAGAACCGACCCAAACATAGTTTAATTCACTGGTGAGCGTGAGAATGGTGTCACCCTCATGGTAAGCTCGTTATACAACAACAACACACTCATTACCGTCCTAATAGTCGGAGTAACTTAATTAAGATGTTCGGGTTTGGAGGCCCGAACACCCACACAAACACATGTTTCCCCCTAAACCGATCTTAAGTCAGAATAGCTAAGCTTTGGAATAAGCTATGGGAGATCATAACCCGTGAGGGAAACAACCATAACAAAGAGAAGGTAAGGCTAAGAAGGATACCCTCTCCCAAACAACGCGCGACGGCCACACCGATTCCTCACCACTGTTAGTACAACTTACTGATATTATTAGAACCCCCTATGGAGTCATCATAACTACACACCATCAGTATTACAACTGGGTTAAAACACACAAGGGAGATCCCTACATTCACATACACATACACACAATTAACACACGCATAGCCGTGGTTAGTACGTCCCATGGTTCGGGTCGTTTACTCCGAATACCGAACTCCTCACGTGATCCTAGACTCAGTTAACTAAGGTTAACACTTCCGAGGTTAATGGTATCGGAGTTGTACACGCCATAAATAAATTAACTGTAAACTCATTACATGTTTAATCTTACAACGTGTAAACATACGAAAAACACATTGGCATACAAGCCGGTGTAATCCTAGGACACAGGTTGCAAGAAAACCATACCTGTCACCGGAGTCCACTTTACCACGTCCACTCATGTTCCTCGAGCAATTCTCGAACAACTGATAACATCACATGTACTTTTATTAACATCGGGTAGCATGATTATTTAATGTCTAATGCTTATAACTTTTTCCCCGTTAACTTAGTTACATAACTTCACTTTTTAACTTGTTTTACTTTTACATTTTAATACATCTTTTCCCCCACTAATTGTCATTATAACTCACCTAACATGTCTTAAACAACCTTATAACATCATTACTAACAATCCCCATCATTACTATCTTTTTATAACCATAACAACATTTTTGGTCCGACCGACCTTACCGACCAACCTTGCACAAGGTCGGTCCATTCCAGAACACTTTAACCGTCAAAATTTCTACTTCCCGACCGACCTTGTAAGTTCGGTCGCATGTTCGGTCCATTCCCGATAGTTTTCTTCCCTTTGAAAATTCAGCCCGACCGAACTTGCCAAGTCCGGTCCCATGTTCGGTCGATTCCAGAAACTTAATCCGTACACAAATACAAGCCCTACCCCTTGCAAGTCCGGTCCCCAAGGTCGGTCCATTCCAAAGCCAATTCCTCGCAGGGTAAACTGGGCTCGACCGAACTTGCAAGTTCGGTCGCAAGTTCGGTCTGCCCCAGACCCTTGTTTTCCTTTTCTCATTCAACTCCAAACTCACCCCATATATCCTAGTACACCCAACCTCATTTGGGCACTTCAAACACACCTTTAGCCATGTACTAAACTCTCTAAATCACACACCCAAAACCATCTTATCATTCACAATTTCTTACAAAATCTTAGCACTTGGAATGTTTTCCTCCTCCTTAAGATTTCTAAGTGGTATTTCACCAATAATGACCACTATACCAAGGTGTTCCTCTACACCTTACATCATCTCTCAAACTTCTTTTCTTACTAACTAAATCTCCCTTTTCACATCTTACCTAAACATCACTTCTTCCTTGTACATCACATTCCTAAACCTAAACAAACTTCTCCAAGGCTTAAATACATTCTCAAAAACACACATTGAATTCCTAGAACTTCCAAGATAATACCTAAATCCTTGCATCACTCTAAATCAACCTTAATACATGTTTTCTTCCCAAGTAAAACATCTGTTCACCTTTAACACTTCCTAGTTCACCAAAACTTACTTAAAACACTTAGAACTTCTTACACAATTTCCAAATTTGGCCATAGCTTCTCTTGTATATCTCACATCCAACACTTAGGTTTTTACCTTATTTCATTCAAGAACACTAAAATCCTCAAACACATTTATACACAAACTTCACACATTTAGCACTACATCACAATAGTGCATAAGCTTAAATTGCTTGGCACTTAGGCCCTTAAATAACATGGCTCTTAGGCCCTTAAATTGCATAACCTTAAACACTGAATTTCCCACATAAGTAATGCCTTTGACCTGCAAATACACCCAATAATACATATGCCCTTAATAACTCCTTGAGAGTATTTCTCTAGTCATTCACCATTGGCTCCTTAGGTATTTTATTAAGCAAATCAAGCTCATTCTCCTAAGGCATTTAAACTACATTGAGATAGTTTGTTTACCTCTTTTTCCTCACAAACTTCTTTCTTGTTTCCTTGTAAAACCGGTAGGGTGTTTGGTTGTTTGTCAACTTCTAAACAATGTACACATAATAGAATGAGTATTCAAGCATTATGCTTCATCTCATTGTAAACCTAGTTACACATATTGTTTTAACACATTAAGGTAATTGTTTTACCTTGGAATTGGAAGAGAACTTGAATAAGTATCAAGAGAGGACTCCTCCTAGCCCTTGGAAGATTCAAATGAAGCTAAAATAAGCAAGGTGAAAACACCATTGTGAGGTGAATTTTCGGACATCATATACACATGGAGGAAACATGGATTTTCTTTGAGTTTCCTTACCTTGAAGCAAAGGAGAACAATAATATGTGAAAAGGTGAGCTCAAGCTCCTTCAATGGTGAATCTCCATGGCACCAAAATTGAGTTCTTGAAGATTTGAAAAGATAGAAGTGTAGAGCTTGGTCTAACTAAGACAAATATGGTCTTAGAATTTGATTTGGAGCATGGAGTTGGATTTGGCAAAGAAATGAAGATGAAGAAGAGGGGTTGCCATAGCAAATCGTAAATGGAGCTTGGGAGAAGATGAAGAAACCGTGTGAAATGAAAGGGAAAAAGAGAATGAGGTGAGAGAGAGTTCACTTGTTAAGATATTTATGTATAAAGCAAAATAGTACTTTACTTTATAAGCTTTACTTTCCTTATTTGATTTCTTTTACATGTTGGTGACTCACACCTTGAAAAACCGGCCCCCATTTAATTAGAAGGGTATAATAGTCTTTGTTGACCAATTTAATTACTTATAACAACATATGTTACAAACTAGCTTATAAAAGTTACTATTCATAAAAACAAGGCACATAGAAGTGAAATTTTTGATTTCCCCTTGATATAGACTTCCAAATGTGATACTATATAGTACACATGTTAATTAAAGAGTAATGATGGACATTTAGCCATTCGAAACTCATTTACAAGACAATTTTTCAAAAACGTGCTTTAAGACTCCTTAAAGCACTTTTTGTGTTTTAACTTGTTTTCAAGCTTGGTTTTCTTTGGTAATTGATTTAATATGCTCATTAACATATTTATAAGGTATAGGTATGACCATTAGGTCTTATACAAATTTATCCCAAGCTTAGAGCACATTTTTGCTCTTATTGACTTTAAGGTATTTTCTTGTGTTTTATTTGGTTTAACTGTCTACCAAGGTTTCCTAAGGACTTAATTAGCCTTATTAAATCATATTTAAATGTTATTAAGTCTTGGTAGGCTCTTTGGGTCCTAACCAAGTTCACTCCAAGCTTAGAGCATGTTTTTGCTCAAACTGTATCTTAGTGCTTTATTGCATTTACTATGGTTTAAATTGTTCACTGATGTTTCTAAGGCACTTTTTAGCCTTTACATACCATAGTTTAATATTTAAACCACATATCAAGGTTTGGGGTATTTCAATCTACCCCCCTTAAAAGAACTTCGTCCTCGAAGTTCACACTTCCCACACATCATTAGATTAGGATACGGGGATTACTTAACGAAATAAAACTTCCATAACCAAACACACTTTACATCACAACCTCGGACTTAATGGTCCGGGTAACACATTCACATCCCTACATAACATAACATACTCACATGATAACCTCGGACTCAATGGTCCGGGTATCTTAACAACACTTACACATACATAACAACCCTTAGACTCTCTGGTCTTGGGCAACATAACAACATTTAGACACATAGGTCCCGATAACATAACAGCCTTTAGACACATAGGTCTATGTAACACAACACATTTAGACTCATAGGTCTTGATAGCATACACTTTAGGAAATCAAAGTCAAAATAACATTTATTACACATACCACACAACATGTCATAGCATGTATAGCAATCAAAAATATCTTTGATATACACTGTGATCCCGCAGAACCCGGTCGCGATGGACACCTTCCGTCCCCGTGCCTTTGGGAGATCAAAACAATCACTTAAATTTGAAATTTTTCCTTGTGAGGTTAAGTAAGAGAACTTTAATTATGTAAAGAATCTATCGACGTTTTATAAATACCAATTCAAAATCCTTTTTGAAAACACACACAACTCCAAGTCCAACTTATGCTCTTTGCTTCTTTTCTTAGCGTGGTTTTTTGTGACCACTTAAGGGGAGCTTCAAGAATCATTCAACCCTAATGTGATCAGCATCAGTGTCGAACTATCCCTCCACCCCAATTTGTGTTCGGCTTCCCTTGATCGCATGCAAATCAAGTTCCACTTCCCACTTCATTTTCAAGCATCAAATAAATCACTCATTTCCAATTTTCTATCTTTTGATCATTCTAATCATGATCATAACATCTCCAAGGGATAGATTTTCATCTATCAGTTATTTCCATTCACTTTAAAGTTGTTACCTAGGGAATCTTATTCTCACTAGGTCCTATGTCGGTTTCATACCCTTTCATGAATCACTATATAATATATATATACACATATATTTTATCAAAATACAACACACAGTTTCACATTTACACGCTGTCGGGGTTTTCTTTCCCCGGGAGTTTCTCTACTCCCACACTTGTACTATCACACAATTGTTAACAAATCACACACTTATCACAATGGTATTCGCATCTTCTGTGCGCCATTACCATAATTAAACCATGAATGGATGTGTATGTTTACGTAACACACACACCAATCATCAAAACAAATTATTTTATGCTATGCACAACATAAGTCACGTACACTTGTACGGTAATACACACTAAGTGGTTTTGCGCTCTACCCCCCCCCCCCCTTAAAAGGGATTACGCCCACGTAATCAATCACAAAACATTGGCTTAAAATGTTCTGCCGTCGTGAAGTGTTCTAACTTCCACGCGGTCTATTACACAATGGATTCTGATTAGAGGATCTTAACCATATTGGCGGTTTAGTCCCTAAACCAAGAATTCTCATTGGAGTTTGTTTAAACTCTTAGTTGGTTTCGATTCTGGCCTGTTAGGCTTCTAGGCGTTAATAATTAGCCATTCACTCTTGTTCACCATGTACATTCAACACTTGAATCACTGGCTCACTAGTTTCTGCTGCGAAACTCTAATAACTGTAGAGCTTAATTGCCCCTTTTGTTATTCTTACTGTATTGTACATCCCCAATTGTCACCTTCATCCTGGTAACAATGGTTTCTCAACCGACGCGTGGTATCTCTTACCGTTAGCGAATTCGGTGAGTTATAAACTTTCTATCCACTTCCATAACAATTTACTGTGTATACAGCTATGTATTTCACAATGATTGACTTGTTCCCTTCCGACTTACTTTTGGTTGAGATTGAGCTACTACCTAGTGTGTAGTGCTTTCTCAATTATTTACAACATTTGGGGTATCTTCCATACCGACATTTGGCAGTTAGTGCTACTGTGGTCACTTACTGTTAATCATGTCTCCACATTTGGTTTTGTACAAGTACTCTTTTATTGGTGCGGCCTTGCATTTCCTATGCATCGGCCATTATAACATTATTCCTCTACAATAAACATGTTTCCAATTCCTAGCTATCCCATTCGATCATTACTGCGCAAGTGTAATACCAAAACACTCAGTCATACAGAGTGCAGAGGCGTAAACTCTTGACAGTAAATCTCTTATGCGATTCGCCATGGAATTCACATTGAGTTCCTCATCACATAGTACCTACCACTGGCTTATTGTCCAGTCTGTTTAACATTGCTTATCTTGCATCTCCACTGAGTTTAACTCATAACTGGTCTTATCTGCCACATTATTACTCAATAATATTGATACAACGGTCGCCAGCTGCGAACCGTGCTCTTACTCATTGCATAACAATAACTTACATGGTCTACTTACTGTCACATTAACTTCCACACATATACTTACATCCTTTGTATTATGGTTCGTCATTCATTTGGATGACTACTGAATGTTCCTTGAGCGTTGCTCATTCGAGTCACAAACCGGTGTTATTTAGCTCGGTGCTTCACTTTATACACACATACTACTAAGCTAACTGCTCTCTTTCGATAATAATATCGTCCATCCTTAACATATTTCTTGAGCTTGGTTCACATAACTACCGCTCCAACGGTTTCACAATATCAAGAGGTATCCCCACTCTTAGTGCAGTGGTTCGTTCTCCACTCTATTCACTTATATAACATAAATTTCTGCAATCATTCTAATTTACATAACACATTTTATTTGTGGCCTATAAGCCTTATTTGCCTTGAGCTGCGCTCATTGTAGGCTATCCAACACATGTACTTCTCTGTACAACATTACATGGTTTGGATGTTATATTGGGCTCCATGACAAGGTCGTTGCATCACGTTTCCTTTTACGGGATGCTCCTGACAACTTATGTCTAAACTGGGTGTTAGTTTCAACTCTCGTGTTTCTATCACATTATGTTGTTCAATTATCGTTGATGCAAACACCCTTCAAGGATCGCTCCTGGGTGTTGCTAAGTTATGCCTTTACATCTAGTTCACACTTATTGGTACATTCCGTTAGCCACGCCGTTTGCGTTCTTAACTGGTTATTATCTTCTTCTGTGAAGATCAACATTTCCTGGTAGTGTAGGTACCCATTCTGGGAGTTTCATCCCATTCATTGCTCACTAATGTGTCCACATTAGGTATCTGCTTGCCATGTACAGGCTGGGTCATCATTCCAGCTATCATGTTTATCCCAGAGGATCCTTAAGACGTATACGATGTCTTTACATTACAGTTAGTGCACTTCGCACCTCCTGACTCTTAAGCATTTCGTTGAAAGGAATTCACTAATTCCTTTAGTCTCGTTAACTTAACTGGGTTCCTTTACTTCAACCACTCATGGTAATCCTTGGCTGTTGTTTGACTTATACTGCTGACCGTAGAACGGAGTCGACTACTTCCCGTATTCCGGACTCTACTCGTATACATATGTGGGGTACCATACTGATACATTACTACTTACCCAACTAACCCATAGGTAGGTCTGTCAGGCCCACAAGCTCCTATCGGAGTGCGGTCGTCCCACAATTCAGTTGGTACACTCGTAGTGTCCGTCACACGCCTAGGTGAAGTATTCTGTTGTCAACTCCCTTATATTGTCCTTTGACAATATGTGTCCCGTGCTTCCCGAACTTAATCGAAGAAAAGTTTATCCACTGTTGTATCCTTGTCAACTGTCCTTGGTTTTACTGGTTTGGTTTAGAAGAAGGTTAGAAATAAATATTGGTTTGAAAGAAAATCTGGTTTTGAAGGAAAAGAGTTGAGATAAATCTGAGTTTGAAAGAAAATTTTCATGGTTTCACAACATCTTCTTACCTTAACCAAGTCTAGCTTCTTGCTGACTGGTGTACTTCCAATTACAAAGGTCAGGCTGTTAAGCCCTTCCATGGTTATAATGATCACACTTAACTTCGTGGTACTCTACTAAGTACTTTGTATTTGTTAAAACTTCCCCGAACAGCCCTGTTATAGCAGCACTTGCCATGGCAAGTGCGCCATGCTAACTGGCTATCGGTTAATCACACACACCGGTTGCGTATGGTTCTTACTCGCACTATCATCAGTGGCCTTGTTGGCCCTCACTGATCTTACTGTCTTGATGATAACTCCTCTAGGTGACTTCTCACTGTCTTCACATGATAATCATCAACTAGGGTGTTTCCCATTCTGGGAGACCCCCTTTTCTTTTGTATTGTTTCCTTTGCGTAGCCCGTTCCACGCATTTGTCGTGGTTACTGAGACTTGTCTCTTGTTTGGGCACTACGTTGTAGTTCCTTTGTCGGCTGGTATACCGTTGGTGTGTCATTTAACAACCGTGGTCCCGTAGACTCTCGTCCCGGGTTCCATTACTTCACTTCTTTCCTGTTGCACGATTGGTGCGTTGCAAGCTGGTTGTTCTCGACTGCTCGGCATGTCGACCCAGGTTGCCGGAAATTCTATTCTTCTATACACTGATTCTTCACTCTTCGCTATGAAATGCGGTTAACACTGTTTAGATGGGAACCGTCTTCGGGATTCCCAGTTTTCGGGGTCTGCCGTATGACAGGTTCTCCGTACCTTTAGAGGTACTTAATAACAGCCAGATCGGGTATTCCCGAGTATGAGAGGACTTTCATCTCTCTGGCGTTCTTTCCCAAGTTATAAAACAGGGATTGTGGAGGGTGGGATGGATATTGTAGGTTTCCAGTACACACTGGTAATACCTAACTAGCGCATCTCTCACTCTATCACTCAACCCTTAACCCAAAGTACTTAAATCCTAACTCGGTACTTCCTAAGCTCGGTAATTCAGTCATCAGAGCGATACTTCGCTCTGATACCACTTTTTGTAACACCCCATCCAACAACAAACACATAACAACAATCTGCAGCGGAATACACACCTCATCAAATAACTTAACTCGTTGGTGTTACACGCCGTTAACCACCCACGTGGCTAACAAGGCTATTACATAAACATTGTACCGGTCTGATGGACTAGATTCCCGAGCGACTACACGTTATTATCCCTTTTCATTAACAACAACCAACATACAAAAGCCTTCCAACTGTACCGAGTATTTACAAATTGATGCCGATAACAGTTTCGGTCTTACTACACCTACTGTATATATACAACTTAAATGATTACCCATGTACAACGACTACCCCGTCCTACTCTCGAACGGCTCCAGCTCTTTGTACCTGAAATAGGAAAAGAAGAGAAAGGGTGGCCCCCAAGGGGCTCAGCACCTTTGCTGGTATGGTAATCCCGCAGCCCACATGCTACCGGGCCACGCACAACTAATTGTCGTCTTAGCATGCGATTGATTATATTTAAATCATGCATGCTCTGTAAACACACAACACATAACATTTCGCCTCAATGGGCTCAACAAACGGATAATACATCCTTATTTAATAAGTCACTCACGGTATTCATTATCCCTAGAGTGTTCCTCCTCTAATGGAGCTACTTCCTTAATAGACGACAACTACCCAATAATCGGGTTATCCTTAAACGCCTCATATCACAAACTGGAATTCATTTCCATGATCCACACACTCCATAATTTATAACATATAATATTCCTCGCATAACAAAACATAACAACACCCTTCACGTTTCCACGTGCACATGATAACATCGCAATAGGAATTGCTTTGCAACAACATCACATAACATAACGGGAACGGTCCTCTTAAACCGACCCAAACATAGTTAATTCACTGGTGAGCCTAGAGAATGGTGTCACCCTCATGGTAAGCTCGTTATACAACAACAACAACACTCATTACCATCCTAATAGTCGGACGAGTAACTTAAGTTAAGATGGTTCGGGTTTGGAGGCCCGAACACACCACACAAACACATGTTTCCCCCTAAACCGATCTTAAGTCAGAATAGCTAAGCTTTGGAATAAGCTAATGGGAGATCATAACCCGTGAGGGAAACAACCATAACAAAGAGAAGGGTAAGGATAAGAAGGATACCCTCTCCCAAACAACGCGCGACCGGCCAAACCGGATTCCTCACCACTGTTAGTACATACTTACTTTAGATATTAGTTAGAACCCCACTATGGAGTCTATCATAACTACACACCATACAGTATTACAACTGGGTTAAACACACAAGGGAGATCCCTACATTCACATACACATATCACACAATTAACACACGCATAGCCGTGGTTAGTACGTCCCATGGTTCGGGTCGTTTACTCCGAATACCGAACTCTCACGTGATCCAAGACTCAGTTAACTAAGGTTAACTTCCGAGGTTAAATGGTATCGGAGTTGTACACGCCACATAAATAAATTACTGTAAACTCATTACATGTTTAATCTTACAACATGGCAAACATACAGAAAAACACATTGGCATACAAGCCGGTGTAATCCGGTAGGACACAGGTTGCAAGAAAACCATACCTGTCACCGGAGTCCACTTTACCACGTCCACTCATGTTCCTCGAGCAATTCTCGAACAACTGATAACATCACATGTACTTTTATTAACATCGGGGTAGCATGATTATTTAATGTCTAATGCTTATAACTTTTTCCCCGTTAACTTAGTTACATAACTTCACTTTTAAACTTGTTTTACTTTTACATTTTAATACATCTTTTCCCCCACTAAATTGTCATTATAACTCACCTAACATGTCTTAAACAACCTTATAACATCATTACTAATCAATCCCCAACATTACATATCATTTTATAACCATAAACAACATTTTTGGTCCGACCGACCTTACCGACCGACCTTGCACAAGGTCGGTCCATTCCAGAACACTTTACCGTCAAAATTTCTACTCCGACCGACCTTGTAAGTTCGGTCGCATGTTCGGTCCATTCCCGAGAGTTTCTTCCCTTTGAAAATTCAGCCCGACCGAACTTGCCAAGTCCGGTCCCATGTTCGGTCGATTCCAGAAACTTAATCCGTACACAAAATACAAGCCCGACCGACCTTGCAAGTCCGGTCCCCAAGGTCGGTCCATTCCAGAAGCCAATTCTCGCAGGGTAAACTGGGCTCGACCGAACTTGCAAGTTCGGTCGCAAGTTCGGTCTGCCCCAGACCCTTGTTTTCCTTTTCTCATTCAACTCCAAACTTCACCCCATATATCCTAGTACACCCTAACCTCATTTGGGCACTTCAAACACACCTTTAGCCATGTACTAAACTCTCTAAATCACACACCAAAACCATCTTATCATTCACAATTTCTACAAAATTCTTAGCACTTGGAATGTTCCTCTTAGATTTCTAAGTGGTATTTCACCAATAATGACCACTATACCAAGGTGTTTCCTCTACACCTTACATCATCTCTCAAACTTCTTTTCTTACTAACTAAATCTCCCTTTTCACATCTTACCTAAACATCACTTCTTCCTTGTACATCAACATTCCTAAACCTAAAACAAACTTCTCCAAGGCTTAAATACATTCTCAAAAACACACATTGAATTCCTAGAACTTCCAAGATAATACCTAAATCCTTGCATCACTAAATCACCTTAAACATGTTTTCTTCCCAAGTAAAACATCTGTTCACCTTTAACACTTCCTAGTTCACCAAAACTTACTTAAAACACTTAGAACTTCTTACACAATTTCCAAATTTGGCCATAGCTTCTCTTGTATATACTCACATCCAAACACTTAGGTTTTTACCTTATTTCATTCAAGAACACCTAAAATCCATCAAACACATTTTATACACAAACTTCACACATTTAGCACTACATCACAATATAGTGCATAAGCTTAAATTGCTTGGCACTTAGGCCCTTAAATTACATGGCTCTTAGGCCCTTAAATTGCATAAACCTTAAACACTGAATTTCCCACATAAGTAATGCCTTTGACCTGCAAATACACCCAATAATACATATGCCCTTAATAAACTCCTTGAGATCATTTCTCTAGGTCATTCACCATTGGCTCCTTAGGTATTTTATTAAGCAAATCAAGCTCATTCTCCTAAGGCATTTAAACTACATTGAGATAGTTTGTTTACCTCTTTTTCCTCACAAACTTCTTTCTTGTTTCCTTGTAAAACCGGTAGGGTGTTTGGTTGTTTGTCAACTTCTAAACAATGTACACATAATAGAATGAGTATTCAAGCATTATGCTTCATCTCATTGTAAAGCCTAGTTACACATATTGTTTTAACACATTAAGGTAATTGTTTTACCTTGGAATTGGAAGAGAACTTGAATAAGTATCAAGAGAGGACTCCTCCTAGCCCTTGGAAGATTCAAATGAAGCTAAAATAAGCAAGGTGAAAACACCATTGTGAGGTGAATTTTCGGACATCATATAAACATGGAGGAAACATGGATTTTCTTTGAGTTTCCTTACCTTGAAGCAAAGGAGAACAATAATATGTGAAAAGGTGAGCTCAAGCTCCTTCAATGGTGAATCTCCATGGCACCAAAATTTAGTTCTTGAAGATTTGAAAAGATAGAAGTGTAGAGCTTGATCTAACTAAGACAAATATGGTCTTAGAATTTGATTTGGAGCATGGAGTTGGATTTGGCAAAGAAATGAAGATGGAGAAGAGGGGTTGCCATAGCAAATCGTAAATGGAGCTTGGGAGAAGATGAAGAAACCGTGTGAAATGAAAGGGAAAAAGAGAATGAGGTGAGAGAGAGTTCACTTGTTAAGATATTTATGTATAAAGCAAAATAGTACTTTACTTTATAAGCTTTACTTTCCTTATTTGATTTCTTTTACATGTTGGTGACTCACACCTTGAAAAACCGGCCCCCATTTAATTAGAAGGGTATAATAGTCTTTGTTGACCAATTTAATTACTTATAACAACATATGTTACAAACTAGCTTATAAAAGTTACTATTCATAAAAACAAGGCACATAGAAGTGAAATTTTTGATTTCCCCTTGATATAGACTTCCAAATGTGATACTATATAGTACACATGTTAATTAAGAGTAATGATGGACATTTAGCCATTCGAAACTCATTTACAAGACAATTTTTCAAAAACGTGCTTTAAGACTCCTTAAAGCACTTTTTGTGTTTTAACTTGTTTTCAAGCTTGGTTTTCTTTGTTAATTGATTTAATATGCTCATTAACATATTTATAAGGTATAGGTATGACCATTAGGTCTTATACAAATTTATCCCAAGCTTAGAGCACATTTTTGCTCTTATTGATTTTAAGGTATTTTCTTGTGTTTTATTTGGTTTAACTGTCTACCAAGGTTTCCTAAGGACTTAATTAGCCTTATTAAATCATAATTAAATGTTATTAAGTCTTGGTAGGCTCTTTGGGTCCTAACCAAGTTCACTCCAAGCTTAGAGCATGTTTTTGCTCAAACTGTATCTTAGTGCTTTATTGCATTTACTATGGTTTAAATTGTTCACTGATGTTTCTAAGGCACTTTTTAGCCTTTACATACCATAGTTTAATATTTAAACCACATATCAAGGTTTGGGGTATTTCAAACTTATACCAAAGTTACTTTGTGTGGAGTTATTTTTAACTCTTTAAAATCTATCTAGCTCTCCAAGAGCTTTTACAATTGGTCCAATCTTATATAAAATGTGGACCATTTTTAACATCCACCTTAAATGCATAGTCATGCATGAGGGAAAATAATAATTTATCATTCTCAACCTTCAATGTAATTTTCTTGCACGAGGAAGTATAAGGATCTTACAGCTCTCAACCTCAAGAGCATGATTTCGCGAGAGAGAAATATTACACTCTAATGCTCAACCTCCAATGCTTGTATACAATCGAATAACATGATCCTTTTATTTTTTTTCCTCTAGTGCTCTCATCTTGCACGAGAACCTATACGGATCTTATAATCTTGAACCTCAAGTGCATTCATTTCTCATGAGGAAGTATTACAATCTTACCTCAAACGTTAGCATCTTACACGAGGTAGCATAATCATTAACCTCAAATGCACCGTCTTGCATGAGGTAATATTTACAATCTCCTTTTCAATAATTACATAGGAGAATTATTAACATCTAGTGCAACATCTTGCACGAGGTTATCACCTTTTTTTGTTACTATCTCAAAAGAGATTTCCTCATAAACGGTAATTCAAACCCATCATATGGCAATACAGTTTTTCAATTATAAAATAAAATTAACGGAATGAATTATACCATATTTGATGGTTCTCTTTTCAAAACAGAAATATATAACGTCAAATAATTCTTTGAGAGAGTAATTATACAAAAATCATTATAGCACAAAAATATGTAGTTCTTCAGTGATTAAACTGATAGTTCTTCAAAAACTATAACAATATATTGCCATCGAAAATACCGCTTTCCTTTAGCGATTTGTTTTACTTAAACTTTCTATTATTCAATAAATAAAAAGCTCCACCACACGGAATCTCACAAAAATAATTTTTTTTACCATTTTTCTTTGTTAAAAACTGTGAACTTTATTAACAAAAAAAAGAAGGATTTATCCTTTGATTTAAAAATACATATACACGTTTATATAAATTATTTTAAGTTGTGTCTAACTTACCTGCTTGTTAAAATGATTATGCCGATAAAATTGATTAAACTTACTTACACCTTCTAGAATCGGTAGAGTACCCATCAAATGCGGCTTCTACGTATATACTTTTTGGCATCGCAGATTCTTGATAAAGCATAACGATTTCTGGTTGGATAAATAATAACCATCATCACATGGTGCATGACCGAAGACCTCCTGCCAAGAAATCACAGAACATAAACAAACACTGTGAAACCATTATTTTGCAGTTGAAATCAGAAACGCAAAATAAATAGAATATTGAAAGTGGTGGGCGCTTGAGATCTGGATCTTCCCTCGAGAATGAAAGTGAAATGTCGGGGATAGATCTAAAATAATGCCATGTAGCTTGCGTAGACTACCCAATTCATCCCTTCTCCAAGCTAGAGCCAAGGGAAGTCCTGATGAAGCCGAGATGATCTTTGCTGATGATGTATAGTAGAGAAAATAATACCTTTTTTTAGTAGAGTCTATCGTGCTGATAACGTGTTGTAACACTGAGAGAATAGAAGAAAGATAGAAGACAAGATAGAAGGCAAGATAGAAGACAAGATAGTCGTAAATTGTTATCTCTCATTTCATCCCATTGTGCGTCTATATATAGTACATAATACATAACCGTTACTGAACCATTGAGTGGAAGGAATACGAAATATCAAAGGACTTCTGATGAAGAGTTTGGGAGGTTACGGGGGTTACACAAATGAAGAGTCTAAGATAGATGAAATGGTGATTAGATGTACATCCAATAATTACATTATTTATAACTTCCAGATTTTTAAAGCTTTCTAAATTCTGTTTTTTATGTTTGGATTAATATTTGGGAGAGTTTTTGGACTTGATAAACACATATTTTGGAAGGATGATAACATTTGGGAAAGTGGGATGTTCGCTTTAAAACAAAACATATTTTTTTAAAAAAAAAGAATATAAGTGAAAGTGAGTGAGATTGTAGGGTGAAAATCTAAATTTTATCTATAGAACTATATCTTTTCATTTTTAGATTGGCAAAGGATCTTTGATTAAAAAAAAGACTCTTAATTATGAAATTTAAAAAATTAAAATAGAGCATAGAATAAGCTAGGAATTCTTGGCATAAACAAGATTTTAAATCATTTTTAAGAATATGAATGAATTTTATAGAAATAAGATGAAGAAACGGTGTCTTTTATGCTCAAAACATACCCAATCCTTCACTTTACCCTAAGAGCATGTAAGATTTTGACCGTTTTATCTCTAGCCTCATTTTGTTCCTTGGAAGGAAAGATTTTGGGTGTAGCATATTGCCCCATCAACTTAACTTGGTGAAATCCCTCTCTTTTTTGTACTAGTGACATGAAGAAAATAAGACAAAAACATGGAATAAATGAGAAATGGGAATTCATAGCTGACCAAATGATTCTAAGACACAGGTGAGCTATCTGAATTGGAATATCCAAGCAGACGCTTATAGGTGCTAGTACATATCATTATTTAATGTTTGATCGCTTATGGGTGTTGTTGCCTATGATGACTTTAATATCCAGTCAATTATAGGTGTTAGTACCTACCTATCCTAATTTTAATTTTCTACCGCTTATAGGTTCAATACTCATCCTTATTTTGGTATCCAGCCGCTTATAAGTGTTGATACTTATCTTAATTTTAATATTCAGTCGTCCATAGGGGATGTTATTGATCCTAATTTTAATATCTGATCACTTATAGGTGTTGGTACTATCCGATAAATATCTAGTCGTTTATAAGTGTTGGTAGCTATCCGTGCTAGTTTCATGTTGGTTTTTCAATAGGACTTAGGGAGCGTTTGTTTTGGGATAATCAGGAAATGAAGTCATAATGATTTCGTTTTTTGTTGTTTGTTTAGTTAGTTTTTCTTTCAGGATAGGAAAAGAGAATGGGATTACCTCAAATCCCACTAACTTGATTCTTCACCCCTACTAGAGAATGAGATTTTATTTCCTCAGTACACTATAACCGGTGACATATGGAGGTCATGAACTGATGACCAACAACCATTGACCAGTGATTGATGGATGTCGATCGACAATTGATGAGCAATTACCCACAGCTGGCGGCCGTCAACCATAGATTGTGAATGTTGACCAGTTATTCATTTCCTTTTCCTTTGTCCAAACAAACATTGGAAGAATGAGAGAATTCCAAGATATTTACTGTTTCATTGTATACTATTCAATTGAATGTGTCGGCTCTCTTGTTTACAGGTGTTAACCTAGTGAGTATAAATACTCTTCTGTACAGACTTGAGATATGGACAATACGAATTGGACTATTGGGCTTTAGTAAACATAAACCCGTATTACACTATTCGTGGGCTCGGTCATCCTTTTTCTATTTCGGGCCCATTCTTATTGTCTGGTCTTTCAAACATCCAAGAAAATCAAAGGGAATTCTTTTTCGTTCTCATTCACTCCCTTTCCTTGTTTTATTCCGTTTTCCTTGCCCAAAACAAATGCCCCCTTATAGTCATTGCCTATCAACTAGATTGCTATGATAAACTAACTGTTATGTCAAGGATGTTCGTTTGAGGACAGCTATTGGGGGATATTGTTGGGTGTTGACTGTTGATAGTTTCCACAAGTTGTCATCAGCTAGTTTTGGTGTTTGGTGGAACGTTTACTGGTGATTTTAAAATGTAGAGGCTAGTGTTGAATCTTACTGCTGAAAATTAAGTAGTTGTCTGTCTATGGTTTTACAGAAGTTGTCTCCGCTGAATTTGGGTGTTTGATAGAAGCCATAAGTAGATCGCAGAAGTTGAAACGACGATGCTAGTTGTTGTTCCCCAAACGCCATCATTGTCTGGCAGTCAGCCATCCAAAGAATTGACATAAAGTCGGAACTTATTATCATACGGCGCCAATTTGGATTTCTTTGATTATGGTGTGTGGAGTAATAAAAATGGTTGATGAACCAATTAACCCCAACAAGAGTGAAAACAACATTGTTTGCATCAAAAGACCAACCCTTTAAAAAGAAAGTAAACGCAATAAGAAGAAACAGACTTGCTCAAAAAAAAAAGCTTGCATAGGAGTGTAACTAGGAATTAACTGCAATGAATCTTGCGCCACCTCAAATGTAATCACACAGCGAGAGATACAAGAACAAAAGCCTCGATAAACACATGGCTTCAGTCAGATCGTTCGATAATTAGGATACAGTTAAGGAGAAGTACATACATGAGAGCATTTTCGGACAGCCAAATGGCAAAAATGCTAACAGTAATGACGACCAATCACAAAGATTACATTACTCACCATCAGATCAGCGAATCAGATTGACATATTATATCACAAACCACGGCAATTACAGAAACCGAACTGTCAAAACCCTGATTCACAATCTGGATTAACCAACCTACCGACAATCACCCACTCAATTCAATCGAATACATAACTACCGAGTGAAAGCGTAGAATACGAAGAAAACGTAGATCAAGAGCCCTAACGGGACAAAAATCAGCAATGGGACGACAGCTGCCAAGCTATGGTGAGAACTGGAGCAGGAAAGCTTCCCGAGCTTCATCTGAACAACATTAACCAGCGCTAACATCAAACAAGCGCAACCACACACCGATCCTATTGCCGACACCAGCATCCCAACCCGGAGACCGGAGCGGTGAACATAGGCGCGGTAGGACTCGTAGTACCTTGAGATCCGGATGGCCTGTTTCAGGGCCATCGCGATGAGGCTTGAGAAGAGAAACGAGCTGAAGGAGTAGACATGGAAAGTGACTACGGCCTCGGCGGCGGAGGATCCGCCCGCACAGGGGTCGTATGCGCCGCCAGGCACGAGGGTATTGGTGCGGTCTCGAGGGTCCCATGCCAGACCAATGAAGACGGCGAGAGTGAAGAGGGAGTTGACATTTATGATCCCATCTAGTGCAGAGATGTGGATGCAGGTTCCGACCTTGCGTTGGTTAGACTGCTCGGATTCCATGTTCTGCGAGTAGATCGGAGATCAGAGAGTATGTAGCTGGCTTCGAGGAGGAAGAGTGGATAGAGCAGCGGCCTCGGAGTCGGCGTCGGACTCAAAGTCCGTAGTAGGTAGCTGGTGCATACAGACAGTCAACAGTGTGAAAATGCGGCGAATGAACCGGGGAAGACATCAGTAGTGGGCTTCTTCTGAATGTGTCTTTTATGGGCCGACCTACGACACTCGATGTCTGTACCGCTCAATATTTTCCTGTCTTGTTATAAGAAAACACAGTATCTGGAAAAACGAACACGACCCAACAGACCGCAATAATAACAATAATAAATTTTATATTCTTTCTTCTTCTTTCTTTCAAAAAAAAAACAATAATAGATTTTATTGAAATGCTACCAATTTTTTGTTTGATGTATGAATTTTTTTTACATTCACATCGTTCGTAATTCACAAAATTTCATTATAGTGAAATTAAGAAGATGAAAGTTGTCTTAGGTCTAAGAAAATATGATATATTAATTGATATATTAATTTTTTAGTTTTTTCTCCTACATAATTTTTATTTTTATTTTTTATTAACTTCAACCCACAACTCACTCCAACTAACAGTTTAGCACAGTAAAAGAATGCAGCTTAGTAGCTTGACATACTAGCGTGAAAGCTTATAATCTAACACTAGTTGTTAAAAAGTTATAAGCAACATTTAAAGTATTGCTAAAAACATTAAAAATTAATCAAATACTATAAAATAGAATACAATATTATAATAAGATACTAATATCCAAAAATTACTAATTTTTTCAAAAATAAAGAAGTTGACAAAAAAGAAATATAATTAAATATATAACAATTTAAAAATTATTATAAAAAATAAGGTGAAAATTTTACAGTTTTTCTCCATATTTTTCTTTCATAGCTAAATAATGTTATCATTTTATAGATCACGGATGATCATACTTTTTTTCTGTGTATATATAAAAATACCAAAAGTAAAAAAATTAAATTTACGGCAATAATTCACATAGTGAATAGTGGTTTGAATTATGTAATTAAGATTATATTCAATTTTCTTGAGATTTGTTATTTCAAAATTGATATATATGTATATATCATAATATTTTATAATATTTAATTATTATATACCTGAAATTTTGAATACTTTAATGAACAATAGACAGTGACATAAACAAACAAATAAAGAGTAATTTGAAAAAGTTTCTATAATGGTTAATATTAATTTTCATTGCTTTTTAATTCTCTATTTTCACTTTCTTTAATTTCACTTTCTTTCCACTAAAACTAAAATATTTATTATTTAGCTCAATTTATAAGGATCAACCGGTTGATAACACTTTTTTCTTATGTTACATATGAAAATACGAAATAAGTATTAAATAATAAAAAGTGAAAATACTTTATGAAAATGATAAATGTATCGTTATTTTCATTAAGATAATATATAACTTCCTTAAGACTTTTTTAATTTAAAATTAATATATATATATATATATATATATATATATATATATATATATATATATATTCTTATTTTATAATCTTTAATCATTGTGTAACTACAAAATTGAGTACTTAATGAACAATAGGCATAGTCACGGAAATGAAAAATACAAAATTAGAAGTTATTCGAAAATTTTCTATAGAGTTAATTAATTCTTATTGCTTTGTTATTTAATTATATTTTTTGTATATGTATTATTGTATAGCCGTATAATTTGTATCTTTATAATTGTCTATATTTTGGTAGTATTTAATATATTTTTAATAATTAGTGGATTATATTGAACTTTCAATATAGTTTATTGTCAAATAAGGATATTTTTGTGGATGAATGGCTGAAATGATACTTCATGAATTAAGACATAATAATAGCATTTTATAACAATGTGACAACAAAGTGACATTTCTTGCAGTAAGCAAAAAAAAAAAAAATTATTGTCATTTCATTAAAGTACTCTAATAAACAAAAGCATCTTTTATCGAACATACTTTTCATAACGTCTATGAAGCAATAGTTTAACTCGATTGTTAGACTTTAGGGCATCGGTGAATGTGTTATTACATTTGTGTCATATCAATAAAATATATTATTTTATTTATTAAGAAATTCTCATCTTTATAATAGGTGGTTCTTCAGCATTCTCTCCCCTCACCCATATCTTTACTTTAATTTTCTGTTAAGAGTTTTTATTTTTTTATTATCATTACAGTGTTGTAGTCAATAATATTGGATTGCATAGCGTTCCTTATTTAAGCAACGACGGGAGAGAAATATGAGGGATCCATACCACTATAGTGATTTTTAAAATTTCTTACTTACACATAAGGATAGAATCCATACCATTGTGGATGCCTTAATAAACTTATCCGACAATATATATGTTAGGTATATATTATATGTTACATTTGTTTAAGATTGAAATGGGATAGGAAAAAAGATTGAAATGGGATACGATACGAGACTGTTTTCATGAAAACGGGCTCATTTCCATCATTTAGTTATACTCCGTCCGGTCTTGACATAACCGTGACATATTTGAACTCACGTTCTCTTCAAATAATATGCTATTATCTATAAGACATTCAGACTAAAATAACTGCAAAACGGCATACCGAACAGAGCCTATATTTTCGCCCACCAATTGGATTATACTCTCCTAGCTGGCATGAAGGCAATAGACTCCTTAATATCGAAAGTACACCCTAATAAAATGAAACATTTAGACTTACTATCATTAAAGACTAAACGTTTTTGAAGTTACTATATGGTCTACACATTTTTAGTTATGGACTAATAAGGATAATTTTACAAAACCACTAAAAAGTTTATATAATTAAGTAATATACACAAAACTTTGAATTATTCAATAAGACCTTGAAATCTTTTGAGATATTACATTATGTCTTTAAAATTTTTTGTACTTTTACATTATGTCCATAATTTTTGCAAAGTTTACATTATGTCCCATAAGTTTTGATTTTTTTTAAAATAATCTTTAAACATTACAAACTTATTATATGCCACCATTTTGAAGATTTAACACCTTATGCTCTGAAAATTTTACATTTCATAATACTTTCATCTTGCTTAGATTGCTGATACTACAAGTTATTGTTTAAAGGGAAATTTCATGAATGCCACTATATTTTTGGTTAATTCATGAAATGCCACTAAAAAAAAAGTCAATAAATACCACTATATTTTTGCAAAAGTCCATGAAATGTACTATAGCCATTGACTAAAGGAAAATTTCAAAAATGCCCCTACTAATTAACAAAGTATTTTTAAAGTTCATAATATGCCCCTAAGTGTTAAAACATTCATCAAAGTTCATAAAAAATCAAAATACTATAAAAATAATAATATATATAAAAGTTTAAAATTTTTAAAATTGAAAAAATTGAAAAAATAAAAATAAAAAGATTAAAATATCATAAAATATTGAAAAAACTAATACTTCCCAGATTTTTCAAAACTATTCAGTACCATAAAAAATAATATAAAGTTTTGAACACATAATTTATATCAATCATTCTACTAATTTAGACCAATTAAGTACCATACATTTTTTAAATTATTTTTTCTATCAATTTAAATTATTTATTTAGAATAAATTATTTTGTATTTTAAAGATATTTAGAATTTTTTTTAAAACAATTACGTTCTATGTTGCATATAACTTTATGACATAATATTTTATAGATAACAAAAGTATTATGTCATAAAGTTACTACAAATAGAATATTAACTTTTTAAATATTTTTCTCAATATTAGTTTACAATATAATTTAATTTACTTTGAGTAAATAATTGAAATTGGTAGAAAAAAAGATAAGTTAAAAATTATGGTACTTAATTGATACAAATGAGTGGAAAGATTGATATAAATTATGTTTTCAAAACTCTATATTCTTTTTTATATTACAGAATAATTTAAGAACATCTAATAAATATTTACTATTTTTCAAAATTTTAAGATGTTTTTAATATTTTGTTAATATTTTAAAATTTATATATGCATTATTTTTATAGTATTTTTAATTTTTTGTGATTTTTTTAACACACATGGGCATATTGTGAACTTTAAAAGTACTTTATTAACTAGTAAGGGTATTTTTGTCATTTTTCTTTTTGGTCAATGGCTATAGTGACATTTCGCGGACTTTTGTAAAAATATAGTGGTATTTTGTGACTTTCTATTTTAGTGGCATTTCATGAATTAGCCAAAAATATAGTGGCACTTCATGAAATTTCCCTTGTTTAAATATAATATTTATCGTATAAAATACAGGTTAAAAATCATAAGTTCATTAATCAAAATTTTAGTATATATTTTATTAAATAAGCAATCTAATACAGTATAAAACTTTAAGTTACAAAATTAACTTATCTTATTGTTAAATTAGAGTAAAAAAATGTCTTGTAAACAAAACAAAGAAGTAGGATGGTACAACATAAGTTATTTTTTAGTTTAATATACACAGTATTATATAAATTAGGGAAATTTCATGAAATGCCATTATATTTTTTGCTAATTCAAGAAATGCCTCCCAAAAAAAGAAAGTCACAAAACATCATTAAATTTTTGCAAAATTCCATTAAATGACACTCTAGTCATTGACCAGAAAGAAAAAAAAAGCAAAATACCCCTACTAGTAAGCAAAGTACTTTTAAAGTTCATAATATGCTCTATATGTTAAAAAAATCGCAAAAACTTCAAAATACATAAAAATATAGATAACTATAAAAAATATTATCAAAATAGAAAATTAATTAAAAAAATATATTAAAATATCACAAGATACTGAAAAATCATAAATATTTCTTACATTAAAAAAAACATTTTGTGCCACAAAAATGAATATAATGTTTTAAATACATAATTTATAAAAACATTTTCAACAATTTATACCAATTAAGTACCACAATTTACACCAATGAAATACCATAGTTTTTAGTATACCTTTTTTAATTAATTATTTTTCCACCAATTTACATTATTTACTCAAAATAAATAATTTTATATTTTTAATTTGATAAAATTTTATTTTTAAATTTATATTCTATTTAGCGATAACTTTATGATATAATATTCTTTTCATCTACAAAATATTATGTCAAATGTAGTCAACAAAATAAAATGTAATTTTTGAAATTTTTTTCTCAATATTAGTTGAAAATATAATATCTTTTTCTAATAATCCAAATTGGTAGGACAAAATGATAATTTAAAAATGTATGTTACTTAATTGGTATAAATTGGAAAAAATTGGTATAAATTATGTGTTTAAAACTCTATATTTTTTATGGTACTGAATCAATTTAGAAAATCTAAGAAACATTTAATTTTTTCTATATTTTAAGATACTTTAATATAATTTTTACTTAATTTTTAATTTTTATAATATATAATATGTTTTTATTCTTACAAAATTTTAACTTTTTGCGAAATTTTTAACACATAGGGGCATATTGTGAGCTTTGAAAGTACTTTGTTAACTGGGAGGGGTATTTTTGTCTTTCTTCCATTTGATCAATGATGATAGTGGCATTACATGGACCTTTTTTAAAATGTAGTGACATTTCATGACTTTATTTTTTTGGGGGGGCATTTCACGAATTAGCTAAAACATATAGTGGCATTTCATGAAATTTCCGTATACATTTTTTTGATATTTTATTGGTTTTTTTCTTTTTATCATTTTGTGTAAGATAATTAAATTATCTTATAATTTTTTTGGGGAAATTTCATGAAATGCCACTATATTATTGGCAAATTCATGAAATGCCCCAAAACAAAAGAAAGTCATAAAATGCCACTAAATTTTTGCAAAAGTTCATGCGTTGTCACTATGTCATTGACCAAAAGGAAAAATGACAAAATACCCGTAATAGTTAACAAAGTACTTTTAAAGTTCACAATCTGCCCTAAGTGTTAAAAAATTCACTAAAATTCACGAAACAATTCAAAACACAATGAACAAATAGATAACTATAAAAATATTTTAAATATTATAAAAAATATAAAAATATCATAATTATAAAGTAAATATTTCTTAGATTTTTTTAAATTATTCAGTCACATAACAAAGAATATAGTGTTTTAAACATAATTTTTCTACCAATTTATACCATTTAAACACATAAAATATTTTTTTATAGTTATCTATATTTTTATAGTATTTTGTTTTTTTGTCAATTTAAGTCAATTTTTTTACACTTAGCTGCATATTATGAACTTTAAAAGTAATTTGTCAACTAGTAAACATAATTTTGTCTTTTTTTCCTTCTAGTCAATGACATAGTGATATTTCATGGACTTTTACAAAAATTTAGTGACATTTTGTGACTTTTATTTTTTCAGGGAGCATATAACGAATTTGCCAAAAATAGAAAGTCATTTCACGAAATTTCCCTTACATATATTGGAAAACTGTGAACTAGTTAAGGTCCTTAACACTCTATAAGAGTAACCTGGTCATTCTTAATAATATTTCATATTTTTATATTAGTGATTTTTTATTGATTTTCTAAAGTTTTATATATTAGGAACATTTCATGAAATGCCACTATATTTTTTACTAATTCATGAAATGCTCCCAATAGTGGAGACTAACACACCATAATAAGTAGGTACAATGTGTTCAGTAATGGCTACAGAGACAGCAATGACTTATTGTAATAAGTAGTTGTATTATCATTTGTTTTTTCTTAATCGAAACCATTTGTAAAAACAGATGACCAATTGTTTTAGTAGCAAAAGAAGTGAAAATGATGGTGAGAACTAGTGGGTCTCGGTGGGCCCGTTTAAAGTGAGGGGTTTCAGATCCATCAAGAAAGGGACCAGGGCATTTGTAAGACCCATAAACATATTTGTATACATCCTTACCTTTAAGGAAGAAAAGTATCTCTCATTTCTAAATACAAGAATTGTCTACCTTGAGCTTGATAATGTTAGTTGCCATTTACAAACTAAATTGATTGCTTGCTTGTGCAGGAAGTGTAGGTGAGACAGTTGTAGATCCAAAGAGAAAACCACATCCATTATTGATATGAATCCGCCGTGATGAAAAAAAAAAAGAAATTTCATGAAATGTGATTACATTTTGATGAATTCGTGAAATGCTCTAAAAATAAAAGAAATTCACAAAATACCACAAATATTCATGAAATATCATTATAATCATTGACTAGAAGAAAAAACACAAAAAGACCCTACTAGTTAACTAAATACTTCTAAAGTTCACAATATGCCATAAGTGTTAAAAAATTCATCAAAACTTTAAAATACTATTAAAATATATAAAAATTGGAAAATATTATATGAAAATTAAAAAATTAAAAAATATTGAAAAAAAAATTTCTTAGATTATTTTAATTATTTGGTACTAGTGGTGTTCAAAACCGGTTAACGGGTTCATTTAGAAGCAGTTAACCAGAATCGGTTAACCGTCGGTATTGGTGCAGTTCTACCGGTTTAACGGTTAGCCGAAATGATGTAGATTTATGTGTTTTTTCTTATAATTAGTAAACAATGTGCGGTTTTTCCGGTTTTGGTGCGATATTAAACCGGTTAACCGTCAATTTTGATAAGATTTTATTGGTTTTTGCATAATTCTAACAATTAACTATACTATTGTATATCTATTTTTTGGTAAATCTAATAATTAACCATATAGTTTTACTTATGCTCAAAAAAATTAATAAATTAAATACTCATACGGTTTTTTCGGTTAACCAAATTTGTCAAAATCAATAACCGTAACCGAAACCGGAACTGGGAAACTAAACGGTTCGGTTAACCGAACTGGCAAACAACTTTGGTTAACCAGGTTTCCGCTTTCGGTTTCACCGGTTCCGGTTTGACGGTTCCGGTTTTCCATGAACACCCCTATTTGGTACCATAAAATATAATATAGAGTTTTAAACACATAATTTACACCAATTTTTCTACCAATTAAGTACCATAATTTACATAAATTAAGTTCCATAAAATATACCATACATTTTTAAAGTATCCTGTTTTCTACCAATTTAAATTATTTACAAAATAAATTATATTATTTGTTTAACTAATATTTATAAAAAAAAATTTAAAATTTTATTCAATTTTCTAGATACCTTTATGACATAATATTTTTTTAAGCTACAAAATATTATGTCATAAATTTATCTACAAAATAAAATTTAAATTTTAAAATATATGAATGTTAGTTAAAAAATATAAAATAATTTTTTTGAATAAATAATTTAAATTGGTAAAAACAATTAAAAATGTATGGTTGAAATTATGGTACTTAATTGGTAGTAAAATTGGTATAAATTATGTTTAGAACACTATATTGTTTTTTATGGTACTGAATAATTTAAAACAAAACTAAGTACTATTTCCTTTTTGCAAAAATCCATGAAATGTCACTTTGTCATTGACCAGAAGCAAAGACAAAAAATACCCCTAATAGTTAACAAAGTATTTTTTAAGTTTATAATATGCCACTAAGTGTTAAAAAAATTCACTAAAATTCACAAAAAATATCAAAATACAATAAAATAGTGATAAATTTAAAATATTTTTATAATTTTATAAAAATTAAATAAAAAATATATAAAAATATCATAAAATATTGAAAAAATAAATATTTCTTAGATTTTTTCTAATTTTTTTAGTAAAAAAAGGAATATAGTGTTTTGAACACATAATTTATACTATTTTTCTACAAATTTAGACCGTACTATAATTTATGACAATTAATTACCATAATTTATACCAATTAATTACTGAAGAGGGGAAAAATGAGACCTTGCAAGAAACTTAAAAGGATCAAGGAGTGGCCGCGCTCTTGGATTATAAGATGACGACCAAAGAGCCAACAATTGACCAGATAGCAAGAAGTAAGCACAGAAAGGTGACCGGGTATCAACGACCGGTCAATTAGAGTGAAGAGATATACGAATAAACGACCGGTCGCTTATGACTGGTAGAAGCTCCCAATACTTCAAAGTGTAAAGTAGTAATGACCCGTCATGTGTGAGCGGTCGCATTCCTTGTATATTAGACTAAAAAAGGTGACTGGTCACTTGTGACCGGTCAAAACTCCCAATACTTTGAAGTGTATAGTAGTAATGACCGGTCGTGTGACCGGTCACAATCCTTATACATTAGCCTAAAGATGGTGACCGGTCCCTCGGTACTTAGTAATCTTAATAAAACAATGACAACCTGGCAAGAAAATAGATTGATAGGCTGGCATTGCTAGGAGATGTAAAGGAAAAAAATATAAATAGTGGTTCACCTCAAAGAAAAAGACATGATGCCAATACTTGAGCATCTCTTTGTTTTGTCTTCTTGTCTTACTTCAAATTTTCTTTAGTGCGATCTCGTCCAGCGGACCAGGTAATTCGACAAGATACTAGCATAAATCTAGGATTCAGGACAGTTAGGCGATATAGATGATTAGGAGGAGGATATTAACCTTTTCAATTACCATAATTTACCATACATTTTAAACTATTTTTTTCTACCAATTTAAATTATTTATTCAAGATATATTATTTTAATTTTTTTAATTAATATTTGAATTTTTAATTAATTATCTATTTTGTAGATGACTTTATGACATCATATAACTTATTTTGAATAAATAATTTAATTTGATAAAAAAGATAATTTAAAAATATATGGTACAAATTATGGTAAATTAATTGGTACTAGTTATGGTGGTTAATTGGTAGAAAAATTGGTACTAGTAATAATTCTTAGCATAATTTATACCAATTTTTCTACCAATTAAGCACTATAAATAGTACCAATCAATTACCATAATGTGTACCATACATTTTCAAATTATATTTTTATCAATATAAATTATATGTACTATATCGGTTTAAATTTGTAGAAAAAATTGTATAAATTATGTGTTTAAAATTCTATATTATTTTTCATGGTACTAAATAATTTTGAAAAAAATAAGAAATATTTACCTTTTTCAATGTTTTAGGATATTTCAATATTTTTATTTTTTTATAATATTTTAAATTTTTTTTATAGTTATCTATATATTATATTATTTTGAATTTTTTGTGAATTTTTTAACACTTAAGGACATAATGTAAACTTTAAAAGTATTTTGTTAACTAATATGGGTACTACTTTCCTTTTTTAGTGACATTTCATAAATTAGCCAAAAATATAGTGACATTTCATGAAATTTCACCAAAAAAAAAGATATAATAGATATTGAAAGTTCAAGCTAAGGTTCAAACCATGAACATAACTCTGATACAATATAGATTATCGAATGATCAGATTTGCATTTAGACCTAGAAAGGGAGGCAATTGAAAGAAAATATATTTAGTGTTTCAGTGATCTTATCTATATATATAGGATTGCAATTATGGACTATATTAAATCAAAATGAGCTTATGTATTTTACATAAAAGTATGGGCCGAACAATGAGCCGCTACTATCTATTAGTAGCATATCAAATTTTGCTTTTAAAGGTAGTGAAATTACTAATATCCCCACTGCTGCATGCAAGTGCAGTCAGAACTGTAGGATCTAAATTGCATAATGAAAAATCTCCTTTGTATTGAAGTATATCCTGTAGTTAAAACTGGAGACATATTTTTGAGATCTTCAACTCTTTTATCTCCCTGTACGAAGAAAATGAATTACACGGATATAGCCGACAAGGAAGAAGAAAACAGTCACAAGTCTCTCTGGCGACAATAAAGTATAAGTAAGAAGTGGCAGAGAGCAGCGTGCTAAAACATTTGTTAATGTCGCTTTGATGTACTCTTGCTCCCCTCACCTCCTTTCTTCACCGATGAAGAAACTACTGCCCTCTGAGGATCATCGTTCTCTTTATCAACCACAGAAGAGGAAGTCTTACCATCTGTGCTTGATCTAGACCCTTCATGAATCTGTTTGACCTTCATTTCCCCACCAAGGTAATTGCTCAGAACTCTCCTAACACCAAGCCCTCCTCCTCGACTAGGCGGCTGTTGATCATCCCCATTAATACTATCATCCTTACCGGATGGAGTCGTAGCCCTAGTCCCATCTTTCCTACTACTACTGCTACCCGCAGGGCTTACCTTTGCATTTGTTTGCAGAACACCTGAATGTGCAACAGCAACGTCTGTTGACCGTCTATCTGGTGTTCTTGTTATCTTCTTCTTTTGGGAAGAAATCGTACTCACAGTCGGTCCCGGTGACTTAACCGATGTCAACCTGTCCGTGCACTTGGTCAGATCATCTACGTATAGGAGATCGTCTATTCTCGCCACAATGTTGAACGCCAAGCTCTCCAGGACTCTAGAGTAACTCTCCAGAATCGATTTCCCTACATCCTGAAATATATTCATAGTACATTAGATGTTATTGAGTTTCTTTTCTGTTGTCTAATGGGAGAGCGAAAGGAAGCTGATCAGAGGAAGTACATAATAATAGCGTACCTTGTTGAATTGAATCTTGCTGGTGTCAAGTGCAGTTTGGGTGAGACCAGGACACCTCTGTTTTAAACAGAGTAGAAGCCTCTCTGCTCTGTCAGCTAGCACAACTTCTCTCTTATCTCCATCAACTGCCACAAAATCCCTTACCATCATCCATGAAGATCTACTACTGTTTGCAATCTTAGGGTGGTGATGTCTTCTTCTCCACATGAAGATTGCAGCTTCAACGCGGTTTGCGATCTCTACAGCCACGTGGTCGGATGACAGATCCAGACAATCAAGCAAGCAATCCGGTGAGAAATGCTCCGATGTTATGTATCTGTAAATCATATCCCCTAAACAAACCCGTCCATTCTAAAACCACAACAAATGAAACGAAACAAGTAATCAATCAATCAATCGATCCATCAATCTTCTTCTGCGTGAATATTCGAGAGTGTATTTTCGCAAGCAAAGTGAAAGGGGAAATGGGTCGCTATTATTTTGAAACCTTTGGAAGTGCTTCCAGGAATGATTCAGGGATTTCCATTTCAGCAAGAATTGAGCTGTTGATTGCTACGACAGCTTTCAGTATTTGATTTGTGCATTCCCGTTTGTGATCCAACTGTTTTCTTGAAGTTTCTCGGAGTCCACCGGCAGGGACTCGTGGTACAGGCAGCCACCACTTGTCGTCTTCCCTCTGTGAAGTTCTACGGAAGGAGGAAGTTCCGTCGGAGTCAGCTGCCATGACGCCTTGATCTACGTACCAGAACTCCGTGTTTCTGAAACTGTCCAGTATTTCCTGAAAAGAAGACAGATCATCATAAGATTGAGTTTTGAGACCGGTGGTGAAAAAAATAAGGAATCAAGCAAGAGCGGTAAACACAAAAGAGCACTTATATTCTTACAAGGAGCATGTTGTCTAGCTTCCTCAGTGCAGGGAGATTGAGATGGATATCAGATCGAGGTCTACAACTCATAACCTGAAATGTATAGCAGTTAGTTGATTGATCTACGTTTAAGTTTCTTGTAGAAGGCAACAAACGCAACTACTAGTACTAATTAGTAAAAGAACTAATAATGAATGAACACCTCAAGTTTGGTTCCATCTGAGAAAGTCTGCCAAGCTGGTATAAGCTCGACAATGTGATCACTAGCACAGAGTAGCCAATCCATTTCTCTCTTCCACATTGATTTTTTCTCCGGTGGCAATGGTTCCAACCTCCATAACTGCCCAAACACGGTAGCTACAACAAAGAAAAGTTAATCAAAAAGAAAAAGTTATTCATGACTGATGCTATCGTGTGATCGGTGGAAATCGATTGATTGATCATTGTTTTCTAATTCTAGTGGTTATTTAAAGCGAGACGAACTTCAGTTACATTATTGAGGCATATCATATGCATTAACTTCAGGCCAGGCCAAGAGATTGAAACGAGGACATCAATTGGCTAGCCTAGACTGGACTTGAGTACTAGTCCATACAAGGAATATTAAGCAGAAAACCGCAAAGCCTAAGTACGTACCACAGAGATTAGTGATTGAATTGGATATAGCAAGAGCAGTGCAAACTCCTTTACCACTACCAGACATATCTTCCCCGAGAAGTAACTTTGCAAACCTCTCCTTCATTAACTCCATCTCTGCAAAATCGTATCAAACCTCAGAAACTAAAATCCAACCGGAAAACAAATTAAAGTGCCAACAGTAGATATAACAGCAAAAATAATAAGAAAACAAAATGACCGAACAACGAAAACACCAACCAGGAAGATTCATATTCGGCTTCTTGATCAGATCCAATGAATTATCAACGCGGCCGACATTATCAGGTTGAGGAGAAGCATCCTGAAATGACCTCCTGGGTGTGGTAGGCTTCTTGATCGGCCAACCAGGAGGAGGCGGAGATGATGATCTTCGCATAGAGGAAGATCTGCCTGAACCAGTGATTATTTCTCTGAAAGATGAAGAGGAAGTTGTCGATTCGAAACGAACTGAGCGAACAGCGTGAGGTCGAGGAGGCTTAGAGGAGTATTCGAGTTTCATAGGCGATTTTTTCTCCATTGGCGTCTTCAAATTCTCCTTCGACATGGTGGATTGATTGGACAAATTAATGTGTGCGTATGGGGAACACAATAGAAGATAGAAGTCTGAGAAATCAGAAGGATCAGATCAGAAGTAGGGAGAGAGTTCGTAGTCCTTTGTCTATCTGAGAAATCTGGAAGAAATAAAGACAAATGCTAGTACGGATAGTAGTGGTGATTGATCACAGATCAGGCGCAGGTTTTTGTTTCCTCAACTGAACAAATAAGTCAGCTGCTGTTTCTCTCCTTCTACTCTCCCTCCTTTAGTTTCAAAATTTTGAAAACGAATAAACAAATGTTAGAAGTCAGCTTTGGCCGTTTCAACATTGTAACCAACAGGAAAGCATTGCTGGCCTTTATTTTTGTGCATATGTAGTTCCCTTCTCTTTTTGTCTTTTTCGGGTCCCATGTTTCATAATCACTATACCATTTTACCTCCCTGATTTTTTGAATGACATTGCGTACATTACAATATACAAGAGATTTAGCATCATTACTCTCACTGTTCAGCTACACTTTAGAATGTTCTACTTTGACAATTATCTCTCACAGATAGATAAGGGTGAAGATTTTGTTCCCGGTTCATATTTTCTAAAGTGAATCGGTTTTACTTTATTTTAAATATATATGATCAAACAAAATAATATCCTATTGCCGACTTTTTTCAAAATAGGATTAAATGTGTGATAATCTTCTTTTATGAAATATTTATATCACATTCAAGTATATTCGTTTTCAATGCCAGGTACTTATTACGAGATGATCCCAAGTTTACTAATCACCGTTGCTAAACGAGCCTCAGTCGACCACAATAATACAATGCACGGCGAGAGTCAACACAATTTGGAGGTTTGGAGTATCCACCGAGCCTCTTTACTTCTTTTTTTGAACTGTACAACCAGGTGAGCAACGTATATTTGTTTATTTATTTAGGTTTTTCAAGCTTATTTAATAGTTGTTCAAATAGGTGGATTGCTTCTCTTGTAGAATAAATAGTTGACAGGTCTTTATGGTTTCAATTCAAATGGGCCTGCAACACTGCACAGTAGTGGGCTACTTTATTCGTTTATTCTTTCTCTTTTCTATTTGAATTCAAGCCCACAAGCTTGGTTGTTACGTTTGTCGCACACGAGATTCCGTTTTTTATTTTTAAGAAAAGGTCTCTTTATTTTTGTTTCTTTAGGAACCAGCAAAGCTCTGAGTTTGGACCACAAAACAATATACTGTCTACCCTTATCTGTGTCAACCCAATAACAATCTTATGCTGTTCAGCCGGTGTGTTTTTATAATATCGGGAAAATTCATCCCATCAATGATGTTTAATGAAATTACATATCTCATCCATGATGTTTCAAAAATTATTGGAAAAATTACATCCCCTACCCATGACGTTTGATGAAATTACACACCCCACCAACAAGGTTTCAAAAATTACTTTGCCCACCCATATGGTTCTCTATCTTACATCCGGTAACTTTTTTATAATATTTGATCAACTTTAAATGTACTTAAATGTTGTCCGAAATTGATATAACTTTACATGGATGATGCTAAGATTTTATATTTATGTCCAATACAAACCCAACGTTTTTAAACCTCATATATGACCCGTGGGACCCAATGAAAACACGTTGACATGTCACATGTTTCATTAGGTCCCACATATCACATATGAGCTTAAAATACTTTGGATTTCATGTTAGACCAAAATATAACACTTTAGCATCGTTATGTAAAGTTTTATCAATTTCGGACAACATTTAAGCATCTTTTAAGTTGATCAAATATTAGAAAAGTTGTCAGATGTAAAATAGAGGAAACCACATGGGTGGACAAAGTAATTTTTGAAACCTCGTGGGTGGATCGTGTAATTTCATCAAACGTCATGGGTGGGTGATGTAATTTTCACTAATATCTACTAAAAACTATATTTTACAAAATCACATTTCTTATAATATACTATATATAATATTAACTTTAACTGATATCACAATTGTAATGCCCAACCTTAATCCGGAAATTTTTGCGCGGAAGCGAGACCCCAAGGACTCTTACGGATTAGGTCATGAGACTAATTAGGCATCACCGGCGTTGGGTCAAAGACCCAACCAGCCTATTACTCAGTGTAGATAGAACAACCATCCACTTAGCCACAAGCAAGAGTTAAGAGTGGACTTAAACCTCCCAACGACAAGTTCTATCACTGATTCACATTCCCATGGCTCAAATGCCTCGGTCGAATGCCAGGCCGCAACTTAGATTGAGTCAACTCCGTCCCTCTCACTGCAGCCCGAGTACATGTGCGTCCCTTAACGGCCGCACCCGTCCTCGGAACCATCGGGCCTCCATCAACCCAACAGCCAAAGACCCCAACTAGTTGAGTCCTGAACAAGGTCGGAGACAAGGTGCGACGTGGCCCACATTTTTTATCCTATAGAAAATTACCTTTATTAATTTTTCTATAAATTTTAATAAATCTCGTTTGATGTATGTACTTCGAGTCTTAAAGATTTTCTGGAAGTATTTCGATTGGTTTAATATATAAACATTAGTAACTAATACTAATGGAACTTGAATATTATATGGTTTTTAATTATATTCCTTTGTATATGTTTAATTGTAAATTATACAAAATCATCTAAAAACATCTTTACTTTCATATGTACGTATTGGATAATGGAAGATGAAGTGTAATTAGTAATTAAACGTATCTTAACTCACATTTACTGACATATTAAATTGGTAATCACTTTAATTCATATATTCAGCCATAATTACAAGATAATTAATATATTAATTATTATTGAATGTATAACTTATAGTATCCACTATCTTTATATTTAAATTCATATACTAACTTATAAAATATTGTAACCAAATTACTTTCTTTCAATATTCTGATATCTTATTTAGTATGACCTTTGTTTAAAGCTCATCATTTGGCTGACTATGCATTTTAGACCCATCGAGCTTGAAAATTTTGATCAAGCCGTTTTCAAAAATTTCGGACTGGGTCGGGTCGGGTCATGCCTGAATTTATTTCATCTATGCCTAGAGATGAAAACCGGGTGATGGGTGAACCGGATGACGAGTCGGATCAGGTGACATGTACAGATGAACATTTTTCACCCGTCACCCGATTATCACCGGACCCATCACCTGTTTAATATATGTATACTTAGAAGAACAGTAGAATAGAGAATGATGGCTAATTGATTGTAATATGCTTTTCTATATTGGGTATCAGCACTGTACATGACCTATCTTTATGCTATATATAGTGTGAAGTAGGGTAAAGTGAAACGCAGTGTAACATTTACAAATATCTGTACTGTATGAATGTAAATAGATGGATATATACAAGTGGACCATTTCTATTTTTCAGAGTTGGGCTTGTTTCGGGACTGGGCTTTTCCTAATTCTTCCGTTGACTGGTTTCGAGACTGGGCTTTGCCCATCTCTTCTATAGGCCCCCACGATCCGAATGGGTGCAAACCCAGGCGAGATCGAAGAGAGAGAAATGAAGCAGCCGGTAATGGCTTGGTGAGAACATCGGTGACTTGCTCAACACCATGGATGAAGGTGATGCGGAGGGACCTGTTTTGCACACGTTCACAGACGAAATGGTAGTCGAGACCGATGTGCTTTGCCCTGGCGTGAAAGACGGGATTTACGACCAGATAAGTGGCACCTAGGTTATATCACCATAACACCAGCGATTGAGGTAAGTAGATCCCTAATTCGCCTATTAGATTTTGTAGCCAAGTGATTTCACAAGTTGCATAGGCCATAGCACGATACTCTGCCTTTGTTGTTGACCTAGCTGCGGTTGGCTGTTTCTTAGACTGCCATCTGATTAGGGTTTTGCCTAAGAAAACACCAAAACCTGTGGTAGATTTTTTGTTGGTAATGTCACTAGCCTAGTCAGTGTCTGAGAACGCTTGTAGGATGAACGGAGAATTTGTTGGGATGTGAAAAGCTAGGCCAGGGTAGATTTTAGGTAGCGTAATATGCGCTTGAGATTTTTCCTATGAGTAACTGTAGGAGAATGCATTGACTGGCAGAGTTTATTTACAGAGTAGCTAAGATCAGGGCAAGTGAGAGATAAATATTGAAGTGCTCCCAGAAGACTGGGAAACTATGTAGGGTTTTCAAATAGGTCAGTTGAGGTTTGAGTTTGAGAAGAAGTGGTGCTCATAGGTGTAGTGATTGCCCGAGAGTTGAGCACGGTTGCTTTGTGTAATAGACTTTGAATGTAGGACTTTTGACTAAGGTGTAAACCATAAGTAGTCTATGAACTTCCACACCCAAGATAAAATGTAAGGGCCCTAGATTCTTCACTGGGAAAATAGATGAAAGTTTGGAAATAAAGTGCTTCATCAGGAGCCTGTTATCACAATATCATCAACATAGATGAGTATAAATAGGATGCCCCCCTGATAGTTGTAAATGAACAGTGAAAGATCAGCCTTAGATGGATGAAAACCCATGGTAATGAGAGAGTCACTTAATCTTGAAAACCAAGCACGCGGGGCTTGTTTAAGTCCATAAATGGACTTTTTCAGTAAGCAAACATAGTCAGGCAAATACGGATGGGCAAACCCAGGTGGTTGGTTCATGTAGATTTTCTCATATAATTCCTTATGCATAAATGCATTGTCAATATCCACCTGATTGATTGACCAGTTTTTACTCACAGTAATAGCCAAAACTAGTCTTATAGTATAGGGTTTTACCACTGGGCTTAAAGTTCCAGTATAGTCCAACCCCTATGTTTGAGTGTAACCTCGAGCAACCAGTCAGCCTTCCTTCTCTCAATAGATTCATCTTGATTTTTCTTTGTCCTGAGAACCCACTTTACTCCAAGAATCTTTGTGTTGGGAGGAAGGGGGACAAGAGTCCAAGTGTGTGGTGGCTTGTAGGGCTTTAAACTCTTTAAGCATGGCTTCTCTCCACTGAGGGTAATGAAGGGCCTGTTTAAAGGTGGGCTCATTAGGGATTGCTTCTGTAACATGAATAGATGGCCAAGCAATTGTGCCATCTGTTCTGATTAAGGGCTTTCTGATGTTGTCCTGGCCCTAGTGGTCATAGGGTGTTGAGGAGGTGGTAGGGGTGAATCTGTTCGAGTGAGCGGTGAAGTAGAGTGGTTAGTTCCTGGTGAAGGTGATGGGGTAGAAGTGTTTGTTTGAGATGAAGGAGTATGTGGGGTAGAAGGAGCGGAGGGAGTAAGAAGCTGGGATAAATTTAAAGTATTAATGGAGGTAGTAGTTGGGGTAGAAGTGGGAGAGATTTGCATTGAAGGTGAGGATAAGTCATTAGAGGAAAGAGCAAAGGGATGATAACAAGGATGAGAAGTGGAAAGTGCAAACTGAGTGAGAGTGCTGTAAGGAAAGCATTCCTCATTAAATAGAGCATCTCTTGATGTGTAAATTTTCTCTGTTTTGGGGATCAAGACACAAATAGCCTTTGTAGTATGGGGCATAGCCCAAGAAAACACAGGGTTGTGACCTGAAATTGAGTTTGTGTGTATTGAAAGGCCTGAGGTCGGCCAACACTCACATCCAAAGACTCTTAGAGTGCTATAATCAGGGGGTTGATGAAATAATTTGTCATATGGAGTTTTGAAAGAAATGACAGGATACAGAGTTCAGTTTATAAGGTAAACAATAGTAAGGAAAGAGTGTTCCCAGAATTGGGGGAAGAGAAGCATGAGCTAGCAGAGATAGCCCTTTTTCCACAATAGACCTGTGTCTGATTAACTGCCCCTTGCTGTGGATGGTAATAGGGACAGGATATGCGTTTGTAGATAAATACCCTTCTGAGTTAAAATAGTCTCAAGGGTAAAAATTGAGTTCCTCTGTCAACCTGAATAGCCTTAACTTGAGTTACAATAATTGTGTAACACCCCGACTGCTAATCCCGTCATTACCGTCTATTTGTAACACCCCATCCAACAACAACCACATAACACAATCTGCAGCGGAAATTCAACTCATCACCTTACTTATTCCAATGGTGTTACACGCCGTTAACCACCCACGTGGCTAACAAGGCTAATACAATACATACACATTTGTATCGGTCTGATGGACTAGATTCCCGAGCAACTACACACTACATTCCTCATTCCAATTCAACATTTATTATATACATACATTCCCACTGTACCGAGTATTTACAAACTACTGCCGATAACAATTTCGGTCTTACTACACCTACTGTATACATACACTTAAAAGTTTACCCATGTACAACGACTACCCGTCCTACTCTCGAACGGCTTCCAGCACTTCTGTACCTGAAATAGGAAAAAGAAGAGAAAGGGGTGGCCCCAAGGGGCTCAGCACCTTTGCTGGTATGGTAATCCCGCAGCCCGCATGCTACCGGGCCACGCACAACTAATTGTCGTCTTAGCATGCAGTTGATTATGTTTAAATCATGCATACAAGCCATAACCATACAACACATAGCATTTCGCCTCAATGGGCTCAACCTAACCATAACATCCACACTTAACCAACCATCCAATGATTCCTTAAACCCTAGAGGGCTCTCCTCTAACGGAGCTACTTCCTTAACGAACGACGTGTACCCGTCAATCGGGTATCCTTAAACGCCTCTTGTCACAACTGGGATTCATTTCCATGATCCACACATTCCACATCATACATCATAACTCTTTTCACACATAACAAAACATAGCAAACCTTCTTGCTTCCATGTACACATGACAACATTGCATTAATTTAAAACATCCAATATATATTTATACCAAAGCATAGCAAGGGAATTTGCATAGCACCATAACATTACATAACACCATATAGAGGTTCTCACAAGGAACCTTCCACCATAGTTAGTATACCAGTGAGCCTAGAGATTATTACAATCCCATGTTAAGCTCGTTACCATCCTCGTTACCGTCCGTTATATAGAACGGTTAACTTATACCCAAGGTGTGTCGGATATAGTAATCCCAAGCACACCGAAATAAAATAACCATTAGTATGCCCCCGTGGCCCGACGTGAGTCAGTAATATAGCTTTGGTTAAGCTAAAGGGGAAAGTTGGAAACCCAATGGGAAGACAACCTTAAATACACAGAGGGTCGAACCTATAATGGCACGAACCCCCATCCTCACACGCGTGGCCGGAACGACCGGACTCCTCACCCCCCATTAGTATACATACATTAAATATTAAGTGGTTAGAGATCCATTATGGAGCCTACCCATCCACAACCATACGGTATCATAACCGAGTTAAGCACACAAGGGAGGTTCACACACTTGCATACAAAACAATATCCAACTAACTCACACATAGCCGTGGTTGGCACGTTCCCAAGGTTTGGGTCGTTAACTCCGAATACCGATCACTCATGTGTTTCCTAGTTTTAGTTAGCCAAGGTTTACACATATTTGAGGTTAAACGGCATCGGATACCAAATTCGCCACATAAATGAATTACTATAAACTCATTACATGTTTTAATCTTACAAGGTGGCAAACACTCAAGAAAACATATTGGCATACAAGCCGGTGTAATCCGTTAGGACACAGGTTGCAAGAAAACCATACCTGTCACCGGAGTCCACTTTACCACGTCCACTTATGTTCCTCGAGCAATTCTCGAACAACTGTTGACATGACATGTTCTTTTATTAACATTGGGGTAACATGTGTTTTTAAAGTCTAATGCTTATAACTTTCCCCGTTAACTTGGTTAAATAACTTTACATTTTTAACACGTTTTACTCTCGCATCTTAATACAACCTTTAGCCCACTTTATTGTCATTAAAATTCACCTAACATGTCCTTAACATCCTTATAACATCATTACCTATCAATCCCCATCATCTCATATCATTTCATAACCTTAAACCATGTTTTTGGTCCGACCGACCCACCGTCCGACCCACATCTGGGTCGGTCCATTACAGGACCCTTTTACTTCCTTACAAACATGCCCGTCCGACCCACGTCCGACCCACCATTCTGGGTCGGTCCATTACAGGACCCTTTTACTTCCTTACAAACATGCCCGTCCGACCCACGTCCGACCCACCATTCTGGGTCGGTCCATGTGCGAACATTTTTCCACCTTTGAAACTTGACCGACCGACCCATGTCCGACCCAACCTTCTGGGTCGGTCCATTACCGAACATATTCCAAACATTTAACAGAGGCTCGACCGACCCAAAAACTGGGTCGGCCCCTGGGTCGGTCGCCTCCTAAACTTACCCAAATTTTGCCAAATCTTCACCAAACTTCTCCTAAGACCTCTTAATGTGTTCTAACATCATTTGGCACTTCAAACACACCCTTAAGATATTCTTAAACACTCACAAAACTATTTTTCCTAATTCCTTAAACCTTTACTTATATCTCCACAAAATTCCTAACACTTACCATGTTTTCTCCTTATGATTTCTAGGTGGCATTTCACCTATAATGACCACAACACCAAGGTGTTTCCTCTACACCTTATCATCATCTCTCAACTTCTTTTCTTACTAACTAAATCTCCTTTTCACAACTTCTTAAAACCTTACTCAAAACCTTACCTAAACATCATTTATTCTTTGAACACCAACATTACCTAAACCTTAAACAACTTCTCCAAGACTTTGATACATTCACAAAACACCCATTGAATTCCTAGAACTTCCAAGGCAACACCTAAATCCTTGCATCACTCTAAATCACCTTAATACATGTTCTTCTCAAGTAAACATTCATTCACCTTTAATCCTTCCTAGTTCACCAAACTCACTTAGCACACTTAGAACTTCTTACACATTTCCCAAATTTGGCCATAGCTTCTCTAGTATATACCCACATCCAAACACTTAGGTTTCTACCTTATTTCATCCAAGAACACCTAAAATCCATCAAGCACATTTTATACACAAACTTCACACATTAAGCACTACATCACAATATAGTGCATAACTTAAATTGCTTGGCACTTAGGCCCTTAAATGCATGGCTCTTAGGCCCTTAAATTGCATAAACCTTAAACACTGAATTTCCCACATAAACAATGCCTTTGACCTGCAAATACACCCAACAATTCATATGCCCTTAAAAACTCCTTGAGAGCATTTTTACTAGCTCATTCACCATTGGCTCCTTAGATCATTTTAATAAGCAATATAAGCTCATTTCTCCTAAGGCATTAACCACATTGAGATAGCTTGTTTACCTTTTCCTCACAAATTTCCTTCTTGTTTCCTTACAAAACCGGTGGGCATTTCCTTCCTTGTCAACAACTAAACAATATACCACATTGTAATGAGTATAAGCTTTAAGCTTTATCTCATTGTAAACCCTAGTTACATATATCATCTTAAGGTATTAACATGATTGTTTTACCTTGGAATGGAAAGAGAGCTTGAATATATATCAAGAGAGGACTCCACCTAGCCCTTGGAAGATTCAAATGAAGCTAAAACAAGACAAGAGAAGACACCATTACAAGGTGCATTTTCGGTTATGACAAACATGAAGGAAATGTCATTTTTCTTTGAGTTTCCTTACCTTGAAGCAAAGGAGAACAAGAATATGTGAAAAGGTGAGCTCAAGCTCCATTAATGTGATTCTCCATGGCACCAAAATTGAGCTCTTGAAGATTTGAAAAGGTAGAAGTGTAGAGCTTGACCTAACTAAGACAAATATGGTCTTAGAATTTGATTTGGAGCTTGGAGTTGGATTTGACAAGGAAATGAAGATGGAGAAGAGAGGTTGGTATAGAGAATCGTAAATGGAGGGGAGGGAGGAGCTTGAAGACGTGTGTGAAATGAGAAGGGAAGGAAAGAATGAAGATGAGTTCTACTTTAGAAGATATTTATGTAGTAAAGTAACTTCCTTCTTTTACTTTTCCTTCCTTCCTTTAATTTATTTTACATGGTGATGACTCACCTTACTAAAAACCGGCCCCCATTTTAATAGAAGGGTGTTTTGGTCTTTGTTGACCAACTTAATCACTTATAACATTATATGTTACAAAACTAGTTATAAAATCACTATTCACCAATAACAAGGCACATAGAAGTGAAATTTTTGATTTCCCACTAATATGGCCACCCAAATGTGATACTATATAGTACACTGTTAATTAAAGAGTAATGATGGACATTTAGCCATTCAAAACTCATTTACAAGACAATTTTTCAAAAACGTGCTTTAAGGCTTCTTAAAGCACATTTTGTGTTTTAACTTGTTTTCAAGCTTGGTTTTCTTGGTAATTGATTTAATATGTTCATTAACATATAATTAAGGCACAGGTATGACCACTAGGCCTTATACACATTTATCTCAAGCTTAGAGCACATTTTTGCTCTTATTGACCTTAAGGTATTTATTTGTGTTTTGTTTGGTTTCATTGTCTACCAAAGTTTCCTAAGGACTTAATTAGCCTTATAACGTCATAATTAAACATTATCAAGTCTTGGTAGGCTCTTTGGGTCCTAACCAAGTTCACTCCAACCTTAGAGCATGTTTTTGCTCAAACCGTGTCTTAGTGTTTTATTGTGTTTTACCATGGTTTAAATGTTCCATTTATGTTTCTAAGGCACTTTTTAGCCTTTAAATACCATAGCTTAACATTTACACAACATACCAAGGTTTGGGGTATTTCACTAATCATCCCAAACTTCTATACAAATGCAGCGGATAATCCATACACAACAACGGGTGATACAATGTCGTTAGTCACCCACGTGACTAACAAGGTCTACTACCAATACAACATCGGTCTGATGGACTGGAATAACCGAGTACAAGTAAATACAATCCAAACTCCAAATCCAAACAAGTATACATGATTCTCCATTCAAACCGTACTCAAGTTTACAATCCAAGATACTGAGTTTCTAAGGTACAAATCCAAAATACAATGCTCCTCGCGAGCTTATATAAACTTATCAAGTATCTAACCTCCTACCCACGTTCTCACAATTCTACATGTTCTCAAGTACATGAGGGTGCACCACTTGGTACACCGGCAATTTAAATGGGCTACAAGCCCGTAAACAACAATTCACTATCCAAGGTAATCCCTAGCTAACTAAGCACGACAGTCCGATCTCACACTCGACCTCTTCGCTTTGTCGGATACCTGAAATAAAAACGGTGCCCCAAGGGGCTCAGCAAAAGCTGCATATGACTTCCGCATACCCCGCGTACTAGCGAGGGTACGCCAACTAATTGGTCGCTAACATGCGGTTCATTTATAATAACAACATGCTAAATAACCGAAGCATAAACATGCATGACAACAAACAATCCAGGTATATCAATCAAGACACAAGTCTCACAATCAACAACCAAGGTCCAACCTCAATCAAGCTTCATAAGGGGTTAGCCCAATTACCATCCGGGTTAATCGGATGTTATCAATTCTTTACTCAAGGTCAACAACTCAACAAATCCAAGTCTTCCTCAATCAATTCCTTTACCAATTCTCAAGTTAAGTCGGTATGACATCCGGGCAGGGATAAGGCTATCCCACCACCGGGCTTAAAGTTGGCCCACTTAACCAGGTTGCTACCCATTTAAGGGGTTTGGACCGTGGAAAAGATTATAGCCAAGAATCGGTTAACAATTTCTCTTGTCACCTCATCCTCAAACCTGGCCAAAACTATATCGGGCTTCTCAAATACTCCAAATTACTCAATTCCCAATTCTCAATGTTAGAGGGTTAGATGGTTAGGGAGTTAGTGAGAAGCCAACAAAAACAATCAAGCTTCCATAATCAATCAACAATTCAATCAAGGTCATCATAACCAATCAAACAATACTTCACTTTCAATCACAACCTTCCAATTCAGCCACTATTCAACCAAGGCATCACTTTCAACTAGTGAGAAGTGCACATTCACATCCAAGACTTCATCCACAATCACATATATTCATGAATTATACATCTTCACATCCCAATACAATCCAACATGTTACTGTGCATTACAAACATAAGGAAATACAATAAATCCGATTCGTGCGTTTTATCTTGTTTGGTGATAATACAAAGCACACAAACAAACAAGCCGAGGTAACCTCGTTAGGATACAGGGCATGAGGAAATCATACCGTTCACCGTAGTTGTTCGATCCCTGATTCTCCTTTGGAGTCCAATCATTCAATCCTATAACATTTGTAGAATCGGACGGTTAATTCTCTATATTTAACCTAACCCATTAATCTTTAGAGTTCCCCGATTTGCAATTACTTACTCCTTACATTTCAAGCTTGTTTACATTTGTTACTTACTTCAATTTAGTTATCAAGCTTGTTTATACCATGACCTTTATATGTCATTAATTAAGTCTTAACAATGTTATCACATCATTACCTAACAAGTCCCTACCTTAAAACACCATTTAAACACATTTCAAGACAATTCTGGGCTGGTCCGGGACCTTGTTCGGGTACCAAGTCCCAGACCAGTGCTAGAATGAACTCTCGACAAGTTTTTATATATGGTCCGGGACCTTAGCAGGGACCTAAGTCCCGGAGAAGGTACAGAATGCAGTCTCGACCATTTTTTTGGGTTGGTCCGGGGCTTGGTCCTGGACCTAAGTCCCGGACCATAACAGTTTTTCACCAAATGTGCATTTTTCTTTGTTGTTCTTGACTCCTTTCTTTGCCCAATCTTTTCCCACACTTTACATATGTAATCTAACATGTTTTAACACTAATTTAACACTCTAAACTCCTCTAAATTATTTTCTAAATTCATTGCTCATTTTCTGGCTAATTACACAATTTTCCCACTCTTGTTTCTTCATAAACTCTTAGGTGCAGTTTTTGTTTCTCTCTTGCTCCCATCTCAATGGTTCACCTCTAATGCCATTTGGCTTTGCAATTTTCATTATTCTCCTTCTACATTCTATCCATCCATACAATCTTCCTTAACTTAGTTTCCTAAGTAATTAACTACTCAAGCTCAATACTAAAACACAACTAATCTTCCTTGGTTGTTTCTACCCATTTAAGCACCTAAGTCTTTTAGTTTGCTACAGAAAATTGGCCATAGTTCCCCTACAATTTTAGAAATTCCCAAAGCATAATTTCTCAGTTTATAACATCATTAGCTAACCACATCCTCAAGGAATACCAACAACACAAAATCTGTTCAATAACTCACATATTTTTCCTGCACAACATCATCTATTTCTCATGGTTTTCCCAAGCTTTTTAATCATCATTCAAGGAGCTCTAAACAGCTTAATTATATTCCTCATTATACCACAACATAAACACCCCTCAAAGCAATATACATCCCCATTTCAAGCACTAAAATCTGTTACAACAAAACATATAAAAATCAGCTCAAGGTAAGTGCATTTACCTTGTATTTCTAGATTTCTTTTCTTTCTTCCTTTCTCCTTTCTTCCTCTTCTTTTCTTTGTTCTTATCTCACCAAATTGGCAATACTACAGCCATCTATACACACCAATCCTAACTTAGAAAATCATTCCTTAAGCTAACCTAGAACTTAGTACATGTTAGGGTTAATAAGGAGGTATTACCTTAAGCTTCTTAGAGGGACTTTTGGACAATCAAGAAGTGGGGTTTCCAGCTCCCAAAATCAACCACCAAAACCGGCTGGAAGGGGAAGAAAACAAGGCTTCACTTCTGATTTTCGTTTTGCAAGAAAAGCTGGAAAAATGAGAGACTTTGAAGACTATTTTTACCTTGAAACAATGTAGAGATGAAGGGGGTCACAATGGTGGTCTTCAAGCTCCAAAATGAGTCACACCCATGGGGATGAAGTGTGAGATTTTCTGATTTTGAAAAGGTAGAAGTGTTGCCCAAAGATAGGGGAGTGCAATCGTGTAGTTTTTATGAGATTTGGAGTTGGTTTTGGCTTTCAAAAATGAAGAAGAATGGAGGAGCTGAATGGGGGCTTCAAATCGCCATGGAGGGAGCTTGAGGAGGAAGGAGAAGTCAGAAGAGGGGGCAAAAATCGTAAGAGGGATGAGGGGTAGGAGAGAGAGAGGCTTCACTTTTTACTTTTGTACTTTCTCCTTTAGTTTATTTGTCTTTTAGTGGGTTAGGAATTAATAAAGAGGGGGGGGGGGGGGAGTGTGGGGCTGGTACGAGACACACACACACACACACACACAAAAATACAAATTCTGATTTTTTATTTACAAGAGGGGAGAGTTAGTTTTGTCTTATTACATTTACACCCCACAACTTTCGTTTTTGTACTATTCACTCCCGTAACCCGTTTTCCAGAATTTTATCGTTTAATTAATTTTATTGGTTCTAGACCTTCATTAAGGTTTAATAATGACTATTTGATTGACTAAAATTATTGCGGGTCTATTTATCCCGCTTAAAGTCACGTTTTCCCGGTTTTCTCGAAAAACGCGCTTTAAGGTTCGTTTGTGTTTTTAGTCCGTTTTCTTCGGGAATTTTTCTCTCATGTTTATTTAGACATAATTAAGCTTCAAAAATCTTCATTAGCCTAATTAATCACTGTTTAAATTTTGGGGTATTTCAATTTGTGACTAGGTTCAGAAAAGTACTAATAATGCAAACAACATCAGATTTAGCACCTATAGGAAAAAGCCACAAATAGTTGTTGTTATCATCAACAATAGACAGATAATACTTGTTCCCAGTAATAGCAACAGTATGAGATGGACCCCAAACATCCATAAATAAGAGGTCAAAAGGTTTATGAGAAACTGCAAAATTCTTAGGGCGAGGGAGCGCATTTTTCCCATATAGCAAGCTTTACAATAAACTTGTGCAAAATATTTAGAGGAGACATGAAGATTATAATTACCGAGGGTGAGATTAGTAACCCTAGATGAAGGGTGACCTAATCTTTAATGTCAAATACTAGAGTTTTTTTATAAGAAACATTTGCCTGCAAAACTGTTGAACTTGAGTATGATACATCACCAGAAAAGTTGTATAGACCATGCTTAAGTCCTCCTACGAGTAACATTTTCCTTGTGGCCAAATCCTTAAAAAAAATAAGTAGGATAAAACTCAAACATCACATTGTTATCAGATGAGAATTGCCTCACTGAGATGAGGTTTTTATTCAAATCAGGCACATATTGTAAATTTAAGAGGGAGAAATAACCATGAGGAGTAGGTAATATCCCTATGTCATGTCCCTTGACTGGAAGAGATCCACCATTCCCAAGATTGACCTCATCAGTAACATTAGAAACTTGGCTGTCTAGACTCAGATTCAAAAAATCATGAGTAAAGTGATTTGAGGCGCAACCGTCAGGGTACCAATATGAATCTGTGGTTGTATAGTTGGTATTAAATTGTGTATAGTAGTTTGGCTGATATGCATGATCATATCTATGATAACATGCAGCTGTAGTGTGCCCATATATACTACAAACTTGACATTGAACTCTAGGGTCTCCTTTTCCTCAGAGATGATTATTATTGCTTCTTCCTCCCCTGTTAGATCCTCTTCCTCCCCTTGAGTTTCCTCTATTTCTCTTCCTCCTCTATAACCTTTTCCTCTGGTTGAGTAAGTGTTGCTATCAGAAGCATTTGTTTGAGTAGCATTAGCGGTCATCTGAGTGTTGCTCACAATATCTGTAACCTGCTGAGCTAAGTGTGACTCATAGGTAAGAAGTTGTCTGTATAAAACATCAGGAGACACAACCTCTGTTCGCAGCATGAGACTTGTCTTAACAGACTCATAATCTACAGGAAGACCAAATATAATGCAGCTTGCAAAATCACCATTTGACATGGGAAAGCCAGTAGATGCTAGGGAATTAGCAGTAGAACTAGCCTTATTAAAGTAGGTAGTTACACTGCCTGGTCCCTTTTTTAATACTCATAAGTTGAGCCCGAAGTAACATTATTCTTGAATTTACCTTAGCTGCAAACATTTGCTAAATCTTATTCCAAGTTTGAGTAGAAGAGGTAGAAAGAACTACCAGAGTGAGTACTGATTCTAACATGGATGCATTGAGCAATGACATTATTAATTGATCAGTCTGTTTCCAGAGACATAATCTGTGTTTGATTTGTTGTTAACTATCTCAGTAGGTTTAGGCTTGGTTCCATCCAACTAGCCAAATAAACCATGGCCACGGAGATAGGGATCCAGTGGGATCTTCCATAAAGGGAAATTTTCAGTAGTAATTTTGATAAAGTTGGAGGAGGGGGAGAGAAAAGATGAGACATAAATGGTGGAAGAGGATGAGGAAGATGATGAGGATGCATTGAAAAGACCCGCGGGACCACTGGATTGACTTGAGAAAGAGGAAGAATTTCACCTGCCATGATCAGTCACACCAAGAAGTGATGGAAAACATCAAGGGTTGATGGAGAAAAAGAGAAAAGACCTCTAGAAGCTCTGATACCATAGAAGAACAATAGAATAGAGAAAGACTAATTGACTGTAATATGCTTTTCTATATTGGGAATCAGCATTGTACATGACCTATCTTTATGTTATTCATAGTGTGAAGTAGGGTAAGTAAAACGGTGTAGCATTTACAAATATCTGTACAAATGTAAATGGACTGGTATATAAAAGTGGACAGTTTCTGTTTTTCAGAGTTGGGCTCGTTTCAGGTCAGGGTTTGCCCAATTCGTCTGTTGACTGGTTTTGAGGCTGGGCTTTGTCCATCTCTTCTTTAATACTATATTCATTTACCAAACAAGGCCAAATCCTTAAAATTATCTGAGTAACTTAACCCATAAGGCCGTGCCGATTTGTATGTCTTTGTCCAATTTCTCTCGATCGACCCCAATTCCTATTTCCCACCCAGGTCTGTCGATTTACCATGCCTTTATTAACTCTCTCTGAGTAAACTTTCCTTTCCTAATCTTTAACTCTAACCGATGCTAAGCAAGAGCCAAGAAGATCGTGCGTCGCCGGTGCCATTTACCATCACTCAGTTGCAGTGTTGTTCCATAGACACCAGTGAGATCGTGCGTCGCCATTTCTCCTTGTATCGCACTACTGGCAAAGACCGTCTCGAGGGAGCATAAATGGAAAAGGAACCAAGTGGTGGAAGAGCCAGAGACAACTCGACAAAGACTAATAAAGGTAGTTGAAACCTATGATGCAAAGTTACTTATAAGAGCTGCCAAACGTTTCAGTCTGTTGACAACAATGATAGGTTTCTGAGTTCAGTTCTTAGAATACCACATTGCGTTGTTAGTTGTTACCAGATAAAGGTTTGTTTCAATTTTTAATTAACTGAAAGATAACAAACTTTGATTCAGGTATAAACCCAACACTTTTGGTAGAATGCTGCAATATTAGTGTTTTTTCTTAGCGTGTTTAGCAATGTTTAAGAACTACTACACATCATGATTTGTGAGGAACAATTTCATCAGAAGGCAGGCACTAAGTCTGGTAACTAGTAGTGTGCGTCTGAATTTGGACTTTGAAAAAATCTTCCGGGTTGCATGCATAATTGCATACTAAGGCTGCCACACCATTTAACCTGCTGTCTGATATAAGCTTTCCAGTATGCATTAGGTCTATAAATTCAGAACCTATTTCTAGTATCTTGTAGGTGTTTCAGCTTCTGCATTATATGATGGTTAATTCTAGTGTAATTTTTTAAATTTTCTCTGAACTACTTTCACTTAATATGAGTACTATGCTAACGACGTGTGATAATAACTTCTTGCAGACATATTTGTATATGGAGTCTAATGATGAATCTATATCTACTCAAGCATCCGCCCAACCAAATGAAGCATTTCAAAATGAAGAGAACCAAGTCTGAAATACCCCAAGAAATCATAGTTCTATGAGTGTTTCCATCCTAGCCTTTAATGTTACTCAGTTAGGGGTCGGTTCTTCTGGTAGGTAGCTTCTGGAAGACTATTCCGGAAGAAGTTTAGGGTTGGTTCCGGAAGAAATATTCTAGTATAAGGTTAGGTGGGTCGGTAACTGTTTCCTATATTTAAGTAATGACTATTTTCTATATTTATCCTACGTTCTTAATTATCCAAAAAGTAACTAGCCGACCTTATCTTTTGTAACTACCACTTACATAAATACTCCTTGGTCTTCTAGTTACCCTATTTACTCCTGGGAGTCGTAAGTTGTAACTTCCTTGCTATTCAAACTTAAATAGACGCATTCACTGTCTTTTCTTCTCTTCTCCACTACCTATAGTGAGATGTTCTTCTATTGTTAAGGTGAACTGGAGTCAAAGTAACTTGGAGTCTTTCTCATCTGTTCTACCAAGGTAAGTGCGTGAATCCAAGTCTTTCAAAGTATTTTTTGTTCGAAGGGTCGACACTTTAGTGATTCTGCTTTGATGTTTTGGTCGAGTCGATATCTTCCTTATCACAACTCTAAGGTTCTATCAAACCCCTTAAATTATTCTTGAACTCTACCCAGATTGATATTGATTCACTTCGCATCACAATTGCCAACCGAGAATATACCCTGTTTAATGTGAACAAGCCGTTGGTTCTATAAACTCCACAAGAATGCCATCTTTTCAGTGTCGTCCTACTAAACATGGTCAAGACTCTTCTTTTGGTGTGAAAGGAATTTCTTTTAAGGTTCTTAAATTATTTCCAAGTTCTGGGATCGCTAACCGGTATAGGTTCTCTATCGTGTATGTTCTTCCAGAAATCTCTTTTGGAAGAATATGCTTCTATTGCTCCATTAGAATTCCCTGAAAAAAGGTGTACTAAAAAGATTAAAAAAATTGACATACGCCAGAAGTTTTTTAGTGTTAGTAGAAGAGTTAATGGCAGTAGGATATCATGTTTGAATTCAACCAACTTTATCCAAGAGGTGTCTAGGAAGGAACTGGCAACCATGGTGATTTTGCATGAATATCCTTTGGCTATAGTGGATCACATACGATTCAGAAGATTTGTGTATAGTCTAAATCTGAGTTTCAGATCAATACTCGTAATTGAAATACCCCAAATCTTGATATGTCATTAAACATTTAAACTATGGTATGTAAAGGCTAAAAGTGCCTAAGAAACATCAGTGAACAATTTAAACCATAGTAATATGCAATAAAGCACTAAGATACAGTTTGAGCAAAAACATGCTCTAAGCTTGGAGTGAACTTAGTTAGGACCCAAAGAGCCTACCAAGACTTAATAATATTCAATTATGATTTAATAAGGCAAATTAAGTCCTTATAAAACCTTGGTAGACAATTAAACCAAACAAAACACAAATAAATGCCTTAAAGTCAATATGGGCAAAATGTGCTCTAAGCTTGGGATAAATTTGTATAAGACCTAAAGGTCATATCTATACCTTATAAATATGTTAATGAGCATATTAAATCAATTACTAAAGAAAACCAAGCTTGAAAACAAGTTAAAACACAAAATGTGCTTTAAGGAGCCTTAAAGCACATTTTTGAAAAATTGTCTTGTAAATGAGTTTTGAATGGCTAAATGTCCATCATTACTCTTTAATTAACATGTGTACTACTTAGTATCACATTAGGAAGTCTAAATCAATGGGAAATCAGAAATTTCACATCTATGTGCCTTGTTTTAGTGAATAGTAACTATTATAAGCTAGTTTGTAACATATGTTATTATAAGTTATGTTATTGGTCAACAAAGACCAAAACACCCCTTAGTAATAAATGGGGGCCGGTTTTTGCAAGGGATGAGTCATCCCCCTTGTTAGTTTAATAAGAAAAGTAAAACTTATAAAGTAAAGTACTATTTTGCTTTTATACATAAATATCTTAACAAAGTGAACTCTCTCACCTCATTCTCTTCTTTCCTTTCATTTCACACGATTTCTTCATCTTTTCCCAAGCTCCATTCTCGGTTTGCTACAGCACCATCTCATTCTTCATCTTCTTTCACTTGTAACTTATGATTCCATGCTCCAAAATCAATTTCAAGACTACATTTGTCTTAGTTAGGTCAAGCTCTACACTTCTCTCTTTCCGAATCTTCAAGAACTCCATTTTGGTGCCATGAAGATTCTCCATTGAAGGAGCTTGAGCTCACCTTTCCATGCCTTGTCATTCTCCTTTGCTTCAAGGTAAGGAAAGTCAAGGAAAATCAATGTTTCCTCTTGTTTTAGTGTGTGGCCGAAAATCACCACTTATGGTGCCTTCATCTTGCCTTGTTCTAGCTTCATTCCAACCATTCAAGGGCTTGGTGGAGACCTCTCTTGTTACTTATTCAAGTTTCCCTCTCAAATTCCAAAGGTAAATATCATTTTAGTGTATGAAAACACTTATGTTAAACTAGGGTTTGTATATGAGTTTAAGTGTGAATTCTTAAGCTCATTACCCTTATATGTATATTGAATAGAAAATTGACAAGTGATCAAACTCCTTGCTGATTTTCGGTACAAGGAAACAAGAAAGAAGTTTGTGAGGAAAAGAGGTAAACAAACTATCTCAATGTAGTTTGAATGCCTTAGGAAAAATGAGCTTGATTTGCTTGATAAAAATACCTAAGGAGCCAATGGTGAATGACCTAGTAAAATGCTCTCAAGGAAACTATTAAAGGGCATATGTGTTGTTGTATGTAATTGCAGGTCAAAGGCATTATTTATGTGGAAATTCAGTGTTTAAGGTTTATGCAATTTAAGGGCCTAAGAGCCATGTTATTTAAGGGCCTAAGTGCCAAGCAATTTAAGTTTATGCACTATATTATGATGTAGTGTGAATTTGGTGAAGTGTTGTGTGTGAGAAAGTTCTTGATGGACTTAGGTGTTCTTGAATGAAGTAAGGTAACAACCTAAGTGTTTGGATGTGAGAATATACAAGAGAAGCTATGGCAAAATTTGGAAAATGTATAAGAAGTTTTAAGTGTTATAAATGAGTTTTGGTGAACTAGGAAGTGTTAAAAATGAACAAGTGCTTTACTAGGGAAGAAAGTATGTATTAAAGTCTTGGAGAAGTTTGTTTAAGGTTTAGGAATGTTGATGTAAAAGGAGGAAATGATGTTTAGGTAGATGTGAAAAAGGAGATTTAGTTAGTAAGAAAAGATGTTGAGAGATGATGCTAAGGTGTAGAGGAAACATCTTGGTATAGTGGTCATTATAGGTGAAATACCACTTAGAAAACCAAATGCAAAATGTACAAGTATTAAGAGATTTTGTAAGGAGTTTGTGGAATGATAAAGATGGTTTTGGTGTGTGATTTAAGGAGTTTAGTACATGGCTAAAGATGTGTTTGAAGTGCCAAATGTGATTAGAACATACTAGGGCACTATGAGGTGAAGTTTGGAGTCAAATGGGATTTTAGAAACAAAGGTCTGGAGCCGACCGACCTTAGGGACCGGACCTGCAAGGTCGGTCGAGCTCAGTTTACACTACCGGAAAGAGTTTCTGGAACGGACCGACCTTGGGGACCGGACTTGCAAGGTCGGGGGCTTGTATTTTTAGTACGGATTAAGTCTCTGGAATAGACCGACCTTGGGACCGGACTTGCAAGGTCGGTCGTGTCTAAACTTTTGTACGAGAATTGTTTCTGGAATGGACCGACCTTGTGGACCGAACTTGCAAGGTCGGTCGGAGTAGAATTTTTGACGGTAATGTGTTCTGGAATGGACCGACCTTGTGTAAGGTCGGTCGGACCAAAAACATTGTTTGAGGTTATAGGATGATGGGGATTATTAAGTAATGATGTTATAAGATTGTTGAGGACATGTTAAGTGAGTTATGATGACAATATAGTGGGGGAAAAGTTGTATCAAATGTAAAAGTAAAACAAGTTAAAATGTGAAGTTATTTAACTAAGTTAACGGGGATAAGTTATGAGCATTAGACTTTAAACAATCATGTTACCCCGATGTTAATAAAAGTACATGTAATGTTATCAGTTGTTCGAGAATTGCTCGAGGAACATAAGTGGACATGATAGAGTGGACTCCGGTGACAGGTATGGTTTTCTTGCAACCTGTGTCCTACCGGATTACACCGGCTTGTATGCCAATGTGTTTTTCTGTTTGTTTGCCACGTTGTAAGATTAAACATGTAATGAGTTTACAGTAATTCATTTATGTGGCGTGTTCAACTCCGATACCATTTAACCTCGAAAGTGTTAAACCTTAGCTAACTGAGTCTAGGATCACATGAGAGTTCGGTATTCGGATTAAACGACCCGAACCATGGGACGTTCTAACCACGGCTATGCGTGTGTAAATTGTGTGATATGTGTATGTGAATGTAGGGATCTCCCTTGTATGTTTAACCCAGTTGTAATACTGTATGGTGCGTAGATGTGATAGACTCCATAGTGGGGTTCTAACTAATATCTAAAAGTAAGTATGTACTAACAGTGGTGAGGAATCCGGTTAGGCCGGTCGCGCGTTGTTTGGGAGTGGGTATCCTTTTTAGCCTTACCCTTCTCTCTGTTATGGTTGTTTCCCTCTCGGGTTATGATCTCCCATTAGCTTACTCCAAAGCTTAGCTATTCTGACTTATGATCGGTTTAGGGGGAACATGTGTTTGTGTGATGTGTTCGGGCCACAAAACCCGAACCATCTTAACTTAAGTTACTCGTCCGACTATTAGGACGGTAATGAGTGTTGTATAACGAGCTTATCATGAGGGTGACATCATTCTCTAGGCTCACCAGTGAATTAACAATGTTTGGGTCGGTTCCTAAGAGAACCGCTCACGTTATGTTATGTGTTGTTGATATAATGCAATTTCTATTGCGATGTTATTATGTGCACATTGAAACGTGAAAAGTGTTGTTATGTGTTGTTATGTAGTGTATGTTATATGTTGTAAAATGTGGAGTATGTGGATCATGGATATGAATCCCAGTTTGTGATAAGAGGCGTTTAAGGATAACCCGAATAACGGGTAAGTGTCGTCTATTAAGGAAGTAGCTCCATTAGAGGAGAAACACTCTAGGGGTAATGAATACCATGAGTGACCTATCAAGTATGGATATGTTATCTGTTTGTTGAGCCCATTGAGGCGGGATGATTCGTGTTGTGTGTTTTAAGTTACATGCATGATTTAAATGTAATCAACCGCATGCTAAGATGACAATTAGTTGTGCGTGGCCCGGTAGCATGTGGGCTGCGGGATTACCATACCAGCAAAGGTGCTGAGCCCCTTGGGGGCCACCCTTTCTCTTCTCTTCCTATTTCAGGTACAAAGAGCTGGAAGCCGTTCGAGAGTAGGACGGGGTAGTCGTTGTACATGGATAATCATTTAAGTTGTATATATATGCAGTAGGTGTAGTAAGACCGAAATTGTTATCGGCATTAGTATGTGAATACTTGGTACAGTTGGAAGGTGTATGTTGTTTCTATTGTTAATGGAAGGGTCAGTAATGTGTGGTCGCTCGGGAATCTAGTCCATCAAACCGGTACAATGTATATGTAATAGCCTTGTTAGCCACGTGGGTGATTAACGGCGTGTAACACCAACGAGTTAAGTAATGTGATGAAGAATATTTTCCGCTGCAGATTGTTGTTATGTGTTTATTGTTGGATGGGGTGTTACAAAAAGTGGTATCAGAGCGAAGTATCGCTCTGATGACTGAATTACCGAGCTTAGGAAGTACCGAGTTAGGATTTTAGTACTTTGGGTTAAGGGTTGAGTGATAGCGTGAGAGATACGCTAGTTAGGTATTACCAGTGCGTACTGGAAACCTACAATATCCATCATGCCCTCCAAAATCCCTGTTTTATAACTTGGGAAACAACGCCAGAGAGATGAAAGTCCTCTCATACTCGGGAATACCCGATCTGGCTGTTATTAAGTACCTCTAAAGGTACGGAGAACCTGTCATACGGTAGATCCCGAAAACTGGGAATCCCGGAGACGGTTTCCATCTGAACAATGTTAACCGCATTTAATAGCGAAGAATGAAGAATTTTGTGTATAAGAGAATAGAATTTCCGGCAACTTGGGTCGACATGCTGAGCAGTCGAGAATAACCAGCTTGCAACGCACCGACCGTGCATTAGGCAAGAAATGGATTAATGAAACCCGAGACGAGTGTCTACGGAACCACAGTTGTTAAGTGATACACCAACGGTATACCAACCGACAAAGGAACTATAACGTAGTGCCCAAACAAGAGACAAGCCTCAGTAACCACGACAAATGCGTGGAATGGGCTACGAAGAGGATACAATACTAAGTAAGAAAAGGGGGTCTCCCAGAATGGGAAACACCCTAGTTAATGATTATCATGTGAAGACAGTGAGAAGTTGAAGTTACCTAGAGGGTTATTGTCAAGACTGTGAGGTCGAGTAAGGGCCAACAAGGCCACTATAATAGTGCGGGTAAGAACAATACCGCAACCGGTGTGTGTGATTAACCGATGGCCAGTTAGCATGGCGCACTCGCCATGGCAAGTGCTGCTATAACAGGGCTATTCGGGGAAGTTTTAACAAATACGAAGTACTTAGTAAAGTACCATGAAGTTAAATGAGATCATTATGACCATGGAAGGGCTTGATAGCCTAACCTCTGCAATTGGAAGTACACCAGTCAGCAGGAAGCTAGACTTGGTTAAGGCAAGAAAACGTTGTGAAACCATGAGAAATTTTCTTTCGAACTTCGAACTCTTTTCTTTCAAAACCAGATTTTCTTTCAAACCAATACTTCTTTCTAACCTTCTTCTAAACCAAACCAGTAAAACCAAGGGCAGTTGATAAAGATACAACAGTGGATAAACTCCCTCGATTAAGTTCGGGAAGCACGGAATGCATATTGTCACGGGACAATATAAGGGAGTTGACAACAGAATACTTCACCTAGGCGTGTGACGGACACTACGAGTGTACCAACTGTAATGTGGGACGACCGCACTCCGATAGGAGCTTGTGGGCCTGACAGGCCTACTTATGGGTTAGTTGGGTAAGTAGCAATGTATCAGCATGGTACCCCACATATGTATACGAGTAGAGTCCGGAACACGGGAGGTAGTCGACTCCGTACTACGGTCAGCAGTGTAAGTCAATCAAGAGCAAAGGATTACCAAGAATGGTTAAAGTAAGGGAAATCAGTTAAGATAACGAGACTAAAGGAACTAATGAATTCATTTCAAGGAAATGTTTAAGAGTCAGGAGGTGCGAAGCGCACTAACTGTTATGTAAAGACATAGCATATGTCTTAAGGGTCCTCAGGGATAAACATGATAGCTGGAACGGTGACCCAGCCTGTGCATGGCAAGCAGATGCCTAATGTGGACACATTAATGTGCAATGAACGGGATGAAACTCCCAGAATGAGTACCTACACTACCAGGAAATGTTGATCTTCACAGAAGAAGATAATAAGCCAATTAAGAACGCAAAACGGCGTGGCTAACTGAATATACCAATAAGTGCGAGCCAGATGTAATGGCATAACATAGCAACACCCAGGAGCAATCCTGGAAGGGTGTTCGCATCAACGATAGTTGAACGAAATAACGTGACAGAAACACAAGGGTTGAAACTAACACCCAGTTTAGACATAAGTTGTCAGGAGACAGACTGACAATCCTAAGGGGCATCCCACGAAAGGAAACGTGATGCAACGACCTTGTCATGGAGCCCAATATGATATCCAAACCACGTAATGTTGTACAGAGAAGTACGGATGTGTGAACAGCCTACAAAGGGCAGAGCTCGAGGCAATAAGGCTTTGATAAGCCGCAGACTTATCATATTTTATGCACTAGATTTAGTATTATATTTATCTAAATAAAGTTATATTTATGTTATTTATGCTTATTATGTGTTAAAGTATAATATTTGTACAAGACTTATGTTTTTATGAGTTTTCTGTGCAAGGAATGATTTTCTAGGCAAAAGTTCAGTTGAAGCCGGACTCCATGCCGGGTAGTTTCTGCACGGCATAAGTACAGAATAGAAAAGAGACCTTGCCGGACATGATGCCGGGTAGATCCCATCCGGCATAAGTGAAGAGTCGCCACGGTTGACCAGACGATGGCCGTTATTGACCGTTGGAGATTTAGCTAGTGCCGGGTGTGATGCCGGGTATCTCTTACCCGGCATAGGCACTGTTTCGCGCGGAATTGACGGTTTCGACCGTTAACAGTTGGGCGCATTTATCACGTGTGCCGGCTATTGGTGATCCGGCACGACGCCCGACAACGACACAATTAATGCCTATAAATAGGCCGAGGAAGACTACAATTGAACACACTTCAACACCATACTATACTCCATTCATTACTCCATTTCCGCCCACATTCCAAGTGTTGGTGTCCAAGGCATTTCTACGGATCTATCCACGAGAAGAAGAGAAGATCTTGTCAGGGTTGAGGCTATAACCAATCTCCTTCTCCCTTATGTATTTCTTCTTTATTTGAGTGGATGGTGAAGTAGAAATCCTTGTTTGTTCTTTGGTTAGGGAATGAAACTCTCCTTGTAAAATAATGTGTTCTTCTTAATATAATTTCAAGTTTATTTTGAGTAAGGTTCTTATTGAAAGAGAATTGGTTGATCTCTTTTTTCTCTTCATGCAATTTTTACTTGTGGACGATAAATCCCAAGTAAGATAGGTTAGACTCTCTTAATGATCTTCATACTCTCTTCTTATGACTTAAGGGTTAGTAGTAAGAGTGAGAATTAATCCATCTTCCCCCATTTCCTTGTTCATTTCGTGGCATGATATATGCTCGATTTGTTAATAGGGATGAGTTTCTTGTTTTCATTGCGGAGCAAGAGAGTGGCATTTACATTTTGAACGTGCCGGGTGTAATGCCGGATCTCCTGTGTCCGACACATTCAATGTCTTTGAATGTGCCGTGCATCTGGTGCCCGGCAGGATGTCCGGCGCATTCAATTGTTGGTTAATTCGAAGGCTTGTGTTATGTTTCGAGTTCATATTGATACTTAGATGGTTTTAAGCCCGAGATCAAGAATAATTTCCTTGTAAACACCACTTAGTTTAGTTACTTTTAATTAGGGTTAGAAAATATTTCACATTCCCCCCTTTATTATAGAATAGGTTATTACCGGATTAGGACTAATTTTCTATAAGTCCCTTGGGTTCGATACTCTCGGTCGTAATATATTTACACTATACTCCGACCGGGTTTTATTTTTCTACCCGTAGTAGAGTTGTAGGATTAGTTTATTAGTTTATTATTCTTTTTTTTGTATATAGTTTTTCCTACAATTTCTTTGTTAGCAAATTGGCGCCGTTGCCGGGGACTTGGAATTAGTCCAAGTCCTTAAATTCGGTAAAACGCCCTATTCTTTATTTGTTTGATTCTTTGATTCTTTGGTTCTTTAACTTATTTTCGCCCTGAGTTTTGCAGACTTGAATGTGCCGTGCGGAGTGCCGGGCGTCTGTCACCCGGCACACTCGGAGGAAGTCTGATGCCGGATATGTTTTACCCGGCATTGTGTCCGGCATGTTCAAAGTTTTCAAAATTTCTTACAGTATTGGGTTCTTGGCAATTTAAATTTATTCTTGCTTACTCCCATTCGTTATTTCTCTCTCCTAATAGTCCCTATACTATGATTCTTTAATTAAGATTTCGAGTTTGAACTTGCCGTGTATTATGCCGGATTTACTATACCCGGCTTATCGAAGGAAGTCCTATGCCGGACAGGGTTTATACGGCATGTCACCCGGCATGTTCAAATTCTCTCAGTATTTTTTATCGTAAATAGTAGGGACAGTTAGGAATGATCCCCTACAGTCCCTTATTTACTCTTACATTTATTTTGGATTATCCTTTACCTTTCAATGTCTTTTAATTAAGTTATGTTCGTTTTTTTGGTTACGCCGGGCAACATGCCGGTTTGTATACACCCGGCATTAGTGGAGGAAGTCCACTGCCGGGTAAGAATCACCCGGCCCTCTGCCCGGCATAACCAAAAATTGTTCCTTCGTGTATTTTCATAATTTTAATTAAGTCATTATATTATTTCTTTTATTATTACGAATATTTTAACGTTATATCTTGCTCCTCATATATTTAAAAGGTGAATGCTTCTTCGGTCAACAAGTACTCCTGAAAATTTAGCCAACCTTGATCCGGAGATTGAGAGAACCCTGCTTCAAACTTTAAGGCAACGACAAACCCTACAAGAAGCAGATCCTACACCAATGGCAGCACCTACCGTCCGAAATATAAACGGCCTTCTAACCAAGGCCAAAAGCCCGCAATCGACCTCCCTCTCCTTCCACAAAACGAATACGATGAATGGCAAAAACTTAAGCCATATCATCAAATACGATGCATAAAGGAATTGGGTATGTTCGATGGTACAAACCCGGACGATGCCTTGCTCCACATCACCAAATTCTTGCAACACACAAATAGCCTAACCTCCACAAACAATGTCCTCCAATACGCCAGACTTGCTCTCTTCCCCCATAGCCTTTCGGGGAATGCCAGCAAGTGGTACCACAGTCTAACCCCCAGTACCATCAACTCATGGGAGGACATGGCAACCAAATTTTATGACAAATTCATGCCCCCTAGTCGCACCCTGGAGATGATCGCCGACATTTACAACTTCAGACAACCTAGCTCGGAGAACATCTGTGAGACTTGGGACAGATTCAAAGGGTTGCTTCGCACATGTCCTCACCACGGCCTCACCAAGGAACAACTATCTCAGTTGTTTTACAAGGGATTGGTCAACCAATGCAAGACCATGATCCTTTCCTCCCTTGGTGCAGACATATTGAAGAAGCCTGGAGATCAATTCCTTAGTGGAGTTGAATCTCTTTGTGAAGAGATTAGGGAATGGGCCACCGGTGGAACAAGGGGCAGTACCGCTGGTCTATATCAGGTGGATGAGGGTGACTCCAAATTGGCCAAATTATTGCAAAGTCATGAGCAGTTGTTGGAGAGCAATGCTCAAACGTCCACGAAGGTTAGCGCTCTATAGAATGTGGTGGAGCAAATAGCAATGAACAAACTTCCTCAACAAGCGAACGTGGTTAGTGCACGACCGCACGCTTCGAGCCCTAACATTCCAGACTTTCAGAATGTTGACGAAGTCAATTATGTGAGTAACCAAGGGTATCGACAGCCATGGCAACAGGGGAACCAACCCCCACATAACTTTCAGAGTCAAGCCGGCTACCAGGGAGGTCCAAGGCAATTCAGACCATCCCACCCTGCATCATCATCAGAGGCTGAAATGGCTGAACTTCGTGACATGATGTCAGCCCTGATGAACAAGACCCAGGATACTCAACATGAGATCTCGACCATTCGCAAGGAGCACAAATCGTTGCAGTTGCAGTTACGGAAACTTCTGATGCAACCGCGACAACAAGGTCAGCTCCCATCCCAAACGCAAACCAATCCACGGGAGCATGCGAATTCGGTCACCATTCTACCTAGGATCTCCAAGGATGCCACATAGCCTAAAAGGCTAAGTGTAGGGCGGGTCCTCCTCACACCTTCAATGTCAACCAGGGGAGCCTTTCTTACCATTTAATTTTTCTCTTTTAATTTTATGTTTTTGTTTTTGAATTGCTTTCTTTAGTTGTTTCAAGTTTCTTAAAAAAAAAACAAAAAAAGAAGTTTTATTTATTGTTCCTTTTGAACACTGGGGACAGTGTTCCTGCCAAGTGTAGGGCAGGGACCCCCCTTAAAAAAATAAGTTTTTTTATAATATGCATAAGTTTTGCGTTTTATTCAATGTTTTACTAAACTTTTTGCATGTTTTTGATTGAGATAAGATTAGGAATGACTAAAAGCTTGTTCTCTCAAAAGGTAAGCTTTCTAATGACTTATAGATTCCTGTTTTTAACTTTTTGATTCTCTTTATTAACATGAGTACATGATCTTTCTCCTAATTCTTTCCTTTATGTACTTATGGGTGTTATTCTTTTCTTTCCAAATTGTGAAAAATCTTTTGGGTGAAAATCTTAAAAAGGGTTTTTGTGCAAAAGAAAGAAGAAGAAAAAGAAAAAAAAGAAAGAAAAAAAATCTTCTTCCAAAGGAAAAGCAATATATTCCTAGAGGTTGTATAAAAGTGCCTCTGAATAAAAGCAAGAAAAGAGAGTTTTTCCTTTTATTTTTGTCCTAAATTCCTCGTTCTTCAATGCAGAAAAAATCACGGTTGATTCAGAAACTCTTGCAAAATAGGGCTGATTCATAAAACCATTGATGAGAGTCTTGGCCACATTCAGAAACTCTTGAAAAATAGAGCTGAATGATGGAAACCGGAAAAAGGAGAGATTACAAATCCCTTATGCAAAATAGCCCAAAAGTTTTTGATCGGTTTTGAAATTCCTTGTTTTATACCCATTAGTATGTTTCGATAGAATAAGGTAGATAAGTGATACTTATGAATTAGAGTCATATAGTTGGAAATATTTATCTACATTTCATTCTAGAGTTTATCTGTTTTGTGCATAAGTAATTACTCCTTTCTAATCTTGTTTTGCTCGAGGACTAGCAAAAGGTAAGTGTAGGGCCTTGATAAGCCGCAGACTTATCGTATTTTATGCACTAGATTTAGTATTATATTTATCTAAATAAAGTTATATTTATGTTATTTATGCTTATTATGTGTTAAAGTATAATATTTGTACAAGACTTATGTTTTTATGAGTTTTCTGTGCAAGGAATGATTTTCTAGGCAAAAGTTCAGTTGAAGCCGGACTCCATGTGAAATACCCCAATTATTAATTAATTTAATTAATAAGGAATCAATTAAATAAAAGTAATTAATGAGAGGTTAAGGGATTAAATATCCTTAAATAAGTAAAAGGGAATAATATAATATTTAAATAAACCCTAAGAAGTCGTTAGAAAACATTAACGAAGCCTAAAACGACCTTGAGGAGGGTTCAGAAAAGAAATATAAATAAAAATGAAAGTAGTCATTTTTACATTAAAAACGTGCCACAAATATTTTCAGAGTGAATATGAGGTCTTAGATACCATATGAGGATATTTGGGATAATTTTTGAGGCATTGGAAATTGGCTGAGAAATCGGAATAAAAGACGTCGTGTTTTCGCCTAAAATGGCGAAACGCAAGCCAATTAGAAATTAAATGCTAATTAATAAAATTTATAAATAGCAATAATAATTATTATTTAAAATTATAAATTAGAAGGCATAGAAAGGTCCGTCTTGTTAAACGGGAAAACGTGTCATAAACGGCACGAAAAACGGACAAGAAACAAACCAAAAGCGACATGATTTGCGTAACGTTTTATAAGGCAAAAAAAAAATATACAGGTGGGCCGACCCGCCCAAGGTGACAGGGCCGGCCCAGTCATTCTCCATCCCTCTCGGTAATACAACAATCAAACAACAATTTTCAGCCCACTCTCTATTACAGTCTCTATTCTCTTCATTCTCTCTCGACTCACGGTAACATTCGCAAACCCTAACTGGTAATCTCCCTCTCATCTCTTCTGAATTCGCCGCCCTCCCTTCTACTACATTCACTCCCGATATTTTGCAACCCTAAGAACTCAGCGCACCTGTACTCCTTCTTCCTTTCGATTTCCGTCATGGTAGAACAAGGAACACGACTCTGTGCCCTTCTTCTTCTTCTATCGTCTTCGAAAACACCGAACGGGGAACACTGGGTTCCGATTCATAAAGGAACAGAGAACAAGGTAAAGTGTTCATGTTCTTTTGATTTCATCTTTTGCGAATTTCTTTTGGGAGTTTTGAAACCTGAATCGACCCTAACTCTCTTCTCCCTTCTCTTCTTGCTTCAACCAACGAAATTTGCAACCCCAACTGCTAGATTTTACTACTGTTCTTGAAGAAAGGTGGTACCTAGCCAGATCGAAAAACGGTTCTGAGTAACCAGAAATCGAAGAGAAAAACGGGTGTTCTGCTTTTGTACAAACCGAAGGTGAAGAGGTAAACCAAAAAAAATCTATTCTGTTCTGGTGCTCTCTTCATTTCCGAAAAGCAAACAAATCTAACCTATACTCCTTCTTCTCCTCCTTGATTCGCACTTTGGAGCCAAACGAGGTCCTGTTTCCGAAGACCTGCTGAAGTGAGCCCGATTCAACCTGAAATGTGGAAAAAAAAAGAAACAAAATAAGAGTTGCGCCTTGGTTGCCCCAAACTGAGAGTGCCGAAAACTTGAGGGGTCAAAACGAACTTCTGGAGAGGTTAAAAACTTGTATTTGATTTGTAAATTAAAGTCATGATATATTATTGTTTGAACCGAAAGCTAGGGATATTCTGGTAAGTTGGGGGTTCCAAATTTAGGGTTTATTTCATGCTTTGTTGAATTCGAAAGTTTGAGTTAATCTTGGTAGTTTGACTGAATCAAAAGCTATGTAAAAGTTAGTGTTATGGTTGAATTTGAAGTTTAAGTCTTCTGCGATTTAAGACTTCTGTCTTCTGTCGAACACATCCGAATATGGGGCTAGGTTCGGTCAATTGTGTGACCGACATTGGGAATTAAATTTAATTAGGGTTATGATAATTTTAGTTTTCTGAGTGAAATCGGTAAATCAGGGTTTGTAATCAATTTATGAAGTTGAACTCGAATTGGGTAAAAACCGAATTTAGGATTATTAAAATTGAATTTTGAGTTCCAGGAAGTGAAAATTAGGGCTTGTTTTACAAATCAGGGTTCCGAAAATTTGAGTGAATTAGGGATGTTCTTGAATCTGGAAAATTGTGGTTCAAAGTATAACTTGGAAATAGGGTCAAAATAAGATTAGGTCAACAAAAGTCAATGGAGTTAGACCTTAGCAACCAAACTAATTGGGCCTGAATAAATCAAATAACAGAATGTATTTGGGTTAAAAAAAAAAGAGATAGAGAATGGTCCACTAACATAACGATAAACCAAGTTGGATACAAGAAGGAAATAGAATTGGTTTGGGTTTAAATGTTAGTAAATTGGATTTCTAGTCAATTGATTGGATTTTATAATGGGTTTACACCCAAGACACTAGTGAATGGTATTACCAATAATGAAGTGGGCCACTTGGTTGATAAATAAAAGTAGTGGGGAAAGGAATTATATTAAGTTCTGTTTGGTAATTAATATAAGTTAGCATAGCCTTCAAATAATATATGAGTATATTATAAGGTATTATAAATTATATACCAAAGTTGAAATTGTTATAAATTAACATTAGTAATTATATGGTTGTAAACCATATTAAATAACATTAGATATAAGATCTAAGTGTTAATATGTGAGGATGCTACAAACTTATGGGAGTATTCACATATGTGTATAAATAAGTATATACATAGATAAAGGGGTGAAACCAAAGATAAATTTTTATAATTCATATGGAACTTAAGAATTTATGGGATATAAATAGTGAGTGTGTATGAAATGATATAACTATATAATATAGCTTATGATTAATATATTAAGAGAAGAGCTTAACATATGAGAAAATCATATCATAGCACATAGACATAAAAGTCTAATTAAATGTGTGGAGAGTTAATCCAAGGAATGAACTATATAATTCAAAAGGATTAAATTGTGAATTGTATAGAAATTATTGATTTGGATACCTTAGATAAACTACATTGACCTAGTCGACTTCATTGACCGGGAATGGTCAAACTTGACAAACTCATGAGTCAACTAAGACTTATAAATGAATTAAACATTATAAGGTCTAAAGTACAACTAGCATATAGTAACAAAACTATATGTTCATATATATAACAATATATATATATATATATACTTATATACACACTTGTATATAATTAATTATACCTATGATTGCATGAGATAGGTTATTAGGATTTAATCCTATGTTGTAAGACATACAACAGTGTCATTAGTACGTTAATTAACGTGTCGACATAACTAATCCCGAGTTAAACCAAAAACCCGAGACACATTGTTGTTAATTAACGGGGAATGAATCGGGAGGGATTAGCGACAGTACGGGGTACCGTAGAGTAATGTTGTTATGTGAGATGCTAATACGTAGTGTTAAACGTATTATCAGATTGTTAGAGGCGTCTCAAGGAGCATCGGATTTAGCTCGATTCATACTCCACGGTCCTATATTCCCGGTGCACGGTATGTTATTTATGTGGCTTGATTGTCTCTGAGGATTTCCTCAGTTCAGACATTGTGTGAAAATCTGTGATAGGATTGAATGTCTGCTTGTGTGAATTAATATGCCTGAGTTGTGTATTAATGCTGCTTTATTATTACTTTTGTACGATAACAGTACCGTTCGTATATATGAGCATATTATAAAACGAACTAGCGGCAATGATGCTATCTTATATGTGTAACATAAGGAACGTAAGTAAAACGTTGTAGCACCATGACAATAAGATATATATATTACCTGAGACTTATATACGGAGCATTGGCCTCTTTAACGCCGCTCTCGTATCTAACACTGGATCCCGAGTCGACATGCTCAGGATTGGACTAACGACCTTAGTCTGTTGTGTTAGGAAAAATAATAAAACGATGCGATGGTATAGATAAGTTTATCAAGAGGATATCTTGCTGTGAACTGTGATCCATTAACGATACTAGGATACCGTGTGGTAACCGTAAGTATCAGGATAAATTTCCAACGAACTACAGATTGTTCGTAGGTCGGAGACTCTACCGCTGGAGTGGCTACTGCCGTGGGTGACCCGCCATAAGAGATGGGTAATTTAGAGACACGTCGTTCTAACGAGGCGTTGTCAATAGACATGACTGAACAATTACGAACGACTATATTAACTCGTACATTAGGCGAACATTATTTGGGCTCGCATGCCAAAGACGAGAGTTTATACTCGTTCATAATTCTCGTTGTTTCGCCTTGTTGTTCATTGGTTGTGCTTTGTGGTTATGTGTGGTATGTTGGTGGATTTGTTTGAACGAGCCATTGTGCTCATATTGTGTGTTGTGAACTGGTTGTGTCGAGTCGCTGTACTCGTGTGTGGATTATGGTGGATTGTTTGGTCGGGTGAGTCGCCGAACTCAATTATGAACTATTAAGTGTTTGTTGGAATGGAGTCTCTGTACTCATATAAGCGTCGTAACGCTTTTAGTGGTTTATTACGATGCGATGTGTGAAGCCGGGGGCTTGTTTGTTATTTGAGTTTACTGCAATATATATTGTTGCTTTACAGATTTAACATTAAACTACTTGCATGAAAATGAATTGCATGCTCTCGACCAAATAACTGAGGGTCCGAGGGGGCATGACAGTTATGTAGTAACATACTCAGCAGGGGCTGATTCCATACCACAAACAACCATTTTTGCAGGTATGCAGCTTCCGGTGTCGACAAAGAGCGGGACGCGCTGGGTAGTTTAGTTACAGTTGTTTAAATATGCACTGTTGCATTTTGATACGAGCTTAGAAACGTGTATAGGATTGGGATACTTAGAATGCTCACTGTGAATGTATTTTATATCGGTTTGGGAAGGTTAGATCTATCTCTTGTTGTCACTGTGGGAAATTGTTTCGTACTTATATATATATCAGTAAGCACGTTATTACTCGTATGGGCGAGTGAGAACGGTGACACCAGTAGTTCAATTGTTTAGATTACCGCTGCGATTACAATGTTAAGTAAGACGATTAGGAGCCGAATAGAGTAGGGGTGTTACAAAAGTGGTATCAGAGCGGAGTACCGCTCTGATGACAAGAGATAGTAGGATTTATACAGTGAGCATAGGTTTTGGGAATACGGGAAAACGTTGTGAGGATACGTGACCTTGCGGGGTTGATGCAATGCTCAAGGTTTGCACACCATAGCCGTGGAGGCACTTCAATATTAAACAATCGAGACTATGGTATTGGACCGAGTAAAGGTCTAACCCGTCCTCTTGACATATGTCAGGGAGAGGTCTGGGTAACAGTACTAAGGAAGAACACGGAGCAGCGGATGGTGGTGAGGGTCCAGCAACCCCAAGTAACGCGGAGACTGTATGAAACGCTCGCACTTGATGGGAGAACATCCCGGGAAATTTGCAATGGTACCCCACCCGCCGCAGCCCGTACCTCGAGTACTATCTAGTGAGACAATGAAATGAGAAACACCACGGAGATAACTCCCCTGATCGGAAAGACCCGATGTGGTTGCTGAGAGAATTATGTAAAATGTAGGAAATAAGACTTTGTGTTTTAATGTAATGTTTAGGACCGGGGGTCCTGGTAATGACGTAATGTCTACCATACGAGGATGAGATAGATAATAGACCGAGTTTGAGGAGAAACTCCCTGTAGGACTAATGGGGCTAGCTTACTATAAGCAAGGCAACCCTGTCTTACATCCAGGAAGCACCGATGGTGCGCTTGGGGGGAAAAGAGGTAGAAACGGCGAGTAATGATTAGTTATGATATATGTAACGGACGGAATGGATGACCTTATAGAAGTCTCACCCGAAGCGAGTAACTCTAAAACCATGCAACACTGAAGGTTCAAGATGGCCCGACGTGCACGAGGAGAGATCATGAGAACTGTAGAAACAAGAACTCGCTAAGTTGCTATCATGCAACACCTCGAGAGGGGAGTAAGACCTTACTACCATGGTAAACTTGTGGGAACGAGTGCGGAGTGAGACTGTATTAATTTGAATAAGAACTTTTGACTTGAACAGGAACCCGATTAGGGAATAGCACTGCACTGACACACCGTACCGGTGGCTCAGTCTGCATGGTGCACTTGCCACTGCAAGTGCCACATTAACCAAAGCATTAAAATTCAACCTGCCTTGCGCACTTGCTACAAGTGCAGCGACGGTAAACTAACCCTAAAGGACGTAGTGGTCCAGGCGGTTAGCAATAAACACTAAATCTTATGTGAGTCCGTAATACAATAAAGCAGGACACAACCTTCTTAAGGGCGGGGGTACGAAACCCTTGGGTTTGAGGTCGATAAAACCTCGGGAAGACCTAGCCGGTCTGACCATTAAACCTGAAAATAATACACCATTTAGTAGAATATTAAAAGGGGAGTAAATGAGAATAACAATAATTAGTGCCTACAAGCCTAACCCCAGTGCCGGTATGGACATTAAACGTCAATCATTACCAGTGGGGAGTGACGGGTCTTCAGGACCAGCATAACCATATTTAGAGAGTGCGCGACACTCGTGGTTAAACCACTACCATTGAACATTGTCAGAGGGCAATAAGTGAGCTATACGAGTCAGGACTTTAAAAAAAATAATAATAATTAATAGGCAGATGTGAACGTGCAATAAAAGGGGCCGATGTAATGCCCGCACCACACACACCGGAGGTGTTGTTGATCCAGTATGCTGCTAGACTCCCGTATGGAGGGCAGTGGATATAAACTAAAAAGTGAAAATTGCCTGATGACGGAAGATACCGTTACCTCGAAGAGGATGGAGGAAATATGAGTTGAATCAGAGTAAGGACTACACAATGAAGATGAATGATTAGCGGAAACCACTAAGTTATGGGTATCCAATTGTAACCTTAGGAGAAAGTATTAGAACCAACTAGGAATAAATTAAATAACAAGACCAACAATCATCTAGCTATCAGAATAAGTACTGAGCCTGAATATCGTATGACATAGGCCTACGGAAGGATACCCTTAGTACCACCAAAAATGACCCAAAACTAGGAGAACAAAGGTGATGAATTACAAATACTGATTAATATCAGGCTAAAGAGGGACTACCATAAGGTAGGGAAACACGAGGTGTCAACCTTTATCATGGAGTCCGGACTACACCTGAGGGTGTAACCCAATGGATTGGGTGGAGTTCTAGAACTGAAAACTCATATATGAAGGCGTTAACAGCCTAGGAGTGAATGAGAGAGATAATAAGTAGTTACTGATCCCCACTTATAGATACCAGATAACGAGCATGTGAAAACCAAAATTAGGGCGATAAGTCGCAAACACCTACTTAGTGAAGGTAAAGGAATTACACATTAATCAAAGAAACCCTAAAACCTAATATTAGGGCCATTCTGACATTAAAGGTTAAGAATTGGCAGCATAGTTACTTAAACATAAATTACCAGAACTAAGAGTACGATAACTACCGGGTATGAACGATACGAGTGCACTAAACGAGACATGGGACGACCGCACTCCTAGGAGCTTGTGGGCCTGACAAACTATATTAAGCTAGTTGGGTAAGTAGTAATGTATCAGTATGGTACCCCATGTATGTAAACGAGTAGTGTAAGGACCCAGAAGGTAATCAACTCTGTGTCTAAGTCAGCGAATGGAACCCTGACTAGGTAAACCATGTAATGACGAGAGAGATCTCAGTCAAACTAGCAAGGTTAGGAAAATCAAGGATAGCTTGATAATAAAGTGACATAAGGTCGCAACTCCACAGTGGAAGAGTCAGAACATAAGTTTTACGGATTTTAGTAAACAAGGAAACTAAGGCCAATTTAATGGTAATGACAAGTTGAACTCATGAATGAGAAGAGGAATTGTGGTATCTAAGAAGTGATATTAGAGAAACCCTTGTGATATTAGATGCTACCCAAAAGGGGGCACAGAGAGAGTTATACCATGCGCTGCGGGCGCTGCGATGATGTCGCATTAAATAATAGTAACCACATGCTCAAGCCATAAAACGTTAGTATGTTAGTACCAATTAGGTTTGAACAGAAAATGAATGCCAAGCTAAAACCCACAGCCGTATTGTATGTTTACAACAGACGAAGGGCAAAAGCGAGCATTACAAGAGATACTCTAAGCTGGAGATTAGATACTCCATGCAAACCGCAATGGCGGATAACCGTCCAATCGACTAGTACATGGTGCGCAACAAAGCGACCATTATCATAACTGTTAACCGAATTATGTTGGTAAGAATCAGAAGGTGGAACATCAGATAAACAAATGGATTCCCCTAATCGAGAAGAGGGATGAACCATATATGTGGATACTAAAATACCAACACACGAGGGATACGGTTCACACTAGCAAAAGCGGACCTACAAGGTACCCAAAGGACGAACTCATCCCAGAGGGAAATAACTTGGAGTCATGAGGCGCCAGTTAGATGCGAATATCAGACTCGTCCTGATATTTTAGACAACTATTGCAAGTACTAGGTACTAGAGCATAGCTCGACAACCCTTATACCGAATGTTAGTTCGGTAGAGTGGCATGAACTCATGGGAATATACCATGAGCATGTATAGAATTCAGGAGGGCTGAATAGAATGGCTAGTTGAAATAATAAGTGTGTGTGACTAACGAGACCACGCAGCCAAATAAATTACTTCATTCCCATAATTATGGAAGACCGTGTACAAAACACCGTCACATGGAGTTGAAACCGACATGAAATTACCACCTAAAATGGGTAAACTAACCATATAGTAGTTGGGCAGACTGCTTGCGGAGCGAGTGGGCCCATATTGCTTAGGTTTGACGTACCTAGCGGGTTTGGGGAAACAAATGATATGTTTACACCTCCCGATCAAACCGTATATGAATATACACACACCTAACCGAGACAGGCGGTATAGCCTGAGGGGCTAAAGCCCGACCCAAAAAAAAAAAAGAAAGAAGAGGTAACGAAATATGTAGCACATTAGTGCACGAATAATTCCACTGGAATGGAACATCTTGAACTTATTAGATTACGTGGGCGTAATCATTTTTAAGGGGGATAGAGCGATTTCGCACACCTAAAATATACCGTACGTAGGAGTACGTAGCGCATGGTACACATGCTGCAAACTATTATTGTACGTATAGTACAAGTATTATGACTGTGTTATATTACTTGAGGTAATATTGTGATGTATTATGTGTATGAATATATATATATTTTAGTTCGCATTGTCGTGACGAATAGGAAAGGGAGAACAGATAGAGTGTTCTTATTCTATTTTCGATTATTTATGCAAACGTTGCGAACATTAAACACATAAACGCCTAACTTGTTAGCTCCGGTTGAGAGTTCAAGTAGGTCTACCTGGTAGCTTCGGTGGGAGATGGCAAATAGAAGGAGTAGAAAGCTCCATACTATATGATTTGTGACTCGGTATGAAACCGATTATTGGAATACGATGAGTGAGTCGGCATGAGACCGATGTATAACCTAGTGGAGGTAAAACCTCTAGGTATTGTATGAATAATTATAAGTCGAGTGAACTTGGTACATGGTTAGGATACATGATCCTATATGCCGGTGATTAGAGTAACTACAATAGTTGACTTGTGTATTATAGACAACAAGGTGGCCAAATATCAGAGGGAGGAAACAAGATTAGAAGTGAAAATAAAAATTGATTGATTGAAATTGACGTGGGAAGTTGAACTTGATCCTGGTCCGATCAAGGGAAACCGAGCACAAATTGAGGTGAGATAGTTCAACACTGACGCTGACCACGTCGGGGTTGAATGATTCTCGAAACTCCTACAAGTGGACACAGATATGAATAGAAATTGGAATTTAGGGCGTCACTCGAAGAAGCCGTGGACCGTGGAGTCCTTCGTCATTAGACGGTGTGTCTGCGAGTGACATCACCCATAGAGCCGTTTTCAATACCCGGATCTAAAAATGGTGATTTAATTACTCTAATAAAATTATTAAGGGCCTAATGGTGCCTAAAGAGTATTGGTAAAAGAATAAAACCAAAAGAAAAAAAGAGAAAACGCTTGAAAAGCGAAAAACGCTAAAATGCGTATTAAATTTAAATAAGAGATATAAGATCTCGTAAGGGTCCGAGATGGATTCCTAAGGCTTAGTTAGGCCTAATTAGTGAACGGGAATGATTCCCGAAGAAAACGGATCCAAATAATGGATTAAAAATGCTAACAGAGTTTTAAGCACGTTTTTCGAGAAAACCCGAAAACGCAACTTTAAGTGGTCAAAAGGACCCGTAAAAATTATAGTTGATTAAATAACTATAAATAAATATTAATGGAAGCTTAATAACCATTAAAATTAATTAAACGAGAAAATTCCGGAAAACGGACCCGGTAAATGAATAGTGACTAACCGGGAGACGAAACGCGTTTAATTCGAAAAGACGAAAAACGACCCGGGCCATTAATTAGTGTGGGCCGGTTTTGATTAATGAGTGTACACCCATTAATAGCTTGCTAGCTATTAAGTAATAACAAGACAAATAAATAAGTAAGTAAAGTAAATAGTATAAAGTGAAAAAGTAAAATAAAAAGCTTACCTCTCACCTTCCTTCCTTCTTCATTCCACGTACTTGCCCAGCCCTCTGAAATTTCCTTCCTCTTCCTCGCGAGACCGAACAGCACCACCACCTTCCTCTTCAATCTCCTCTAACTTGCTCGTTTCTTCACCGAATCGCACAAAATTGCCACCGTTGGACTCGTATCGGCGAGGGCTACGTTTTCCACCCCTCAAAAACTCGATTCCTCCATCTTCATCTCCATTGACGTTGGAGCTTTCGAAGCTTGAAGAGTAGATTTCAACTCTTCTTCTTCTCCTTAATGCTTTAAGGTAATTATAAGCAAGAGTTTTGCTCATTTCTAGCTCATTCTTGTAATTTGGGAAAATTTTCCTCACGTTGAAATTTTCCCCCATGCTAGCCGTGAGCTCCTTGCCCTTGTGGAGTGTTGGAAATGCCCATTTGATTGCCAAGCTAGCCATTTGGTTATCCTAAGGTAATACCTAAACTAAACTTTGAAAACTAGCACTTAATATATATATTAGGTTGTGTGGAGGAAAAGTAAATGGTTGTGAATGTGTGCTGTGTGTGGGGCGGTGATTGTAGTTGGCAATCAATAGCCTTGTGTGGTGTGGAAAACAAGAAGAGAAAGAGAGAGCAAGAGAACGTGGGAGAAGAGAAGAGAAATCAGAAAAGAAAGAAAAACTAGCAAGGTAATGAACTTACCTTGGGTTGTTTTGTTCTCTGTAAACCGATTTGGAATGTAAATAAATAACCATGAACTAGTGTAGTCTTGTACTACAATATTGGTTCTTGAGTGAGGAAGCTTTAATGCTGTTTGGGGATGCAAAACAAACTTAGAACCTGAGCTTGTATTGTGGATAACAGAGGGGAAATTAATGTGTTGCTGTATGGATGTTTATTGTTGTGATAACAGGGATGTAAAAACTGATTTTTGGTGGTTGTTGTAGTGTGGTGTAAATGCTAAGAATGTAGCTAAGCTATGGCAAAATTTGTTTAGGAAATAATGCCATTGGAGGGCTTGGAATGGCATCAGTAAGTGAGGTTTGAATGGTTTAAAGAAGAAACCAAAATCTGTTACAAACCGATGGAAAACAAGAGAGAAAACAAGGTTGTAAGTGTAAAGAATCTAAGTAAAATGAGCTAGATTGGTGAGTGTACTTGGTGTTTGGTTTAAGGTGATTAAGAAGGGTAATTAGTCACTAAAACATGAAGATTTTAGTTGGTGAAGGTTGGATAATTAATGGGCAAAGAGAGGGCCTTGAACAGAGACAGAAACTGTCAAAATTTGCAAATCTGTAGCAGGGTCCGGGACCTAGGTCCAAGACCAAGTCCCGGACCACCCCTATTTTACCCCCCGAGAGTTGTTTGTTTGTTTGGTCCGGGTCTTAACCCCATGACCAAGTCCCGGACCATGTGCACTTTTCAACCCGAGAATTCACTGCTATGTTGGTCCGGGTCCTAGTCCCATGCCCAAGTCCCGGACCACATACCATTTTTTAAACCGAGATTCTTCCTGCCTTATGGTCCGGGACTTAGCTCCTGAATGAAGTCCCGGACCAAAGTGAAATAATGCCCGAGAGTTATGCCTTGTAATGGTCCGGGACTTAGGGTGGGGACCAAGTCCCGGACCACCCCCAGAAACGTACAGAGAGTGTTTTAAAGGGGTAAATGATGGGGGATTGAATGTTAATGATGCTATAAGATGTTAAGGCCTTGTTTGGTGCATGTAAAGGCCCTAGGAAATGTGAGAAAGTGTTAGAAGTGTTTGAGATGTGAGAGCTTTAAGTAACAAAAGTGAAACCGAGATAACGGGATAACGGGGTAACTACGGGAATAACATTTAAATATGTTCCGTATGATCTTAGTATTAATAATAATGTTTGAAACATTATCAGAGAGTCGTGCGCGACCCGAGCATGGAGAGATGCCACGGTAAAGTAAAAACCCCGGTGAAAGGTATGATTTTCTCATGCCCCGTATGCTAACCGAGTTACACTGATTTGTGTGTTTGTGTGCCGGCTTAATCAAGATTAAAGCATGAAAATAATCCCTTGTTTGATTATGCATGCATTGTTGTATGTTGAATGAGCTAACATACTTGTATGCCGGTGTGGTCTAACTTAGTGCATAGACCGACTCTTAGTGAGTATTGACTGACTAGAAACCCGTTGAACGGGTAGTCACATAACCAATGGTATTATGCAAACACACACAAGCTATCGATTAAAGTATAACGATAACACAAACATATGAACTCCCTAAAATGCGAGGAGATGTACGGGTTGAGTATATACCCGATAACGGTTAGAGAACCTTATTGAAACAATCCACGAAATAAATATGAGTGGAGAGGTAAATGACCTCCATCGAGAGGATTGAAGTTAGTCCAATAATGTAAACATATAAGAAAGGTAAAAGAGACCTAGGGGACTATGTGATTCCCTTGAGATACGGTCGACCTCTTATATGAGGATTTTACCCGGTATAAGAAAATATCCGAATGTACAAGCATATGATTGTGAGGGTAACACTTAAACCTAAGATTACCCGAAATTAAGTAAAGTTCCCAAAGTCATTAGAAACATCGAGAATGATGCTTCTAGACTAATATACATGTATAATTATAACTCCGAGAGAGGAGTATATGGGAATGTGAGTAGTCCGAGAGTAGTCGGACCTATGTAAAAAGAGATAGGAACTAAGAGAGAGTTCCGTGAGCTAGTTGAACCTTCCCACCATGCTAGACCCAGAGTAGGGTCGAAACCGGGGAAGTAAGACTATGCTAGAGAGCCATGAGTTTTGGCTTAAGTATGTATAAGAGTAACAAGCGTGACGTAGGAGACCTGTAGTGTCTCGAGAATCTACAAGAGCTTGAGTATGAATAACCCGAGAGTGCGGGTGAGATAACGAGTATAAATAACCCGAGAGAAAGGGGCGAGTATATGTGAGAGTAACCCGAGAGAACGGGTATGTATAAGAATGAGTAGCCCAAGAGAATGGGTGTGTATACGAATGAGTAACCCGAGAGAACGGGTAAGTATAAGAATAAGTAACCCGAGAGAGAGGGTGAGGTATTGAATAAGTAAACAAGGCATAGTGAGGAATAACCCTCAATGCCTAAGAGTAACCAGTTACCACTAACAACATTGTTATGTTAGTTAGGAATCGTGTTCCGTGATTGGATGTAGATTCCTTGTGTGATATACATATATATTGTATTGACATGATGCATGTTGTTTGTTTAAAATGAACTCCATGTATATCCGACCCAAAGTAGTCGGCGTACCGCGGTTAGCACGCGGTATATGCGAATTTCATGCGCAGCGTAAGCTGACCCCCTAGGGGGAACGTTTTTAGTGTGCAGGTACTTGAAGCTGACCACCGTTCGAGAGAGTAGGACGGGGACTGCTGTGAGCATGGGTAGTTAGATTGTAATTACTTATGCGTTTGAATGAGGTGTAAGTCCGAGTATGTTATCGGCATCCGTATATTGTAGACTCGGTATAGTAGAGATATGAATTGAGTATTGTATTGTATGAAGTACTCGGTTGTTCCAGTTCATCAGACCGTTACGGTATGTAAGAAAGGCCTGGTTAGCCACATGGGTGGCTAACGGCGTTGTTTCACCCCTCGTTGTAATTAGAGTTCCGCTGCGTGAGTAGGAGTAATTAGTAACAGTTTAAGAGGTAATGACGAGATAACCGGTTGGGGTGTTACAAAAATGGTATCAGAGCGAAGTATCGCTCTGATGACTGGAAATACCGAGCTTAGGAATACCGAGTTAGGAATTAGAGACTTAGGGCTATGGGTTGAGTGGTAGCGTGAGAGATGCGCTAGTTAGGAACTTCCAGTATGATCTGGATACCTATAATACCAGACCCGCCCTCCACAACCCCCGCATTAAAAGCTTGGGGAAGAACGCCAGAGAGACGGGGAAACCCAATCTGGCAGTTATTTAATATTTCAATATGAACTAGAACATGACATGTGGTAGGTCCCGAGAACCGGAAATCCCGGAGACGGATCCGCTGGAACGACAATAACCGCACTTAATGGCGGAAGATCGAGACATCCTAATCCAAGGAGACTGGAATCTGTGGCAGCTTGGGGCGACATGCTTAGCAGTCGCGAGAACCTAGCTAGCGAGCAGCAACAAGATGAGAAGCAACCAAACCGAGACACATGTCTACGAACCGCCATAGCTAAGTAATACCAACATCAGTACACTAACCGACTAAGAATCTAGTCAAGGGTATGTACACCCACCCTGCCACACCCGAAGAGGTTGCAATACCTAACGGGCACTGCTTAGACAGCTACGAGCATAACTACGGGGTACACCCGAATGGGACTACAGGAGTGGTACCTAAATAAGTTAAACCTCGGTAACCACAGTAAAGACGTGGGAACGAGCAACGAGGTAAAGCCTAGAATTAAAGTAATTAAGGAACTCCGAGAATGGAGAAGCACCTAATGAATGACAGTCATGTCAAGAGGAATGAGAAGCAGCTCCAAGGAGCAGTTATCCAACTACGGGGTCAAGGAAGAGCCGACTAGGCTACCAGATACAATGTGAACAATACCGTGACCGGTATGAGTTAACCAAAAAACCGCCAGTACCGCGCACTTGCCACGGCAAGTGCAGTAATAGCGGGACCAATAAGAGGAGCTTTGACAAGCGACCAGTACTTAGTAAGTACCAAGACGGCAAGAGAAGCCAATATAGCACACAAACCTTAAGAATTCTGAAATGAAACCTTGAAAAGGCCTAACAGCCTAGTCACTGTATATAAGGAACATACCGGCCAGCAAGAAGCTGGACTGGATAAGAATCAGCCGGCATTGAAATGCCATGAAGAGCTTACTTTTAAAACCCGAATTTTCTTTCAAACATGAAATTTTCCAAAAACCCCCGAATTTTTAAACCAAATCAGAGAACCACGGTGAGTCATTATAGGACCACAAAAGAGGAGTTGGCAACTGAATACTTCACTTAGGCGTGACCGACACTACAAGTGTACACAAACGAGACATGGAACAACCGCACTCCAAAGGAGTTTGCGGGCCTGACCGACCAGTTATGAGTTAGTCTGGGTAAGTGGTAACGTATCAATAAGATACTCCATGTATGTATACAAGTAGAGTACGGTACACGGGAAGTAGCCCACTCCATACTACGGACGAAAGAGCCAATCCAAACCAAAACAGTTGGACACCTCGAATGACCGAAGAACTTAAGGAAGTTTACCAAGATAAAGGAGTCTAGAATCCAGTAAGGTCACGGACCTAAGGATAAGGCGTTAAGAAGTGCGAGAAGCACAGAGTATTAGGCATAGACACTGGATATGTCTTAGGAAATACCTAATAACTGAATATATACCAGTGTAAGCAATAAGATGAATGCCTCAATGATCATATCAATGTTTGATAAACGAGATAGAATTCCCGCAGAATATCTCACTAAGAGAACAATGACCTAACTAAGTAGGTAAAGGAAAAAGGACTGATACTCTACCCAATAACGGGAGATATTACAACCCTAAACGGGATAGTTGAGTTGTACATAGCCGCAAGGCGAAGTCGCAACCGAACATAACCATAAGTACAAGCCAGATGTAATGGCATTACTCAGTAACACCCAGGAGCTATCCGAGAAGGTGCTGGAATCAACAGTAGTTGAACGAAACATCGTGTTAAGAACATAAGTGTTTAAGCAAACACTCGGGTAGAACCCGAAGGGATCCCTCGTAACACGGGATACCCTAGATTGCCAGAGGGCATAAACAACTATCAAGTTATTTAAAAAGGGCCTTCCATGTATGGAAGAGTGTTGAGACAACCTTATCGGAAAAATCCAGTAATACCTCCAAACCATTTAATGGTATATGGAGAAGTAGAAACTTGTATAAACAGCTGCACAGAGCATGACTCGAGGCAAGGTGGCTTGTAAGCCGATAAAACCAACTACCATACGTAGATCCAGACGTTGTAAAACATATGCATATAGGCATAAAAGGAACAGTGGTGAATGAACCACTACCTTGGAGTGGGGATACCACTTGTGATTATGGGGCCTATGGAGCGGCATTTGCATGAATCCTCCAGAGAAAGGCTACCACCTAAGTAGGTAATGTGAAACCGCTAGAGCGGTGTAGCAAAACTTGAGCATGTGTATATTGTCAATGAGTATGTGAACTATGATAGAGTAATCAGTTGAGTAGTGAACACTGTATGTGTACCATATGAACTGCAGAGTAAGCAGCGCGCAGGTGCGCAGAGAAATGTAAAGAACAGCGTATTTTGTTGAGCCAAGTGAATGGCAAGCCATAGTGTAAATGGCGAGAACACCTGTGCAGAAGCTAAAGTAGTAGCGGATGCCATGGAAATAAGTAAGAACATGGTACGCAGTAAGCGACCATTGTAAGAGTATATTCAGATCGTGATCAGAAGTTGATGAACAAATGTGGTAAAGGAGACATGATCATTCCTATCTCATGAGAGATTTACTGTCAAGGGTTTACGCTTCTGCACTCTGTATGACTGAGTGTTTTGGTATTGCACTTGTGCGGTAATGATCGAGTGGGAGAGTCAGGAATTGAGAATGTCAACGAAGCCTGTTGAGTGAGAATCTAGAGAGATAACCGTGCGGCCATTGGCCAGAGATGCACAAAGAACGTGGGCAGAAACCCACAGGGCCCAGGATCGATATGTGGAAAAATGCAGAGTAGTATGAATGAAGAACCCTGTTACACAACCAAGAAACAAACATAATCCATGAGCCACTATAAAACGAGGAAGCACTACATGCTAAGTAGTAGCTTGACCTCAACCGACAACAAGTCGGGAAAAATAAGTGAATAATCACAAAGGTATACAGTGTTATACGAAGTAGATTCCCAGAGAACTGGTGCGACAATCTAAAATTCATCGAATTCGCATACGGTAAGAGATACCAAGCGACCATTGAAATACATTGAGAATACCAAAGAGCGAATTAAGCTCTAGTTACCAGGTCACGCAGCAGAAGCTTGTGGACCATGATTCAAGGTTAAGTATACCTATGTCATAAACCCCTTGAAGCCTTAGAGGCTAGAACCGAACCCGGTTATGAGTTACTTAACCGTACTGAAGATTAAACGCTTCATAATACTCGAATTAATGAACCAATGTTCAGTGATAACATATGGTTGGTTACGCGGGCGTAACCCCTTTTAAGGGGGGTAGGGCGAGAAACCGCTTAGAGTATGTTTTACGTATTGGTGCGTAAACTACTATGTGCATAGCACAAAAGAAATTATTTTGATGATTGGAACTCATGTTACGTAAACATGTCTACCCATTCATCGTGTAAGTATGAGTATTGTGCATGAGAGATGCAAGTAATGAGAATGTAATATATATGAAAAGAGGAGTAGAGAAACTCCTGGGGAATGAGAATCCCTATAGTATATGTCTAGTGAGATTAGACATGAGATATGATGAGTATGAATCGGCATGAAACCGATGTGTAACCTAAGAGGGAGTGAGTTCCCTAGGTGATTTTATTTGTGAATGATTGATGGAGTGAGTTCTATCCTTTGGAGTTGTATGTTGTATGTTTTAAGTTGAGTAATAATTTGACTAATGAGGCCACAAGTATGGAATGCCTAGGCAAGGAAAGTGAAACAAATAGAGAATAATGGATGACTTAAGTTCCATGATAAAGATAAATCGAAACAGATTGTTTTATGAATATGACTAGAAAGAGTAAAAGATAGAAAACGAAAATGTTTGACTATCTGATTGTTTGAAACTGACGTGGGAGGTGGAACTTGATCTGCTAGCGATCAAGGGAAACCGAACACAAATTGGGGTGGAAGGATAGTTTAACACTGATGCTGATCACATCAGGGTTAGATGATTCCTGAAGCTCCCTAAGTGGTCACAAGTAATCACGCTAAGAAAAGATACAGCTACCATAAATTTGATTTGGAGTTGTGTGATGTTTTAAAAAGAATTTTCAAACAGATTTGGAAAAAGAATTTTCTTCAAGTATGAAGATGGAAATGAAAATTGGTTTTGAAACCGCTATCACCCGCCGATGGCTGTGGCCTTAAGTCTTGATGACCGGTAGAACGGTGGGCGTGTATTAGTTTTGAAACCATTTCACCGTACGTGCGGCGGTCCTAAGTGACCGGTTGGGGCGGTGACAGTGTGTGATTTTTCCAAAGGCAGCGGGACGGGGAGAGTACCCTGAGATGTTCCTGTGTTGAGTGAGTCAACCAGAGTGCCTGAGGATATGTATATGTGAAACGTTTTGATCAGAACCGAAGGGACCGTGGGCCAGAGAGAGTAAGTGCCCATTTGTCATGAAACGGCCGTGAACCAGAAAGAGTAAGTGTTCAACGTGACCGGTACCTGAGGGATCAGTAGTATATCACTCAACATGGATTCGAGGACTGTAGTGCCTTCTTGTCTTCGGACCGATTCCATGGAGAGAGAACAAAAAGTATTTTTGATTGCTATACATGCTGTGATATGTGTGTGGTATGTGTAGTATAAAATGAGACTTGTGGAGTCTGTAAGGTTATACATGTATTATAACCTTGGCATAGTACGCCCTGAGAGTAACCATCTAGATTCACCAACTTTGAGGACAAAGTTCCTAAGGGGGGTAGATTTTAATACCCCGGATCTAAAATGGTGATTTAATTACTCTAATAAAATTATTAAGGGCCTAATGGTGCCTAAAGAGTATTGGTAAAAGAATAAAACCAAAAGAAAAGAGAAAACGCTTGAAAAGCGAAAAACGCTAAAATGCGTATTAAATTTAAATAAGAGATATAAGATCTCGTAAGGGTCCGAGATGGATTCCTAAGGCTTAGTTAGGCCTAATTAGTGAACGGGAATGATTCCCGAAGAAAACGGATCCAAATAATGGATTAAAAATGCTAACGGAGTTTTAAGCACGTTTTTCGAGAAAACCCGAAAACGCAACTTTAAGTGGTCAAAAGGACCCGTAAAAATTATAGTTGATTAAATAACTATAAATAAATATTAATGGAAGCTTAATAACCATTAAAATTAATTAAACGAGAAAATTCCGGAAAACGGACCCGGTAAATGAATAGTGACTAACCGGGAGACGAAACGCGTTTAATTCGAAAAGACGAAAAACGACCCGGGCCATTAATTAGTGTGGGCCGGTTTTGATTAATGAGTGTACACCCATTAATAGCTTGCTAGCTATTAAGTAATAACAAGACAAATAAATAAGTAAGTAAAGTAAATAGTATAAAGTGAAAAAGTAAAATAAAAAGCTTACCTCTCACCTTCCTTCCTTCTTCATTCCACGTACTTGCCCAGCCCTCTGAAATTTCCTTCCTCTTCCTCGCGAGACCGACACACCACACCTTCCTCTTCAATCTCCTCTAACTTGCTCGTTTCTTCACCGAATCGCACAAAATTGCCACCGTTGGACTCGTATCGGCGAGGGCTACGTTTTCCACCCCTCAAAAACTCGATTCCTCCATCTTCATCTCCATTGACGTTGGAGCTTTCGAAGCTTGAAGAGTAGATTTCAACTCTTCTTCTTCTCCTTAATGCTTTAAGGTAATTATAAGCAAGAGTTTTGCTCATTTCTAGCTCATTCTTGTAATTTGGGAAAATTTTCCTCACGTTGAAATTTTCCCCCATGCTAGCCGTGAGCTCCTTGCCCTTGTGGAGTGTTGGAAATGCCCATTTGATTGCCAAGCTAGCCATTTGGTTATCCTAAGGTAATACCTAAACTAAACTTTGAAAACTAGCACTTAATATATATTAGGTTGTGTGGAGGAAAAGTAAATGGTTGTTGAATGTGTGCTTTGGGCGGTGATTGTAGTTGGCAATCAATAGCCTTGTGTGGTGTGGAAAACAAGAAGAGAAAGAGAGAGCAAGAGAACGTGGGAGAGAAGAGAAATCAGAAAAGAAAGAAAAACTAGCAAGGTAATGAACTTACCTTGGGTTGTTTTGTTCTCTGTAAACCGATTTGGAATGTAAATAAATAACCATGAACTAGTGTAGTCTTGTACTACAATATTGGTTCTTGAGTGAGGAAGCTTTAATGCTGTTTGGGGATGCAAAACAAACTTAGAACCTGAGCTTGTATTGTGGATAACAGAGGGGAAATTAATGTGTTGCTGTATGGATGTTTATTGTTGTGATAACAGGGATGTAAAAACTGATTTTTGGTGGTTGTTGTAGTGTGGTGTAAATGCTAAGAATGTAGCTAAGCTATGGCAAAATTTGTTTAGGAAATAATGCCATTGGAGGGCTTGGAATGGCATCAGTAAGTGAGGTTTGAATGGTTTAAAGAAGAAACCAAAATCTGTTACAAACCGATGGAAAACAAGAGAGAAAACAAGGTTGTAAGTGTAAAGAATCTAAGTAAAATGAGCTAGATTGGTGAGTGTACTTGGTGTTTGGTTTAAGGTGATTAAGAAGGGTAATTAGTCACTAAAACATGAAGATTTTAGTTGGTGAAGGTTGGATAATTAATGGGCAAAGAGAGGGCCTTGAACAGAGACAGAAACTGTCAAAATTTGCAAATCTGTAGCAGGGTCCGGGACCTAGGTCCAAGACCAAGTCCCGGACCACCCCTATTTTACCCCCCGAGAGTTGTTTGTTTGTTTGGTCCGGGTCTTAACCCCATGACCAAGTCCCGGACCATGTGCACTTTTCAACCCGAGAATTCACTGCTATGTTGGTCCGGGTCCTAGTCCCATGCCCAAGTCCCGGACCACATACCATTTTTTAAACCGAGATTCTTCCTGCCTTATGGTCCGGGACTTAGCTCCTGAATGAAGTCCCGGACCAAAGTGAAATAATGCCCGAGAGTTATGCCTTGTAATGGTCCGGGACTTAGGGTGGGGACCAAGTCCCGGACCACCCCCAGAAACGTACAGAGAGTGTTTTAAAGGGGTTAAATGATGGGGGATTGAATGTTAATGATGCTATAAGATGTTAAGGCCTTGTTTGGTGACATGTAAAGGCCCTAGGAAATGTGAGAAAGTGTTAGAAGTGTTTGAGATGTGAGAGCTTTAAGTAACAAAAGTGAAACCGAGATAACGGGATAACGGGGTAACTACGGGAATAACATTTAAATATGTTCCGTATGATCTTAGTATTAATAATAATGTTTGAAACATTATCAGAGAGTCGTGCGCGACCCGAGCATGGAGAGATGCCACGGTAAAGTAAAAACCCCGGTGAAAGGTATGATTTTCTCATGCCCCGTATGCTAACCGAGTTACACTGATTTTGTGTTGGGTGCCGGCTTAATCAAGATTAAAGCATGAAAATAATCCTGTTTGATTATGCATGCATTGTTGTATGTTGAATGAGCTAACATACTTGTATGCCGGTGTGGTCTAACTTAGTGCATAGACCGACTCTTAGTGAGTATTGACTGACTAGAAACCCGTTGAACGGGTAGTCACATAACCAATGGTATTATGCAAACACACACAAGCTATCGATTAAAGTATAACGATAACAAAACATATGAACTCCCTAAAATGCGAGGAGATGTACGGGTTTGAGTATATACCGATAACGGTTAGAGAACCTTATTGAAACAATCCACGAAATAAATATGAGTGGAGAGGTAAATGACCTCCATCGAGAGGATTGAAGTTAGTCCAATAATGTAAACATATAAGAAAGGTAAAAGAGACCTAGGGGACTATGTGATTCCCTTGAGATCGGTCGACCTCTTATATGAGGATTTTACCCGTATAAGAAAATATCCGAATGTACAAGCATATGATTGTGAGGGTAACACTTAAACCTAAGATTACCCGAAATTAAGTAAAGTTCCCAAAGTCATTAGAAACATCGAGAATGATGCTTCTAGACTAATATACATGGTATAATTATAACTCCGAGAGAGGAGTATATGGGAATGTGAGTAGCCCGAGAGTAGTCGGACCTATGTAAAAAGAGATAGGAACTAAGAGAGAGTTCCGTGAGCTAGTTGAACCTTCCCACCATGCTAGACCCAGAGTAGGGTCGAAACCGGGGAAGTAAGACTATGCTAGAGAGCCATGAGTTTTGGCTTAAGTATGTATAAGAGAACAAGCGTGACGTAGGAGACCTGTAGTGTCTCGAGAATCTACAAGAGCTGAGAATGAATAACCCGAGAGTGCGGGTGAGATAACGAGTATAATAACCGAGAGAAAGGGGCGAGTATATGTGAGAGTAACCGAGAGAACGGGTATGTATAAGAATGAGTAGCCCAAGAGAATGGGTGTGTATACGAATGAGTAACCCGAGAGAAGGGTAAGTATAAGAATAAGTAACCCGAGAGAGAGGGTGAGGTATTGAATAAGTAAACAAGGCATAGTGAGGAATAACCCTCAATGCCTAAGAGTAACCAGTTACCACTAACAACATTGTTATGTTAGTTAGGAATCGTGTTCCGTGATTGGATGTAGATTCCTTGTGTGATATACATATATATTGTATTGACATGATGCATGTTGTTTGTTTAAAATGAACTCCATGTATATCCGACCCAAAGTAGTCGGCGTACCGCGGTTAGCACGCGGTATATGCGAATTTCATGCGCAGCGTAAGCTGACCCCCTAGGGGGAACGTTTTTAGTGTGCAGGTACTTGAAGCTGACTACCGTTCGAGAGAGTAGGACGGGGACTGCTTGAGGCATGGGTAGTTAGATTATAATTACTTATGCATTCGAATGAGGTGTAAGTCCGAGTATGTTATCGGCATCCGTATATTGTAGACTCGGTATAGTAGAGATATGAATTGAGTATTGTATTGTATGAAGTACTCGGTTGTTCCAGTTCATCAGACCGTTACGGTATGTAAGAAAGGCCTGGTTAGCCACATGGGTGGCTAACGGCGTTGTTTCACCCCTCGTTGTAATTAGAGTTCCGCTGCGTGAGTAGGAGTATTTAGTAACAGTTAAGAGGTAATGACGAGATATCGGTTGGGGTGTTACAGCCGTGGACCGTAGAGCCCTTTGTCATTAGACCGGTGTGTCTGTGGGTGACTAAGGAAATAAGGTGATACTGTCCGAGGAGCCGTGGACCGCAGTGTCCTTCGTTATTAAACCGGTGTGTCCGCGGGTAGTAGACGTTGGTTGGGTTGGGGATCGTCAAGTCCTGGTCTTTAAGACTGCTTCCCTGTGATTTGTCAACGTTAACTATATGTGCACACATACATGTGGAATGATGTGTGAGTATCCTCGCGAGATACTAACATGTAGATAGGGATGCGTGGAGTATCCCTTGCAAACACCTTTGAGTACTTTATGAGTTTTGCACCTTGTCTAGTGCTGTGTACCATGAGTTTTGCACCTTGTCTAGTGCTGTGTACCGTGAGTTTTGCACCTTGTCTAGTGCTGTGTACTATGAGTTTTGCACCTTGTTTAGTGTTGTTTTGTATGAATGTGTCATGATTATTGACTATATGGAATGAGATGGATGCTGTATCAAATGTGATACATAAAGACTAGGTCTGAACGTAGTGGATGTACTCCCTAGTGATGATCTGTCTGTGATTACTTAGTGGAACTTGATTCCTTAGGAAAACCGAATGTGAGTAACGACTTCGGGACGAAGCGTTTTTAAGGGGGGTAGATTGAAATACCCCAATTATTAATTAATTTAATTAATAAGGAATCAATTAAATAAAAGTAATTAATGAGAGGTTAAGGGATTAAATATCCTTAAATAAGTAAAAGGGAATAATATAATATTTAAATAAACCCTAAGAAGTCGTTAGAAAACATTAACGAAGCCTAAAATGACCTTGAGGAGGGTTCAGAAAAGAAATATAAATAAAAATGAAAGTAGTCATTTTTACATTAAAAACGTGCCACAAATATTTTCAGAGTGAAGATGAGGTCTTAGATACCATATGAGGATATTTGGGATAATTTTTGAGGCATTGGAAATTGGCTGAGAAATCGGAATAAAAGACGTCGTGTTTTCGCCTAAAATGGCGAAACGCAAGCCAATTAGAAATTAAATGCTAATTAATAAAATTTATAAATAGCAATAATAATTATTATTTAAAATTATAAATTAGAAGGCATAGAAAGGTCCGTCTTGTTAAACGGGAAAACGTGTCATAAACGGCACGAAAAACGGACAAGAAACAAACCAAAACGACATGATTTGCGTAACGTTTTATAAGCAAAAAAAAAATATACAGGTGGGCCGACCCGCCCAAGGTGACAGGGCCGGCCCAGTCATTCTCCATCCCTCTCGGTAATACAACAATCAAACAACAATTTTCAGCCCACTCTCTATTACAGTCTCTATTCTCTTCATTCTCTCTCGACTCACGGTAACATTCGCAAACCCTAACTGGTAATCTCCCTCTCATCTCTTCTGAATTCGCCGCCCTCCCTTCTACTACATTCACTCCCGATATTTTGCAACCCTAAGAACTCAGCGCACCTGTACTCCTTCTTCCTTTCGATTTCCGTCATGGTAGAACAAGGAACACGACTCTGTGCCCTTCTTCTTCTTCTATCGTCTTCGAAAACACCGAACGGGGAACACTGGGTTCCGATTCATAAAGGAACAGAGAACAAGGTAAAGTGTTCATGTTCTTTTGATTTCATCTTTTGCGAATTTCTTTTGGGAGTTTTGAAACCTGAATCGACCCTAACTCTCTTCTCCCTCTCTTCTTCTTGCTTCAACCAACGAAATTTGCAACCCCAACTGCTAGATTTTACTACTGTTCTTGAAGAAAGGTGGTATCTAGCCAGATCGAAAAACGGTTCTGAGTAACCAGAAATCGAAGAGAAAAACGGGTGTTCTGCTTTTGTACAAACCGAAGGTGAAGAGGTAAACCAAAAAAAATCTATTCTGTTCTGGTGCTCTCTTCATTTCCGAAAAGCAAACAAATCTAACCTATACTCCTTCTTCTCCTCCTTGATTCGCACTTTGGAGCCAAACGAGGTCCTGTTTCCGAAGACCTGCTGAAGTGAGCCCGATTCAACCTGAAATGTGGAAAAAAAAAGAAACAAAATAAGAGTTGCGCCTTGGTTGCCCCAAACTGAGAGTGCCGAAAACTTGAGGGGTCAAAACGAACTTCTGGAGAGGTTAAAAACTTGTATTTGATTTGTAAATTAAAGTCATGATATATTGTTATTGTTTGAACCGAAAGCTAGGGATATTCTGGTAAGTTGGGGGTTCCAAATTTAGGGTTTATTTCATGCTTTGTTGAATTCGAAAGTTTGAGTTAATCTTGGTAGTTTGACTGAATCAAAAGCTATGTTAAAAGTTAGTGTTATGGTTGAATTTGAAGTTTAAGTCTTCTGCGATTTAAGACTTCTGTCTTCTGTCGAACACATCCGAATATGGGGCTAGGTTCGGTCAATTGTGTGACAGACATTGGGAATTAAATTTAATTAGGGTTATGATAATTTTAGTTTTCTGAGTGAAATCGGTAAATCAGGGTTTGTAATCAATTTATGAAGTTGAACTCGAATTGGGTAAAAACCGAATTTAGGATTATTAAAATTGAATTTTGAGTTCCAGGAAGTGAAAATTAGGGCTTGTTTTACAAATCAGGGTTCCGAAAATTTGAGTGAATTAGGGATGTTCTTGAATCTGGAAAATTGTGGTTCAAAGTATAACTTGGAAATAGGGTCAAAATAAGATTAGGTCAACAAAAGTCAATGGAGTTAGACCTTAGCAACCAAACTAATTGGGCCTGAATAAATCAAATAACAGAATGTATTTGGGTTAAAAAAAAAAGAGATAGAGAATGGTCCACTAACATAACGATAAACCAAGTTGGATACAAGAAGGAAATAGAATTGGTTTGGGTTTAAATGTTAGTAAATTGGATTTCTAGTCAATTGATTGGATTTTATAATGGGTTTACACCCAAGACACTAGTGAATGGTATTACCAATAATGAAGTGGGCCACTTGGTTGATAAATAAAAGTAGTGGGGAAAGGAATTATATTAAGTTCCGTTTGGTAATTAATATAAGTTAGCATAGCCTTCAAATAATATATGAGTATATTATAAGGTATTATAAATTATATACCAAAGTTGAAATTGTTATAAATTAACATTAGTATTATATGGTTGTAAACCATATTAAATAACATTAGATATAAGATCTAAGTGTTAATATGTGAGGATGCTACAAACTTATGGGAGTATTCACATATGTGTATAAATAGTATATACATAGATAAAGGGGTGAAAACAAAGATGAATTTTTATAATTCATATGGAACTTAAGAATTTATGGGATATAAATAGTGAATGTGTATGAAATGATATAACTATATAATATAGCTTATGATTAATATATTAAGAGAAGAGCTTAACATATGAGAAAATCATATCATAGCACATAGACATAAAAGTCTAATTAAATGTGTGGAGAGTTAATCCAAGGAATGAACTTATAATTCAAAAGGATTATTAAATTGTGAATTGTATAGAAATTATTGATTTGGATACCTTAGATAACTCAACTACATTGACCTAGTCGACTTCATTGACCGGGAATGGTCAAACTTGACAAACTCATAAGTCAACTAAGACTTATAAATGAATTAAACATTATAAGGTCTAAAGTACAACTAGCATATAGTAACAAAACTAATGTTCATATATAAACAATATATATATATATATGTATACTTATATACACACTTGTATATAATTAATTATACCTATGATTGCATGAGATAGGTTATTAGGATTTAATCCTATGTTGTAAGACATACAACAGTGTCATTAGTACGTTAATTAACGTGTCGACATAACTAATCCCGAGTTAAACCAAAAAACCCGAGACACATTGTTGTTAATTAACGGGGGAATGAATCGGGAGGGATTAGCGACAGTACGGGGTACCGTAGAATAATGTTGTTATGTGAGATGCTAATACGTAGTGTTAAACGTATTATCAGATTGTTAGAGGCATCACAAGGAGCATCGGATTTAGCTCGATTCATACTCCACGGTCCTATATTCCCGGTGCACGTATGTTATTTATGTGGCTTGATTGTCTCTGAGGATTTCCTCAGTTCAGACATTTGTGTGAAAATCTGTGATAGGATTGAATGTCTGCTTGTGTGAATTAATATGCCTGAGTTGTGTATTAATGCTGCTTTATTATTATTTGTACGATAACAGTACCGTTCGTATATATGAGCATATTATAAAACGAACTAGCGGCAATGATGCTATCTTATATGTGTAACATAAGGAACGTAAGTAAAACGTTGTAGCACCATGACAATAAGATATATATATTACCTGAGACTTATATACGGAGCATTGGCCTTTTAACGCCGCTCTCGTATCTAACACTGGATCCCGAGTCGACATACTCAGGATTGGACTAACGACCTTAGTCTGTTGTGTTAGGAAAAATAATAAAACGATGCGATGGTATAGATAAGTTTATCAAGAGGATATCTTGCTGTGAACTGTGATCCATTAACGATACTAGGATACCGTGTGGTAACCGTAAGTATCAGGATAAATTTCCAACGAACTACAGATTGTTCGTAGGTCGGAGACTCTACCGCTGGAGTGGCTACTGCCGTGGGTGACCCGCCATAAGAGATGGGTAACTTAGAGACACGTCGTTCTAACGAGGCGTTGTCAATAGACATGACTGAACAATTACGAACGACTATATTAACTCGTACATTAGGCGAACATTATTTGGGCTTGCATGCCAAAGACGAGAGTTTATACTCGTTTATAATTCTCGTTGTTTCGCCTTGTTGTTCATTGGTTGTGCTTTGTGGTTATGTGTGGTATGTTGGTGGATTTGTTTGAACGAGCCATTGTGCTCATATTGTGTGTTGTGAACTGGTTGTGTCGAGTCGCTGTACTCGTGTGTGGATTATGGTGGATTGTTTGGTCGGGTGAGTCGCCGAACTCAATTATGAACTATTAAGTGTGTTGTTGGAATGGAGTCTCTGTACTCATATAAGCGTCGTAACGCTTTTAGTGGTTTATTACGATGCGATGTGTGAAGCCGGGGGCTTGTTTGTTATTTGAGTTTACTGCAATATATATTGTTGCTTTACAGTTTTAACATTAAACTACTTGCATGAAAATGAATTGCATGCTCTCGACCAAATAACTGAGGGTCCGAGGGGGCATGACAGTTATGTAGTAACATACTCAGCAGGGGCTGATTCCATACCACAAACAACCATTTTTGCAGGTATGCAGCTTCCGGTGTCGACAAAGAGAGGGACGCGCTGGGTAGGGTAGTTTAGTTACAGTTGTTTAAATATGCACTGTTGCATTTTGATACGAGCTTAGAAACGTGTATAGGATTGGGATACTTAGAATGCTCACTGTGAATGTATTTTATATCGGTTTGGGAAGGTTAGATCTATCTCTTGTTGTCACTGTGGGAAATTGTTTCGTACTTATATATATATCAGTAAGCACGTTATTACTCGTATGGGCGAGTGAGAACGGTGACACCAGTGGTTCAATTGTTTAGATTACCGCTGCGATTACAATGTTAAGTAAGACGATTAGGAGCCGAATAGAGTTGGGGTGTTACACCATGCCGGGTAGTTTCTGCACGGCATAAGTACAGAATAGAAAAGAGACCTTGCCGGACATGATGCCGGGTAGATCCCATCCGGCATAAGTGAAGAGTCGCCACAGTTGACCAGACGATGGCCGTTATTGACCGTTGGAGATTTAGCTAGTGCCGGGTGTGATGCCGGGTATCTCCTACCCGGCATAGGCACTGTTTCGCGCGGAATTGACGGTTTCGACCGTTAACAGTTGGGCGCATTTATCACGTGTGCCGGCTATTGGTGATCCGACACGACGCCCAGCAACGAAACAATTAATGCCTATAAATAGGCCGAGGAAGACTACAATTGAACACACTTCAACACCATACTATACTCCATTCATTACTCCATTTCCGCCCACATTCCAAGTGTTGGTGTCCAAGGCATTTCTACGGATCTATCCACGAGAAGAAGAGAAGATCTTGTCAGGGTTGAGGCTATAACCAATCTCCTTCTCCCTTATGTATTTCTTCTTTATTTGAGTGGATGGTGAAGTAGAAATCCTTGTTTGTTCTTTGGTTAGGGAATGAAACTCTCCTTGTAAAATAATGTGTTCTTCTTAATATAATTTCAAGTTTATTTTGAGTAAGGTTCTTATTGAAAGAGAATTGGTTGATCTCTTTTTCTCTTCATGCAATTTTTACTTGTGGACGATAAATCCCAAGTAAGATAGGTTAGACTCTCTTAATGATCTTCCTACTCTCTTCTTATGACTTAAGGGTTAGTAGTAAGAGTGAGAATTAATCCATCTTCCCCCATTTCCTTGTTCATTTCGTGGCATGATATATGCTCGATTTGTTAATAGGGATGAGTTTCTTGTTTTCATTGCGGAGCAAGAGAGTGGCATTTACATTTTGAACGTGCCGGGTGTAATGCCGGATCTCCTGTGTCCGGCACATTCAATGTCTTTGAATGTGCCGTGCATCTGGTGCCCGGCAGGATGTCCGGCGCATTCAATTGTTGGTTAATTCGAAGGCTTGTGTTATGTTTCGAGTTCATATTGACACTTAGATGGTTTTAAGCCCGAGATCAAGAATAATTTCCTTGTAAACACCACTTAGTTTAGTTACTTTTAATTAGGGTTAGAAAATATTTCACATTCCCCCCTTTATTATAGAATAGGTTATTACCAGATTAGGACTAATTTTCTATAAGTCCCTTGGGTTCGATACTCTCGGTCGTAATATATTTACACTATACTCCGACCGGGTTTTATTTTGCTACCCGTAGTAGAGTTGTAGGATTAGTTTATTAGTTTATTATTCTTTTTTTTGTATATAGTTTTTCCTACAATTTCTTTGTTAGCAGGCTTATAAGCCACGAACAAAATGTGTTATATAAATAATTGCAGAAGTTTATGTGGTATAAGTGAATAGAATGGGGAACGAACCACTGCATTAAGAGTGGGGATACCTCTAGATATTGTGAGACCGCAGGAGCGGTAGTTATGTGAACCAAGTTCAATAAACATGTTAGGGATTGACCATGTTGTCATTGCGAGAGAACAGTTAGTTGAGTAGCATGTGGGTATAAAGTGAAGCACCAAGCTAAATAACGCCGGCTGGTGACTCGAGTGATCAACGCTCAAGGAGCATTCAGTAGTCATCCAAATGAAGGACGAACCAAAATACGAGTGATGTAAGTATATGTGTGGAAATTAATGTGACAATAAATACCATGTAAGTTAGTGTTATGCAATGAGTAAGAACACGGTGCGCAGTAAGCGACCGTTGTATAAGTATTGATTAACGATAAGTGATAGCAAATAACTAGGCAGTGAGCCAGTAGCCAGTATTACGAGATAAGAATCTCAGTGAAAGACAGTGTGAATTCCTATTGCAAGCGCATGAGAGATTTACTGTCAAGGGTTTACGCCTCTGCACTCTGTATGACTGAGTGTTTTGGTATTGCACTTGCGCAGTAATGATCGAGTGGGATAGCTAGGAATTGGAAACATGTTAATTGTGGAGGAATAATGTTGTAATGGCCGATGCATAGGAAATGCAAGGTCGCACTAATGAAGGAGTACTTATACAGAATCAAATGTGGAGGCATGATTAAGGACAAGTGACTACAGTAGCACTAAATACCAAATATTGATATGGAATATACCTCAAGTGTGGGAAATAACTGAGAGAGCACTACACATTAGGTGGTAGCTCAATCTCAACCGACATTAAGTCGGAAGGAAACAAGTCGATCATTGTGCAATACATAGCAGTGTATACAGTAAATTCTTATGAAAGTGGATAGAGAGTTTGTAACTCACCGAATTCGCGCACGATCAGAGATACCACGCGTCGGTTGAGAAACCATTATTACCAAGATAAAGGTGATAATTGGTGATGTACAATACAGTAAGAATAACGAATAGGGCAAACTGAGCCCTACAGTTATTAGAGTTTCGCAGCAGAAACTAGTGAGCCAGTGATCCAAGTGTTGAATGTGCATGGTGAACATGAGTGAATGGCTAGTTATTAATGCCTAGAAGCCTCACAGGCCAGAACCGAAACCAGTTAAGAGTTAAAGCAACTCCAATGAAAATTCTTGGTTTAGGAACTAAACCGCTAACATGGTTAAGATCCTCTAACCAGAACACATTGTATAACAGACCGCGTGGAAGTTAAAACACTTCACGACGGCAGAACATTTTAAGCCAATGTCTAGTGACTGATTACGTGGGCGTAATCCCTTTTAAGGAGGGTAGAGCGCAAAACCACTTAGTGTGTATTACCGTACAAGTGTACGTAGTGTATGTGACCTATATTGTGCATAGCACAAAATAATTGTTTTGATGATTGGTGTGTGTGTTACCTAAACATACACATTCATTCATGGTTTAATTGTGGTAATTGCGCACAGAAGATGCGAATACCATTGTGATAAGTGTGTTGATTTGTTAACAGTTGTGTGTGATAGTACAAGTGTGGGGAGTAGAGAAACTCCCGGGGGAACAAAAACCCCGACAGTGTATAAATGTGAAACTGTGTGTTGTATTTTGATAAAATATATGTGTATGTATACAATATAGTGATTCATGAAAAGGGTATGAAACCGACATAGAACCTAGTGAGAATTAGATTCCCTAGGTAACTTGATTAAAAGTGAATGGAAATAAATGATAGACGAAGTTCTACCCCTTGGAGATGTTATGATCATGATTAGAATGATTAAAAAGATAGAAAATTGGAAATGAGTGTATTATTTGATGCTTGAAAATGAAGTGGGAGGTGGAACTTGATTTGCATGTGATCAAGGGAAACCAAACACAAATTGGGGTGGAAGGATAGTTCAACACTGATGCTGATCACATCAGGGTTGGATGATTCTTGAAGCTCCCTATAAGTGGTCACAACTAACCACGCTAAGAAAAGAAGTAAAGAACATAAGTTGGACTTGGAGTTGTATGTGTTTTCAAAAGGTTTTCCAATTGGTGTTTTCAAAACAGTTGGTTAACATTTGAAATAAAAGATTCTCTTATACTTAACCTAGTAAAGAATATTTTTGTAGTACTTGCTCACGAGCCGAGGACGCTGAGCCTTTGTCTTCGGACCGGTGACATGAGAAGTATATATGTTAAAGATTAAGTGATTGTTTTGATCCCCCAAAGGGACGGGGACCAGAAGGTGTCCATCGCGACCGGGTTCTGCGGGATCACAGTGTATGTCAAAGATATTTTTTGGGTTGTTATACATGCTATGACATGTTGTGTGGTATGTGTAATAAATATTATTTCAACCTTGAGTTCCAAAAGTGTATGTTATCAAGACCTATGAGACAAAATGTTGTTGTGTTACATAGACCTATGTGTCTAAAGGCTGTTATGTTATCAAGACCTATGTGTCTAAATGTTGTTATGTTACCCAAGACCAGAGAGTCTAAGGGTTGTTATGTATGTGTAAATGTTGTTAAGATACCCGGACCATTGAGTCCGAGGTTATCATGTGATTATGTTATGTTATGTATGGATGTGAATGTGTTACCCGGACCATTAAGTCCGAGGGTGTGATGTAAAATATGTTGGTTATGGAAGTTTATTTCCAAGTGATTCCTGGGTTCTAATCCAAATGATGTGTGGAAAGTGTGAACTTCGAGGACGAAGTTCTTTTTAAGGGGGGTAGATTGAAATACCCCAAATCTTGATATGTCGTTAAACATTTAAACTATGGTATGTAAAGGCTAAAAGTGCCTAAGAAACATCAGTGAACAATTTAAACCATAGTAATATGCAATAAAGCACTAAGATACAGTTTGAGCAAAAACATGCTCTAAGCTTGGAGTGAACTTGGTTAGGACCCAAAGAGCATACCAAGACTTAATAATATTCAATTATGATTTAATAAGGCTAATTAAGTCCTTAGAAAACCTTGGTAGACTATTAAACCAAACAAAACACAAATAAATGCCTTAAAGTCAATATGGGCAAAATGTGCTCTAAGCTTGGGATAAATTTGTATAAGACCTAAAGGTCATATCTATACCTTATAAATATGTTAATGAGCATATTAAATCAATTACTAAAGAAAACCAAGCTTGAAAATAAGTTAAAACACAAAATGTGCTTTAAGGAGCCTTAAAGCACATTTTTGAAAAATTGTCTTGTAAATGAGTTTTGAATGGCTAAATGTCCATCATTACTCTTTAATTAACATGTGTACTACTTAGTATCACATTAGGAAGTCTAAATCAATGGGAAATCAGAAATTTCACATCTATGTGCCTTGTTTTAGTGAATAGTAACTATTATAAGCTAGTTTGTAACATATGTTATTATAAGTTATGTTATTGGTCAACAAAGACCAAAACACCCCTTAGTATTAAATGGGGGCTAGTTTTTGCAAGGGATGAGTCATCCCCCTTGTTAGTTTAATAAGAAAAGTAAAACTTATAAAGTAAAGTACTATTTTGCTTTTATACATAAATATCTTAACAAAGTGAACTCTCTCACCTCATTCTCTTCTTTCCTTTCATTTCACACGATTTCTTCATCTTTTCCAAAGCTCCATTATCGGTTTGCTACAGCACCATCTCATTCTTCATCTTCTTTCACTTGTAACTTATGATCCCATGCTCCAAAATCAATTTCAAGACTACATTTGTCTTAGTTAGGTCAAGCTCTACACTTCTCTCTTTTCGAATCTTCAAGAACTCCATTTTGGTGCCATGAAGATTCTCCATTGAAGGAGCTTGAGCTCACCTTTCCATGCCTTGTCATTCTCCTTTGCTTCAAGGTAAGGAAAATCAATGTTTCCTCTTGTTTTAGCGTGTGGCCGAAAATCACCACTTATGGTGCCTTCATCTTGCCTTGTTCTAGCTTCATTCCAACCATTCAAGGGCTTGGTGGAGACCTCTCTTGTTACTTACTCAAGTTTCCCTCTCAAATTCCAAAGGTAAATATCATTTTAGTGTATGAAAACACTTATGTTAAACTAGGGTTTGTATATGAGTTTAAGTGTGAATTCTTAAGCTCATTACCCTTATATGTATATTGAATAGAAAATTGACAAGTGATCAAACTCCTTGCTGATTTTTGGTACAAGGAAACAAGAAAGAAGTTTGTGAGGAAAAGAGGTAAACAAACTATCTCAATGTAGTTTAAATGCCTTAGGAAAAATGAGCTTGATTTGCTTGATAAAAATACCTAAGGAGCCAATGGTGAATGACCTAGTAAAATGCTCTCAAGGAAACTATTAAAGGGCATATGTGTTGTTGTATGTAATTGCAGGTCAAAGGCATTATTTATGTGGAAATTCAGTGTTTAAGGTTTATGCAATTTAAGGGCCTAAGAGCCATGTTATTTAAGGGCCTAAGTGCCAAGCAATTTAAGTTTATGCACTATATTGTGATGTAGTGTGAATTTGGTGAAGTGTTGTGTGTGAGAAAGTTCTTGATGGACTTAGGTGTTCTTGAATGAAGTAAGGTAAAAACCTAAGTGTTTGGATGTGAGAATATACAAGAGAAGCTATGGCAAAATTTGGAAAATGTATAAGAAGTTCTAAGTGTTATAAATGAGTTTTGGTGAACTAGGAAGTGTTAAAAATGAACAAGTGCTTTACTAGGGAAGAAAGTATGTATTAAAGTCTTGGAGAAGTTTGTTTAAGGTTTAGGAATGTTGATGTAAAAGGAGGAAATGATGTTTAGGTAGATGTGAAAAAGGAGATTTAGTTAGTAAGAAAAGATGTTGAGAGATGATGCTAAGGAGTAGAGGAAACATCTTGGTATAGTGGTCATTATAGGTGAAATACCACTTAGAAAACCAAATGAAAAATGTACAAGTATTAAGAGATTTTGTAAGGAGTTTGTGGATTGATAAAGATGGTTTTGGTGTGTGATTTAAGGAGTTTAGTACATGGCTAAAGATGTGTTTGAAGTGCCAAATGTGATTAGAACATACTAGGGCACTATGAGGTGAAGTTTGGAGTCAAATGGGATTTTAGAAACAAAGGTCTGGAGCCGACCGACCTTAGGGACCGGACCTGCAAGGTCGGTCGAGCTCAGTTTACACTACCGGAAAGAGTTTCTGGAACGGACCGACCTTGGGGACCGGACTTGCAAGGTCGGTCGGGCTTGTATTTTTAGTACGGATTAAGTCTCTGGAATAGACCGACCTTGGGACCGGACTTACAAGGTCGGTCGTGTCTAAACTTTTGTACGAGAATTGTTTCTGGAATGGACCGACCTTGTGGACCGAACTTGCAAGGTCGGTCGGAGTAGAATTTTTGACGTAATGTGTTCTGGAATGGACCGACCTTGTGTAAGGTCGGTCGGACCAAAAACATTGTTTGAGGTTATAGGATGATGGGGATTATTAAGTAATGATGTTATAAGATTGTTGAGGACATGTTAAGTGAGTTATGATGACAATATAGTGGGGGAAAAGTTGTATCAAATGTAAAAGTAAAACAAGTTAAAATGTGAAGTTATTTAACTAAGTTAACGGGGATAAGTTATGAGCATTAGACTTTAAACAATCATGTTACCCCGATGTTAATAAAAGTACATGTAATGTTATCAGTTGTTCAAGAATTGCTCGAGGAACATAAGTGGACATGATAGAGTGGACTCCGGTGACAGGTATGGTTTTCTTGCAACCTGTGTCCTACCGGATTACACCGGCTTGTATGCCAATGTGTTTTTCTATTTGTTTGCCACATTGTAAGATTAAACATGTAATGAGTTTACAGTAATTCATTTATGTGGCGTGTTCAACTCCGATACCATTTAACCTCGAAAGTGTTAAACCTTAGCTAACTGAGTCTAGGATCACATGAGAGTTCGGTATTCGGATTAAACGACCCGAACCATGGGACGTTCTAACCACAGCTATGCGTGTGTAAATTGTGTGATATGTGTATGTGAATGTAGGGATCTCCCTTGTATGTTTAACCCAGTTGTAATACTGTATGGTGCGTAGATGTGATAGACTCCATAGTGGGGTTCTAACTAATATCTAAAAGTAAGTATGTACTAACAGTGGTGAGGAATCCGGTTAGGCTGGTCGCGCGTTGTTTGGGAGTGGGTATCCTTTTTAGCCTTACCCTTCTCTCTGTTATGGTTGTTTCCCTCTCGGGTTATGATCTCCCATTAGCTTACTCCAAAGCTTAGCTATTCTGACTTATGATCGGTTTAGGGGGAACATGTGTTTGTGTGGTGTGTTCGGGCCACAAAACCCGAACCATCTTAACTTAAGTTACTCGTCCGACTATTAGGACGGTAATGAGTGTTGTATAACGAGCTTATCATGAGGGTGACATCATTCTCTAGGCTCACCAGTGAATTAACAATGTTTGGGTCGGTTCCTAAGAGAACCGCTCACGTTATGTTATGTGTTGTTGATATAATGCAATTTCTATTGCGATGTTATTATGTGCACGTTGAAACGTGAAAAGTGTTGTTATGTGTTGTATGTAGTGTATGTTATATGTTGTAAAATGTGGAGTATGTGGATCATGGATATGAATCCCAGTTTGTGATAAGAGGCGTTTAAGGATAACCCGAATAACGGGTAAGTGTCGTCTATTAAGGAAGTAGCTCCATTAGAGGAGAAACACTCTAGGGGTAATGAATACCATGAGTGACCTATCAAGTATGGATATGTTATCTGTTTGTTGAGCCCATTGAGGCGGGATGATTCGTGTTGTGTGTTTTAAGTTACATGCATGATTTAAATGTAATCAACCGCATGCTAAGACGACAATTAGTTGTGCGTGGCCCGGTAGCATGTGGGCTGCGGGATTACCATACCAGCAAAGGTGCTGAGCCCCTTGGGGGCCACCCTTTCTCTTCTCTTCCTATTTCAGGTACAAAGAGCTGGAAGCCGTTCGAGAGTAGGACGGGGTAGTCGTTGTACATGGATAATCATTTAAGTTGTATATATATGCAGTAGGTGTAGTAAGACCGAAATTGTTATCGGCATTAGTATGTGAATACTCGGTACAGTTGGAAGGTGTATGTTGTTTCTATTGTTAATGGAAGGGTCAGTAATGTGTGGTCGCTCGGGAATCTAGTCCATCAGACCGGTACAATGTATATGTAATAGCCTTGTTAGCCACGTTGGTGGTTAACGGCGTGTAACACCAACGACTTAAGTAATGTGATGAAGAATATTTTCCGCTGCAGATTGTTGTTATGTGTTTATTGTTGGATGGGGTGTTACAGTAATACTTAAAGATTAGATATTATGAAGATGTTTTTAAGTGAGAAAGCAAGTTTGAAAAAGGTCTTGGAGAATAGCAAGTCAAAAATTGCTCTTACTACCAATATGTGGATTGGTTCAAATCAAAATAGAGATTATATGAGTGTCACTGCTCATTACATTGACCAACTTTAGGTTTTGCATGACAAAACAGTAAGGTAATATTTTATTATCATTATTCATTCTTCATTAAATGATTTTTCAATTCTGTTTATAACTTTATATGTTTGTCCTTTGCTTTTTTTACTTAAATCTTATAAGCTAGATTAAGAACCATGCATGCTGATTTGCTTTATACGGTTGCTGTTTTTTAGATTGTTTTAGTGAATATATCTTTGAATTTTAACTTAAATGTAGGTTTGCTTATGTTCCTTGCCTACATACAAAAGATACCCTTACACAAGTGTTATTGGATATATTGAATGGGTACAACTTAGTAGAAAAGATTTCTTCTATAGTGGTTGATAACCGTAATACAAATGATGTTATGATGGATGTTCTAAAACCTAGATTGGGCGAGGAATTAATCATTAATTTTGAGGGGAAAGTTTTTACATTTGAGGTGTACTGCTCACATCTTGAATTCGATTGTGCAAGACCTGTTGGTGTGATTGGTGATGGGATTGAGAGGGTCCAACATTTTGTCTCATTTTGGGTAGCTACTCCGAAAAGAATGGAGATGTTTGATGAAAGTGAAGTCCATGAAAGTTAAAGAAGCTAAAAATTTGTCCCTTGATTGTAAGACTAGGTGAAATTCAACATTTTTTATGCTTCAGAGTGTTTTGCCTTATAAGGATGTGCTTTCTAGTCTCATACGTCAAAGCCCCCGTCTAAAACTCACTCTCCCAACCCAAAATGATTGGGATTTGGCTGCACTAGTTTGTGAAAAATTGAAAAAGTTTCATGATGAATTGACTGAGTTATTCTCTGGTAGAAGATATCCCACTTCAAACTTGTTTTTCTGACAAGCATGTGAAATTATACTTGCTATTAATTCGTGGTCACAAAGTGACACACAAATCATCCAAGATATGGCAGGAAAAATGGTTGCAAAGTTTGATAAGTATTGGCTGTCAATTAATGAGGTTTTAGCCGTAACAACTCTTTTGGATTAAGGAAGAAGTTGGAATGCGTTGAGTATTATTTCCTAAGATTTATGGTGACATGGTAGGGGGGCGGATTAGTGAAGTGAAAATGAGTTTGTATGATCTGTTGTATGAGTATGAAGATAGCATTTTGTTTCACTAGTAAAAACAAAAAATCATTTGAAGCTTCTAAATATAAGACGGTTCTAAAAATAAGCGTTGCAAAAAAACAAATTTGAGACGCTTCCTAGATATAACCGCTGCAAAAAATATATAGATATCATATTTTGAGGCGTTTGTTATTTTAAAGCGCCTCAAAACATATAAAATTTAGTTCATGCAACGGTTACCTGTTACAACTGCCTCAAAGAAAAAGAACAAATCATAACCACTTTGCAAACAGTTAAAAAAATCGCGTGAATGTATCTCTTTCATTTATCTTTGAATTTCGCGGGAACCTGTAAGCTATATATGTACAGTCTAATTGCCTTTAAAGTAACTTCTTGTTGTCTAAATCTATTATATATTATACTTTTGTTTGGACAAAAAGACGAGTAACTTCTTGTTGTCTGAATCTGTAATATACTATGATTCTGCTTTAAAAAAACAGACGAGTAACATGCACTAAATGTGTAGTTTAAGTATCAACCATGAAATTAACGGTTCCCTTACCAGCGATCTGCAGGAAATTCGAAGAGCAATACTTAGGTACTATATTCCAATCTTCAGTGGTAAAGCCTGCTCAGGATCATCCCCACCGCTCTCTGGAAGGCCGCGCCTATCAACATGCGAGGCCACTGATCTTATCAGACGCCCACCACTTGCGGAGATTAAAGCGGCAGTCTGGTCAATCGAGGGTAACAAGTCCCCAGATTACGATGGTCTGAATTTTAACATCATTCGAAGCGTATGGAGCATAATAGGCGGAGACTTTTCTAATACCATACTGAGTTTTTTCGATTCAGGCAAGCTTCCTAAAGGAAGTAATGTCACGTGGATTACTTTGATTTCCAAAATTCTGGAAGTAGTGAGAGTTGAAGACTTCCGTCCCATAAGTATGATCGCACTACTAGAACACAGATCTTTGGTGACGACAATAAATCGTTACCAAAAATCAAAATCGTTACTAATCTAATATATTGTAATGATAAAAGTCGTTACATGTCATTACACGAGATGGTGTAACTAAAGATCAATTTGTTTATTGTAACAACTTTTATTCGTTATTAAAAGTTATATTGTTACTAAAAATATGATTTTGTAACAATTATATCGTTACTGTAGTCTTAATTTTTTTTAAGTCTTTAATACTATCTTTGGTAACGAAATTATTGTTACTATTAACAAGTATAATAACGATATTAAGTCGTTACCGGAAGCTTCGTAAGAAAAAATATGATTTTTATAGTGTCAGGTCGGTTTATAAGGTGATATCAAAGATTCTATCAACGCGTCTAAGTCAAGTGATTGGAGAATTAATTCAAGGCACTCAGACAACATTTATCAAAGGAAGATACATTTCAGAGGGGCCACTTATTACTAACAAGGTCATCTCGTGGCTGAAAGCGAAGCACAAATCGGGCATACTCCTGAAGATTGATTTTTTGAAAGCGTTCAACTGTCTGTCTTGGTCTTACATAGACAAAATGCTATGGTTCTATGGTTTTAATGAGACTTGGCGCAATTGAATAGAAGAATGTATCAGCATCTCCCAAATCTCGGTTCTGATCAATGGTACACCCTCTGCCCCAATTAAACCAAATAGGGGAATCCGGCAAGGGGACCCCTTGCCTCCACTGCTATTTGTACTATGTGCAGAGGGGCTGAGCTGAATTCTCGAAGAAGCCTATTTCTCCGGAGTGCACAATGGGTTACATGTTGGTATCAATGAAGTCCTGATCTCGCATCTTCAATATGCAGACAATACGATGATTTTCTGCTCCCCAAGTAGTACGGAACTTGAGACCGTCAAAATGTGCATTCTAGTCTTCTCGGAGATGTCTGGCTTAGAGGTCAACTGGAGCAAATCGGCGGCCATCCCAATCAACCCAACTCCGAGTATTCTCAACGCAATCCAGGAAATATTGGGCTGTAAGATCTCTCTTCTTCCGTCAATCTATCTCGGTTTTCCAATTGGAGCTAATCCTAAAACAGCCGCAACCTGGAGGCCGGTATTGACAAAAAATGAAATAAACTTGCGGGATGGAAAGCAGCCACTCTTTCGAAGGCAGGAAGGTTAGTGTTGATGAGGTAAGTGTTGGACAGTCTACCACTTTATTATCTCAGCCTCTTCCGAATTCCTAGATTGGTAGTAAATGAGATATATCGACTGCAACAAAATTTCCTATGGAAAAAAGGGGACCGTCGTGGCTTGCCTCTCATGGCATGGAATCGGCTTATGAAGCCTAAAGAGAAGGGCGGATTGGGAGTGACAGACTTTGAAACCAAGAATGCTGCTCTCTTATTTAAGTGATGGTGGAAGTTCTCCAAACAAGATGGTAAACTTTGGAAAAACATAATCTGCTCTATTTACAATGTTGATATTCAGCTCCCAGTCACAGACAACAAGTGGAAGGCAGTTCGAAGAAAAGGCCTATGGGGGACTATTCTCTCTATCAGCACCTGGCATCCGTCTCACGAGCAGATACTAGAAAATAATATGAAATGGGTGGTTGCGAATGGAGGTCGCATTCGTTTCTGGCATGATATGTGGGTAGGATCACATGCTTTAAAGATATACTATCCTCGGCTATACTCAGTAAATGAGCAGAAAGATGCCTTCATAAATAACGTAGGGTGTTGGAATGGTGTGGAGTGGGAATGGACACTTATTTGGAGAAGGCCTCTCTTTCTTTATGAACGAGTGCAAGCAGACCACATGCTTGACTTGATTAACTCTTCTGCACCAGCCTTCGAAGAAGAAGAAGATAGCATAAGATGGATGCTGACTCCAGAAGAAACATATTCAAGCAAATCCTTTTATGAAGCAGTTTTAGCGGTGAAGCATCCAACAACAGTCGATTGGTGCAGAGCTTTCTGGCGGAAGCATGCTCCCCCCCGAATCGAATTATTAAACTGGTTTCTGCTTCAAGGTCGACTGTAAACCAGAGATGCCTTGTTTGCTCGCAATCTGATTTCCCTTGGACAGTTGCGCCGTGCTTTCTGTAATCTTGCAACTAAAACTGCCGACCATCTCTTTATACACTGCAAAGCAACCCAAAAACTCTGGAATCTCATACTTGACTGGTGAGGAATAGTTTTCATCTTCCCGCAAACTCCTTTGGTCCTTTTTGAAGCATGGCAAGGCGTGGCTATTCTGTCCAAACGCAACTCCCTTTGGCTATCTTCCCATCTACATGCGATTGGTACCATTTGGAACCTAAGGAACAAACTGATTTTTGAAGGCAAGAGCCCAAGATGGGACGAGGCAGCATAAAGTATTAAACGATCTAGCTTGGAATGGTGCAGCCGCGACATCAAGTTTCCATCTCACATTGTTCTATCCTCTAGGAACCTCTTCTCCCTTCGTTCTTCGTAATTGTTTTTGAGTTATTGCATTGTCTCATTGTATCTAGGCAAGAAAGGCGTTCAACCATAGTATTGCCATATCTAACTGGTGTGACCAGCAACTCATCAAAAAAAAAGACATCAAGTTGAACATTAAAGTTAGCACAAACATGAAACTATAGGAGCTGCCAGGGGCGGCTCTGAACAAGTGTAACAGGTGACTTGGAACAGGGCCCCCAAATTAGTGGGGACCTATTATTTTTAATTGGTCAATTATCTTAAAGTGAATACCTTATTTAATAGAAAAAATAAATAATAATTGATACAGTATTAAATAATTTAGAAGATAAATAAATGAATAAAATTATTGGTCAAACTGTTTATATTCTAGTATAGTCTATTTAAAAAAGAAAGAAAAAAGCAATACCGATATATAGATCTTTTTTCTTTTTCTATGTGATTAGTGACAACATCTTCACCTACCTTTCTTCTATTATTTAAATCCTAACGTCTAGTTTTACTAAGATTTTGTTGTAAAGAATGCTAGCAAAATGAGTATTTTAAAATGATTATTTAATAATGTGTAAACTTCTTCTATTTGTCTATATTGTTATATTTTAACATTTTATCTCATTACATGAAATACCCCAAACCTTTATATGTTGTTTAAATATTAAATCATGGTATATTAAGGCTAAAAAGTGCCTTAGAAACATTAGTGAACAATTTAAACCATAGTAAACACAATTAAATACCTTAAAGTCAATATGGGCGAAAATGTGCTCTAAGCTTGGGATAATCTTGGTTAAGACTTAGTAAGCTTACCAAGACCTTATTTACATGTTAATGAACATATTAAACCAATTACCAAAGAAAACCAAGCTTGAAAACAAGTTAAAACACAAAATGTGCTTTAAGGAGTCTTAAAGCACATTTTTGAAAAATTGTCTTGTAAATGGGTTTTGAATGGCTAAATGTCCATCATTACTCTTTAATTAACATGTGTACTACTTAGTAACACATTTTGAGGTCTAAATCAATGGGAAATCAAAAATTTCACAATTATGTGCCTTGGTTAGTGAATAGTAACCAAATAGTGCTAGTTTAAGACTTTGGTCAATGAAAGTCAATTAGATGGTCAACAAAGACCATAAAACACCCCATTTGACTAAGGGGGCCTGTTTCCATGTGTGACTCACCACACTTAACAAACTAAATAAAGAAGAAAGCAAAAGTAAGTAAATTCACTATTCACCTTTTTACTTAAATATCTTTCAAAACTTACCTCTCTCTTCATTCTCTTCTTCCTTTCTCATTTCCCACCGTCTCCAACCTGCATCCTCTCTTCTTCATCGGTTTTACTACAGTCCACACACAATACTCCACCTTCAACCTCTTATATCTCCTAGCTCCATTTACCAAATCAAATTCCAAGACCACCATTCTCTTAGTTAAGTCAAGCTATACATCTTGTCTTTTCAAATCATCAAAACCTTCATTTCGGTGCCAAGAGGAATCACCATGGAAGGAGCTTGAGCTTATATTTTTATGCCTTGTTGATCACCTTTGCTTCAAGGTAAGGAAAAACCAAAGGAAACTCCATTTCCTTCATTTTTTTGTGTTGGCCGAAAATCACCATTGATGGTGTCTTTATCTTGATTTGTTTTAGCTTCATTTTAATCTTCCAAGGGCTTGGTGGAGTCCTCTCTTGCCACTTATTCAAACTCTCTTCCATTTCCAAGGTAAAACAATTATCTTAATGCTTTAAAATAATATATAACTTAGGGTTTATAATGAGTTTAAGCATGAAGCTTGAATGCTCATTACATTGCTTGTATATTGATTAGAAGTTGGCAAACAATCAAAGTCCTTGCCGATTTTTAATCAAAGAGGGAGCAAGGAGAAATAAGTGAGAAAGTTGTGAAGGAAAAGAGGTAAATGTGCTAACCTAATGTAGTTTGATGCATTAGGAAAAATGAGCTTATGTTGTTTATTAAAACTACTTAAGGAGCTAATGGTAAATGAGTTAGTAAAATGCTCTCAAGGAGTTTATTAAGGGCATATGTGTTGTTGGGTGTATTTGCAGGTCAAAGGCAATATATACATGCGGAAATTCAGTGTTTATGGTTTATGTTATTTAAGGGCCTAAGTGCCAAGCAATTTAAATTATGCACTATATTGTGATGTAGTGTAAATTTGGGAAGTTTTGTGTGTGAGAATGTTCTTGATGGATTTAAGTGTTCTTGGATGTTTAATGGTGAAAACAATGTGTTTTGGTGTAACAATGTATTAGTAGAACCCATGTCAATATTTGGATAATGTACAAGAGGTTCTAAGTGTTTAAAATGAGTTTTGGTGAACTAGGAAGTGTTAGAAATGAATAAGTGTTCTACTAGAGAGGAAAACATGTCTTAAGGTGTTCTAGAGTGCTAAAAGGATTTAGGCATTATCTAGGAGGTTTTAGAAGTCAAATGAGTGTTTTGGGATACATCAAAGTCATGGTGAGATTGTGTTTAGGATTTATGCAAGTTTTGGTAAACAATGAGGAGGTAAGGTGTTGTAAGGAAGAGGTGTAAACTTGTGGAGAAATTTCAAGGAGTGGCATTAAGGAGTTTTGGTTTGTAAGAAAAGATGCTTGAGAGATGATGTTATAGAGGTGAGAAAACATATGAGCTAGTTGATATCATAGGTGTGGAACACCACTTAGGAACTTAAGGAAAAAGATATCACAAGTGTTGATGAATTTTGCAAGAATTGGGTGATGGTTTAGACAAGGAATTAGAAGAGGTTTGAGGTGCCAAATTAGTGTTAAAACATGTTAGGATTTATGTAGAAACATTAGGAGAAGGTTAGGTTTGGATTGGAGGTTGAAAAGTGGCTGAAAAACAATGTTCTGGAGTGATTCTGGAGTGGTCCGGGTTTGCAAACAAGTACCTAAACCCGGACCACCCCAAAAACATACCCGAGAGTTCATGTCTGTATGTGGTCCGGGTTTGTATCCCGGTACACAAACCCGGACCAGGTGAAAATGTAGGCAGATAATATTGCGATGAGATGGTCCGGGTTTGTAAACTCGGACACAAACCCGGACCACCCTAAAAATGTTCCAGAGAGTGTTTTTAAGCATTTCCAAGGTGGGGATTTGAATGTTAATGATAATATATGATTGTTAGGAGATGTTTGGTGACTTTAATGACCATTAGAAGGGTGAATAAGTGTAGGTAAAGTGTGAAAGTATATAATATAATTATGTGAAGTAATTAGCTAACTATAAGTCAAGCACAATAATTAACCGACATTACTAAATGTGTATAGGAGTTGCCTACGGTGGAAACCAATCGAAGCATGGACCAAGGTATGGTTTTCTTGCAGTCTGTTGCCTACCGATTTACACCGGCTTGTGTGTTGTTTGTTTTTCTGTGTGTTTATGACCTTGTAAGACTTAAGTCATGAAATGAGTTTACAGTTGTTAATATTATTGTGATGGTGAGTTATGTCTCATTTCCCTTGTGTGTGTCTAACTAGACCCAAACACTTGCTTGTGAATTAACTTATTAAGTTTCAATGATGGGACTACTAACAAGTGCTAACGGGGGAAGTGAGGAGTCCGGTCGTTCCGGTGAGTATGGGAGTCGATGTCATAACCGGTTCGATTCTCTTTGTATGTTAAGGTTGTTTTCCTTTTTGGTTTCCAACCTCCCTTTAGCTTATCCAAGGCTATCTTACCGACTCACGTCGGGCCATAGGGGCATACTATGTTCGGTGTGCTTGGATTACTATATCCGACACACCTTGGGGTTAAGTTATCCGTTCAATCTAACAGGACGGTAACGAGTTATGTAACGAGCTTAGCATGAGATTGGCAACATTCTCTAGGCTCTCCAAGTGATCTAACTATGTTGGTTCGGTTCCTAAAGTGAATCGTTCTTGTTATGTTACGTGTGTTGTTGTTGCTATGCATTATTCTTGCTATGCCATATATGTCGTGTGTTAAAAATCAACGCCATGTTATTATGACAAGTAGTTGCGCGTATCCCGGTAGCCGATGGGCTGCGCGTTAACCATACCAGCCAAGGGTTGCTGACCCCCTTTGGGGGCTCCATATTTATTTGCAGGATGAGGATCGAGGAAGCGGAATGGCTTTAGATATTAGGTTATGAAATACTCTTGGTATGTTTTGGATGTTGGGCCCGGGATGTGTCTGTGCTCCCGTGGCGTTATATTTTGGATCCGTTGTTGTTACAGTGGCGGTATATTGACGGTTTACAGTGATGGGTTGTAATTAAATACTCGGTAATGTTGATTATGTATTTATGGTTATTAGTTCTATGCTCGGGAGTCTGATCATCAGACCGGTACAATTTGTATGTATTCTGCCTTGTTAGCCACGTGGGTGGCTAACGGCGTGTAACACCAAACCGTTTAGTTATTGTATTAGATGTTTATTTCCGCTGCGATTTCAGTTATTGTTAAGTGCGTAATAGGGATGCTACATTACATAACTTAATACAAATTTTGTTGTGACACAAGCAAATTAATATTTTTATATTTTATATTTTATATTTTATATTTAAGTTTAATTTATGTACGGCCCCATAAAATATTCAACACAGGGCCCCATAAATTACCGGGCCGCCTGGGAGCTGCTATTATTACTTACGATGCAGTTTTGCAGTTTTGCTGTATTTTAATGGCGCTACTCCTACTACGAAACCACTAGCTTCATTCTCTTTGTTTTTTCTGAATACAATTTAGTTGTGACCCTGCTCTACTCGGTTATGATATTAGGAAACTTTCAGTCCTTACATATAGATTTCTATCCGCTAGAATGATATACTTCAAAATTTATAGTGTGTAGTTGTTTCTGAAATAGAGGAGTGATAGTGTATTTAAATACTATGGCTGAGCCTATCATGAATTATTTAAACACTGGGTTGATGTAAATTGGGCATCTTTTCGCTCAGATTAAAAGTTATAGTGTATTGGTGGAACAGATCTTCATGAGTGACATACGAAAATCGGATGTCTAACTTTTATCTATGAAAAACTTTTCTAGTCCGTAATATTTTCACAGTTTCCGGGAAGTCATTAGCAGTACGTACTTTCATTATTTTCTTGTGCTAGAACTGTTTATTCTGCTTGATTAAGGTTTGGTTTTTGGAATGTAGAATTCATCAACTGTTTCTCTCTTTGATTTTGCACTTAGTAAGTTCTTTCAGTGCAATAGCTAATTCATGGTAGTGACTACTTCATCTGGTTAAAGAAAGGTTGAACAGTTGGCTCTCATTATTCCGTATTGCAATTTCTATGCCTAGGAGTCTGGTAGTGGCACTTGTATTTTAGTTGGTTCCATTTTTCAAACACTGGGTGTGTAATGTTGTATTTGATGCTGCTCCTTAGTCTTCAAACAAACTGGTTTAATGCAAACCTGATTTCATGTTTGAATGTGCGGAGTGCGCTTTGACCGTTGGAGGATGCATCACTGTGATATGCTTATTTTTTTGATAATTGGCTGGTTGTCCAGCTTACATAGCAGTACTGAGGCATGAATGCCTTTCCCGCTTAAAGACATTTTAGAGAAAATACATAGAGCAAAGTACATAGTGTCATAACGTTACTGAAAGGGGCAAATATCAAAGTAAGAGCAGCTGATTTGTCTTCACAGACTAGGTGGGCTGTTAGACTATGTGTTGAGGTGGATCTTGCTCCATTCGTAGGCCAGCCGCTTGTTGGTAGCTGCTGTATTGATCTCCAATCTGTATGTATATCCTGCACCCCATTCGAAATCATCCATGGATGCCCAAGCTAAGTATCCTTTCACATTTGAAACATTCTTTGGGAGTTGTTTGTTCCGTCTTGCTGCGGTATGATGGGACAATCAAAACGACATCTCTTGAACCATCTAATGCCGGGTGTTTCGAATATGTTGATGCCGGGGGTGTGTGGTTTTCATTCTTGCTTTGGCCGCTGGTCGGGAGATCTTGCAGGTGCCACCTTTTGCCAAAGGAGATGGTCTCGGAAACTGTTTAGGGGTTGGCTTATTCCGGGCTTGATTATCACGCTGTTATACCCAAAATTTTGACCCCCCTGGTTAGGGTCCACGAGGTCCTGGTGATGTGAGGGGCATTTTAATCGAGTAGTGAGGGATTCCGGCTCGAGCGGCGCATCCCATGGCATGAGGAGCAGCTCCGTCATTTTCAGGGGCGTTTTGGTAATCTTTAAGGGCTCCTGAGACCTCCTATAAGCTTTCTCTCTCCTCCAAAGGATGCCCAAATCAGCTTGAAATGCTTTGATATTTTAACCCATGATAAAGGATGACATTCTAAGCATAATGGCGTTGGAATTTTGATTTTTCGAATTTCCAATAATTTTCTAGCAATTTCCGACTGAATCTGACGAGAAATTCAATTTAAAAATATTCCAACATTTAAAAAATCCGATTCTACTTCAGAAAATTCATAATTTCCATCCTTGACACGTGGTTAAAATTTCACAGCAAAATTCCTTTGGGAAGTCACTTAACTAAAATATCAAAAAATCTTACTTTTACTAGATTTTCTTTATCTTTAAGAAAGTCTATATAAGGGGATAGGTTTTTGGATAAAATCAGAACCTCATATGCTCAAGAACCCTAGAGAGTCAGAAAACACAGCCTCCTCTCTCTCTCTCACGTTTTCCAACACCCGGCCACCCAAATCATACCGAAAATCCCCCGAAATCACCATCTAAACACGTTTTCCAATCCCCAAAGCATCAATAGTCATCAAAACCCCACAAAAACACCACCAAAACGTGAAGAACAGCAAGAACAACCAACAACCAGAAGCTTGGTTCGAAATCCTTTCGGGTCTGCCATCAACGAAGCACTCGACGAATCCCGGTGTGAAGAATCACCTTGAATTCGAAGGTAAAACAGGTTACAACTCTACTTTTCTAATTCCCCACGACCTTATTAACTCTCTGTCAAATTTTGGGCTCAAACCAACCTTCGTACGCTTCTGTATTGCTGTTTGTTTAAGCTTCTGTCCAATAACTTGTTTACTAAGTTTCGTGCTTAATTCGAACTCAAATTGAAAACTTTCAATCACTAACGTTTTGTACATCTTTCAGGCTACACACCCATAAAATTTGAGCCAAAAACACCTTCGGGAACAGCCTTAACGCCGCCGTCCGAGGGCGGTCCGCACCCACGGACGTCATGTCCGGGGTCCCGGACTCCTTGTCCGTAAGCCCAGACGCCCACGGACGGCGGCGGGATTTTTAAATTTTAAAAATTTAGGTTTTCTAATAATGTCCGGGCCCACGGACAGCCTGTCCGTGGCCCCGGACTTCACAATTTTCTGTTTTCTGTTTAATTCGACTTTTATTTTCATATAGGTTAACTGGGGTCCGTGGTCTCGGACATTAGGTCCGTGGCTACGGACGGAAACAAGATTTGACCTAATTCTGCCTCCGAAACCCTAGTTTAGGCAATTTTAATTTCCACTTTAATTTTCTGTCAAAAAATGTAAAAAAACACAAAAAAACAGAAGCTCGCGCACTTAGGTTAAAACGACTCGTAATAGGTCGTAAATAAACCAAGTAAAGGAAAAACGACCTAGGAAGGGTAATGAAAGTAATTGAACCCTAATTAAGTCGAATATCAAGCCCCCGAACCCGAACTCTCCTTTCCTAATTTAATCTAGGTCAAAATTAGGTGGCGACTCATAATAGGTTCCAGTGAGCTAGCCTAGGTTTTAATAATTAATGTTATATGACATAGTTATTAATCTTAGGTTATAAGTGGACCTAAAACCCGATTAGATCCTAATCAACTTTAATCAACATAGGATAGGGTTTAAAATCGAGGCTCACAGACTGGCGACTCTGCTGGGGACAAAATTCTTAATTTTAACTTGTTTAATTTTAAGAAAGAGGGCTTAACTCGAAAATGTTTATTTATGGCTTTATTACTCTGTTTGTTTACTTTCGTGCGCACTTTAATTTTCTGCACCTTTGCATCATATGAGAGCGAGGGTCCACACAAACCAATTTCACCCCGGGACCCGTTTGAGGGTCCCCTGTCAGGGACTCACACCTTTTAGGTGATGTGAATAAGCGGGGGAAAAGAGGAGGATGTCGTCTAACCACATCCCCTTAATACCTGGGCTTTAGCCCCAAGCGTTTTCCTGGCAGTGTCCTTACCTAGCCCATTGTTTGGTCAGTCAAAGACCCGACCGTAGACGCACACCTTCAGGTGATGTGAAAAAAATGGGGAAGCCCAAAGAGAATAGCGTGCAAGCCCTATTCCTTTGTGGTGACCTGGGCCCGCGCCCCGAGCACCTCTCCGGATCGATCCATACCCGGTTCTATCTAAACGTCTAGTGAGGACATGTTGAATTTGTGTGGGCCTTGTTTGCTTGTATGATCGGCCCATTACCCAGCCTAGAGATTGATAGGAACTTCTCCTACATTAACCTAGCCCAACCCGAATTGGCGACTCCACTTGTTTGCGGCCTAGAGGTCCTGTTTGGTTTAATATGTGAGTCTTTTGGGCTTCGGCCCAAAAGCTTAGACTTAGGTGATTTCTCTTCTGGCCCAATTTGAATTATCCATTCAGTTCTAGGCCCATGAAAAACAAACCCACCTCAAGCAGTTCATGAGAATCCATCAGGCTTTTCCACTTCAAGGTTTATTCTAGTCTAGGAAGATTTTCCACTTGGGCTTTGGCCCAAAATCCTAGATATAGGTATCATCTTCTAGGCCCAATCAGAATTACTCGGTCCAAATTCTAATTCACATCTAGGACATGGTTTAAAAATCATTTCGACCCGTGCGCCCTATTTCTAGCCCATACACATTCTGGCCCAGGTGCCAAATTCTCAAAACACTTCGAGTACCACACTCATAACTCACCTCATCTGGGCCCACAACCAATTCATAGTTTTGGCCCACGAACTTTACTCTCAATCCAAAACTTCGGCCCATAGCATAAAACATTCGAATCCCAGATAGTTTGCATAATTCATTCCAGTTTCCGGCTTCAAGGCCCAACAAGAGCATCAAACGAATCTAGACTTCAAGGCTTATCCCTCGGCCCAGTGGCCCATTCACGGTCCATGTGATTTCTTTCAGCTTGTTTGCTCAATTTCTGGATTCAGGCCTACATGTCCGTTCTAGTCTAGGAATCACTCTAGTCTATGCACTTCACTCTCAGTTTGGCGAAGACTCAGGCCCAGTTACTTCCTACATAACCCATGGGCATTTTACAGGGCCCACTCGAAGCTTGGAAGGAAGACAATCATGGTCAATGGCGCCCCGACGGTCAACAGCTAGTCTTCAACACGTTGGCATCAGACTGTTCAACATCACTATTTCAGAAGTTTTCTCGATTTAGTAGTTTTCTTTTCTCAATCATTCTTCTAACTTTTATGGTAGTTAGCTTCCTTTATCATTTTAGATTACAACTTTTGATGTTATCTTTCCATTCGTGAATAAGAGCATAGTTCGATTTTCGTAATTTTTTGTGCATTCATTCAACAAAACAAAAAACACAAAAATTTGTTTTCTTTTTAAGGGATCACAGAGTAATCATTTCCCGACTATGGATGAAATGACTTGTCTTTTGTTTCTAAAAGGGTGAACATGTCCGTCCTCACACCATAGACTATCCCATAATATCCACGAAGCATTCCAAAATCCGCATCTATTTAAGTGTTGTCATAAACCCCAGGTCAATACTGGGGGCAATCTGAGTTCAGGATCGTCATCTTTAATCTTTCGTTTAAGCGTGTGAACTAGTCTCTGAGTGAAATTCACGAGAGTGTCTTGAGCGGAAAAACCATGAGTGAACGAGCGTGTCATTTTTACACGACTCCGGTGAGACCACATTCAAAGGTAAGGTAAACGGCATAACTCCGACCGAAGGAGATAATTTGTAAATTTACTCTTAGACCTGCGAAAAGTAACAAAGAACGGATACACAACTATCAGGAATGACGAAGCACCTAGGTACAACACCACATAGCCAAAAGCTTGTAAACCCTGTCATTAAACCCTAGGCACCCCCGCTGAGCCTTTCATATATCCCTTTTCGATATTATGAACTCCACAGAATCACCCAGCCAATGATGAATTACCGACCCGGTGACCAAAGGAAGCGAGGAGCCCGACTCTCAGATAACAATCTAATCAGTCCAAAGAAGCGATGCCGCTATCAGCATGACGAAGTGATCCGTAAATGGTCCCAAAGTGGCACAGGATCCAGAGAGCTCACATCAAAATAGCTCTCAAAACTCAAAACCGGGAAACACAAGAACCCCGAAGGCAAAGTCAAGAAAGGATCAAACAAGGAGGCAAAACCGAAGTGCCTCGAAGAAATCCAAAAGACGAAAAGAGAGATGGTGTAAAGGACAACTTCAAAAGTCCAAGTCCAGAAGCTCAAAAACAACGTCAACATGAAGCAGTTAGACGACTACAAGACAAGGAAGATGAATCTGAGAGAAGACGCAAGTTGCAGCTTTGGTCACCCACTTAAGCTCCACATACCTCAAATATCCCTCCATGGTCCCGTTGTCCTTCATCACACCCCGTGGCCACGTTATAAGCTTTAAAGACTTCCGACTTGATAGTTGTGTGTCCAATCACGTGAAAGTAACAGATGAAATGCGTAAATCCATCAAATATCGAATTCAATGGTTTAGAAGTTATGAACATGAGCGAGAAATGAGTGCAAACACCAACCACGTCAAGTGTAGGTTAGGAAGCACCACATCAAAGCATAAGCCTCGACCCTGTGAGGATGAGACTTGTTCGCACGTTTAATCAAAGAAAATACTGGGGGCAATCGATCGGAACGATCGATTGCCATGAACTCTAGCTCAGATTGTCCTAAGGAAAAATACAGGGGGCAATTGTTGGTTCCAATAATTGCCATGTCAACACCAATTAAAACCCAAAGCTTGAGCACCACCATCCCACCACAGGCACACATAAGCCCTTACCACCACACACACACTCTCAAGCCCGTCATTGGCCTTATCTCCACAAAAACATCAGGCCCGTCATAACCCTGACCTCTATCCAAAATCACAACCCAATCCCAGGTCTATCACAAATCCTGAACACCGACAAAAGCCTTCAGCACCACAACAAACACCACACGCTTCCACCAATGACATGTTCATTTTTTCAAGAAACAAGTTGCAGATATGGAATTTTTAGTCAGGAAATGATCATTTCACTTCCCTTTTTCAGCAGAGTCTTTCTCAAGCATTGCCATGTTGGACACATTTTTCAACAGTTTCTTGTTTTGGCAAGCTTCCAACAAACACTTTAGTTGCATTTTACAACTTTTGCATAACACCTCAACAATGCCAAGTTTGGCACCTTTTCCAACAGTTTCCTGTTTTGAACGAGTATCTTTCATATATTTTGATTGCATACATTGCCATGTTCAGCACTCCGGTAATCATTTTCATCATTTGCACGAGACCATTATCTTTCTAACTCATTTTTAGTTCGAGACCCAAAATCAGTGCGAGACCCATCATTTTCAAGACTTTAGTACGAGACATCTTCATTTAGTGCGCGACCCAGAATCAGTGCGAAATCCAGTTTTTTTCATCCGTTTAGTACGAGACTTCAGTGCGAGACCATGCATCTTCATCAGTGCGATACCATCACTTTCGTCAGTGCGAGGCCCATCATCTTCATCAGTGCGAGACCTATCACCTTCATCAGCGCGAGACCTATCACCTTCATCAGTGCGAGACCGAGCATCATCATCCAGTGCGAGACCAGTACGAGACCTAGTATCATCTTCAGTGCGAGACAAGTACGAGATAGAGCGTGATCTAAGTTGGCGGGGCAGAGGCAATAAGTCCCCATCTTAATGTCAACTTCTCGGGAGAAACAACTAGTGGGCAGTGGCAATAAGTCCCCTTGGTAATCTAGAAGTTATCCCAGCACCCCAGTTGGTGGGCAGAGGCAATAAGTCCCCATAGTATACCAACCAGGAGCATTGGAACGGGTTTCGGTCCCCAGAAGCATCCGAGCATCATCAGCATTATCATCAGCATCATCAACATCATCAGCATTATCATCAGCATCATCAACATCATCAGCATCATTAGCATCATCAACATCTCAGCATTCTTGCATTTGCATACCACCCAGTTATCACATTTTAGGTTGTCAACGCCTTAGAATCGCTTGACATTATCTCATTTCCACATTTTAGGCAGTCAACACCTTAGAGTAGTTTGACATCATATCATCATTATAGGTAGTCAGCGCCTTAGAATAGCTCGACACAATTTATCAGTTTTCGATAACATGCAGGGTCTTGGAAACATTTGAAATTTTGGGGTATCACTCAGGCATCAACTAGCCTTCTCACTTTCATTACAAAGTCTAGTTGACGGGGGGCAATCTGTTATACCCAAAATTTTGACCCCCCTGGTTAGGGTCCACGAGGTCCTGGTGATGTGAGGGGCATTTTAATCGAGTAGTGAGGGATTCCGGCTCGAGCGGCGCATCCCATGGCATGAGGAGCAGCTCCGTCATTTTCAGGGGCGTTTTGGTAATCTTTAAGGGCTCTTGAGACCTCCTATAAGCTTTCTCTCTCCTCCAAAGGATGCCCAAATCAGCTTGAAATGCTTTGATATTTTAACCCATGATAAAGGATGACATTCTAAGCATAATGGCGTTGGAATTTTGATTTTTCGAATTTCCAATAATTTTCTAGCAATTTCCGACTGAATCTGACGAGAAATTCAATTTAAAAATATTCCAACATTTAAAAAATCCGATTCAACTTCAGAAAATTCATAATTTCCATCCTTGACACGTGGTTAAAATTTCACAGCAAAATTCCTTTGGGAAGTCACTTAACTAAAATCGAAAAATCTTACTTTTACTAGATTTTCTTATCTTTAAGAAAGTCTATATAAGGGGATAGGTTTTTGGATAAAATCAGAACCTCATATGCTCAAGAACCCTAGAGAGTCAGAAAACACAGCCCCTCCTCTCTCTCTCACGTTTTCCAACACCCGGCCACCCAAATCATACCGAAAATCCCCCGAAATCACCATCTAAACACGTTTTCCAATCCCCAAAGCATCAATAGTCATCAAAACCCCACAAAACACCACCAAAACGTGAAGAACAGCAAGAACAACCAACAACCAGAAGCTTGGTTCGAAATCCTTTCGGGTCTGCCATCAACGAAGCACTCGACGAATCCCGGTGTGAAGAATCACCTTGAATTCGAAGGTAAAACAGGTTACAACTCTACTTTTCTAATTCCCCACGACCTTATTAACTCTCTGTCAAATTTTGGGCTCAAACCAACCTTCGTACGCTTCTGTATTGCTGTTTGTTTAAGCTTATGTCCAATAACTTGTTTACTAAGTTTCGTGCTTAATTCGAACTCAAATTGAAAACTTTCAATCACTAACGTTTTGTACATCTTTCAGGCTACACACCCATAAAATTTGAGCCAAAAACACCTTCGGGAACAGCCTTAACGCCGCCGTCCGAGGGCGGTCCGCACCCACGGACATCATGTCCGGGGTCCCGGACTCCTTGTCCGTAAGCCCGGACGCCCACGGACGGCGGCGGGATTTTTAAATTTTAAAAATTTAGGTTTTCTAATAATGTCCGGGCCCACGGACAGCCTGTCCGTGGCCCCGGACTTCACAATTTTCTGTTTTCTGTTTAATTCGACTTTTATTTTCATATAGGTTAACTGGGTTCCGTGGTCTCGGACATTAGGTCCGTGGCTACGGACGGAAACAAGATTTGACCTAATTCTGCCTCCGAAACCCTAGTTTAGGCAATTTTAATTTCCACTTTAATTTTCTGTCAAAAAATGTAAAAAAACACAAAAAAAACAGAAGCTCGCGCACTTAGGTTAAAACGACTCGTAATAGGCCGTAAATAATCCAAGTAAAGGAAAAACGACCTAGGAAGGGTAATGAAAGTAATTGAACCCTAATTAAGTCGAATATCAAGCCCCCGAACCCGAACTCTCCTTTCCTAATTTAATCTAGGTCAAAATTAGGTGGCGACTCATAATAGGTTCCAGTGAGCTAGCCTAGGTTTTAATAATTAATGTTATATGACATAGTTATTAATCTTAGGTTATAAGTGGACCTAAAACCCGATTAGATCCTAATCAACTTTAATCAACATAGGATAGGGTTTAAAATCGAGGCTCACACACGCTTAAGGATATGTCTAAAGTTTTGCAAGGACGCTTCTGGATGAGGGTAATGACATCCAAGCCTACGTCCAAAATCAAGGCAGGCTTGAGCTTCAACAAGAGAAGGGCTAGGAGGAGCGGAGGTAGAGGAAATATTGGAAGGAGAAAGATCAAAAGTCGATGACAAGCTATTAGGAGAGAGAACCACTTCTAGATTAATACTTGGGATTTGGGAAGCGGGACAGGAGATAGGAGTTGGAGGGTCATCCGGCAATCGAAAGGGAAGAGGGTTGGGTAGGCTGTTGTGGCAACTAGAATGGGATGGGAGGTAAGGTGTAGGAGTGGTTGGAGTTTTTTCGGAAGATGCCAGATCCGTCTGTGGAGAGGAGAGTGTGGTGTGACGTGTTTCAGTTATCGGGAGAGGTGAAGACAGAATTGTCTCTTGGGTTTGTGGGATGACCGTTTGAGAAGAGAGAGAGGGAGTGCATGGGGAATGAGTGAGAGGATGAGGGAAGAGAAGACAGGAAGTAGTGGAGTTGTCTGAGATTGAGGAGAGGAAGGCTGAGGGTAAGGATGGGGTGTCTCGGAAGTTGGAAAAGAGGGAGGACGATGTGGCGGAGAAAGAAGAGCTTCCACTGAGGGACACGAAGGGATGGGATTTTGGGAATTAGCCACAGCGGGCGCCACAGTCATAGAGACTGGTTTCGGGGACAGCTCCTGACAGGGGGAAAAGAATAATTTTTTAAGGTTTGGTAGCGACCCTATATCGATGAAACTTCTGTTTAAATTTACATCGTTGTCCCACTGACTTTCCAGCTGGCCCACATCAATTAAAGCCGGTTCCTGCTGTTGGTCACGTAAGTCTGGCCCGACTATAAGCCTTCCGAACTCCCCATTCTTTGCCACAAGATTATTTAATTCATCCCCCTTATTGCTAGGTGCATTAGTGGGCTGCCACCTTATCTTTTGTAATGTCATGTGTAGTTTCCAGAGCATGTTTAAAATACCGACATTCCAATCTCCCATGCGTCCCATACAACTGTTCGATCGGCCAAAATCTTTTATAATTGATAAACTGTCATCTCCTTCACTCTTGGTTAATGTGTCTCGAATTTCCCAGGTGCCATTTACTATTCCGGACACCTTTTGATTCTCACTAGACCACGTGTCAACATTTCTTTTGCTTTGCAGCTCCTGGTCTTCCACCACTACCTCATACACGCCGACGTTCGTTGATCGACCTCCGTCCGGTATTCCTTGTCGCGGAGTTGTTTCCGCCGCGTGTGCACTTGCTTCATTTTTCTGACCGGCTAGGCTTTCCCCTACTTCCTCCGTCCAAACTTCGATAACACCAACCTTCCAAATCCTGCTATCAAAGAGGACCTCTATCTCCTCATTTATTATTTTGAATGTCATGGTTTCCAGGGTAGCAGATACCTCCAAGTTTCTTGGTACATTTATCAAGTCTGTCTCAATGATTCTGATCTTGCCGAGTCTCTCGAGAATATTTCTTACTGATTCCTCGCACCATGCTTGTGGGGGAAGACCTCTGATGACCACGTTGACTAACCGTTTGCCTTGCGCTCGGTCTTCCTTCCATGGTTCAACATTCCAGTTTTGGCACCATTTTTCTCGAAGGAGGAAATTGCGCATCCGTTCTTCAGACTTGAAGATAGCAATGAATTCACAAGCTGACTGTGCAATAATATGCTCTACATCGTCTCTTGCAGCCATTACCTCCTCAACTTGCTCTGAGTTTGTTTTAGTTTTAGTATAAATGACCACACCTCTGTCGAGTTTTGATATCAGTAATACTGATGGAGATAACTTCACTGGCCCCTTACACTGTTCCTCCATCGGCTGATGACTGGTTGGTTGACTCCCCCATGCTTTAGAACATGTGTGCGTTGAGTCATTGTGAACCTCAATAAAAGGAGGGGCTGGTCGTTGCGGTGGTGGTGGTTTGGGGATCCACACCCCACCGTCTTGATGTTGTCTACGGGGTCTAGCAAATTGGACTGCTAGTTTGTTTCCATCCATCCATAATCCATTGGTTTCCTTGATCGCATGTGCGGCATGTTGTTTAGACTCGTACTCGACCAACGCATACCTCGTGTTCGTGGCAATACGGCGTTTCACTGGCCTGTGCAGGTCCACAATTCTTCCGTACGCATCGAACGCTTTCCACAGAGTACCCAGCCTAGTCTCCTCATTTAGGTTGTCGATGAAGACTGTTGATGATTCCATGGCCTCTCTCTACCAGACGTGAGCTAGTGATGAAGTTTGTGACGCTTGGATTAAAGGTGTTCAGGTTTACCTATGGTGGAGGTCTGCTTTTCACTCTATCGTTGGGTTTGTTTAGTGTAAGGCGATTGAAGTGGTGGAAGGGCCGGATGATTTTTGTGGAGTTGCAGGTGGTTGTAGAGGTGGTACGGGTTCTTTTTGAGGAGCGATTGGTTTTTGTTGAGCTGGTGGTTGTTTTGAAGCTGCGAGTTGATTTTGTGGTGTTAGCTAATGTGCAGGAGTGGTGGTTCTTTGTGGTGTTTCTGGCTTTCTGGTGGCTTAGAGGGTGGTGGTTACTGGAGATAGACATGGCCAGGGATAGGGCGGAGGGGGGTGGGGGCGGAGGGGGGCGGGGGTGCGGAGAGGGTAAAAGAGAGCATTGTCTCTTTCTCGCTAAAAATAACTAAGGGTCTATGATGAGATGACCATCCCACTGTGATATGCTTATGTGTTGACATAAATTGCAATTGACTTGAATTTCAATTGAAACTATCATCCTCTAAAGGAAAGTAACTTTGTTTATGCATCAAAGTGGTTTAGAGCCTTTTTGGATGTTTCCACTTCAGTTATATTAAAGTAAGTTACGACATTTACATCAACTACAGTAACCAACTTATTTACATTAGATACTCCAATCTTTCCCGTGTAATATAACATATGAATGTTTGTGCATTATTTTCTATAATCTTCTTTGAGAAGTTTTGAACTATGTGTTGACTTGAATTTCAACTTAAACTGCCATCCTCTATAAGAAAGTAACTTTGTTTCTTCATCAATGTAGTTAGCCCATTTGGTTATTTCAACTTTCGCTTTAATTAGAGTAGCTTATGACAACTATATGAACTAACGTATTCGCATCAGCTCTCTTAATGTCTCTCTCTTATTCAGGCTTTAGTTAATTATCCAAACATGCTCTATTCTTGTAGCCACATTCATTAGATGCTCCACTCTTTCACCTATAATATAACATTTGAATGTTTGCCCCTTTTTTCCTATGATGCATACTTCGAAGCCTTCCTGTTTTTACCCGCCTTTCTATCTCTATGTACATCCTCTTTTAACTGTACATGCTTCCATTGTTTGTGTGTAACAACAATGGACATTTGGTGGTGTCTGATTGTTGGACTTTAGATCTGACTACAACAAGTGAGCTTTAAACTATAATCTTCTATGAGAAGTTTTGAGTATGCATTCTGAAATGGTCAGGCTTGCTATGTTCTTCTATAGTTTTTACAATGGACTTGAATATTATGAAAGTCATATTTACTACTGCAAGGCTAGTGAATGTTGTCTAGATCCAATAAATTTAGATTAAGCAGGGGAAATGATTCGTTTTGGAAACTATCTTTACTCCTGATATTTTTGGTTTTGGTGACTGGTCTAGCTTCCCAGATCCTAGGAAGGATATCAAATTCTGGGCTGGGTTTTTATCTTTATTTTAGATTAGGCAATATCTGGCTGATATATGGCTTATCATATTTTGATTTCCTTCTTTGTCCATAGTCTCATCAGGGTTTATCCAATGTTGTTTGGCCCTTAGTTATTTTCATTCTCTTCCTATAGTCTATAATATAGTTTGTGTTTGATTCATCTTTCCGTAGTTCTCAGATGCATAATGGTTACTATTTGGTATGTATATACATTATGTTGTTGAGGATTATTAAGTATGAAACTCAAATAAGGTAGAAAAAGCTTTAGCTAATTATTAAGAGAGAACCAACATAAAGATAAAAAGTTGTGAATGAGAAATTCAAAGAGGACAGGCAATGCCAGTGCGAGACATAATATGTAAAAAATTTCTCTAAGGCTTTTTTGATTTAAAACACTCTAGCAGCCCATTAATCTATAAAGTAGATCACAAACAGAACTTGAAACCTCAAATCCTAGAGCCAGACCATCCTACAACACACAGATTCTTCTGAAAACTACTTAAGTAGCATTAGAAGAAAATTGTTAACACTAAATCAAATTCTTACAGATAATTTACTACATGCAGACTTTTCAGATACATTAATGGTAGTACTAACAGCCCATGGCATCTCTTCAAAGCCAAAGAAAGCTTAATATATGAAACTATAGGAGCTGCTATTATTACTTACTAGGTAGTTTTGTTGTTTTGTGTATTTTTATGGCGCTATGCCTACCAAACTAAACTACTAATCTTTCAACATAACTGTACTACCAATTTCTCAACAGACATCAATATGAACATTAAAGTATATTAATGGATTGCAATTGACTTGTGTCAACCAAATATCGTATATCAACATATTGAGACACAATCAAGTATGAAATATGCATCAACCTGAAACAAACTCTAAACTTGCATTTTTGCTCAAGCTTGCCTCGGTCCAAAGCCACCATATACAAACATAATTGAACCTGTTTTCGCTTGGCTTTATAAATCTTGTTCATGTCATGATATTAAGCTGAGAACATGCTAGGATTACAAACTCTAATAGCTTCTGATTCTTGCTGCTTCAAAGACCAATTTCAGCAGTATAATCTTTTGAATTATACTCATTTTTTAATCAGTTTTATCTAGCTAGTGCTTAACTATGGGCAATCTATTACTGCATTTTGGGCTATTGCATAGCCTGTTTTGAGTTCCTTTTTTCACTGTTTTAGAAGTTAAATGAGGCAAAATCTGAATGTGGGTTTTCAGCATTAAATGAAGTTGTGGTATTTAGTGATGGTATGTACTAATGTAGGTATGAAATTCACTACCTAATTGTTCGTACATAAGGTCTTTTCTTATATATTAAGTTCTTCATCTGAAGCCTGGCCCTTTTGTTGCTTACTGGTGGTGTTCAGGTCTCTAGTCTTAAGTGTCCGTCATATCACAGGAGATTTTTTCTTCATATTAGAAAACCAAACAAAGGGAACGAAAAGGCCTTAGGTAGCAAACATGTGTGTACTGAAGAGTCACAGATAAAAATCACTCTTCAAGAAACCGTTGTTCAAAAGTTGGGTGATAAATGTAGACATCTTTATGATTACATCATATCTTTACCTTTGGACTCGTTCCCATTTGCGATAGACCTTGACAGCGAGGTGTTTCGTTATGATGGATAGTATCAAAATTTTTTTGTCACAAGACGGAATTGTTAGGCTTGTGAAGGGAGATCAGTTGGATATATCCATCATCCACACCTATTTAATGTAACACTTACTTTAAATTTATCACTATATTCATGATTTGCTTAATATTGTTGTGATAACATCTAATAGTCCCACTAATTACATTGATGCAGGTGTTTAGCCAAAAAGGTAAAAGTGAATAAACAAGAGCATTTCGGAATCATGTATACTGAACGAGTTCTGAAACTTATGTGAGATTTGATGCAACAACTGCACATCAATATATGACTGATTCATTGGTGAAGTTATGGAATAAAAGATATGTCTTCTTACCTTATCATCAAGGGTAAGAACTTTTCTAAATTAAGCAATATAATTATGCTACACTGAATGTATTTTAAAATTTGAATTTAGTGTAGTAATTATTGTCTATGTTGCTTGCAGAGAACACTGAGTACTTCTTGTGTTGTCCCCTTCTGATGGAAAAGTGATGGTGTTTGATCCAACTGGTCAAAGGACAGACGAGATAAACATTAGACCAGATTTACGAGTGTAAGTTTGTATAGATGCATGTGTTTTTTCTTGTTAGAAAATATTTGTTTTGTCTAAATCTTGCTATAAATAAGGATTTGATTCATATTTAAAACTTTGGTTAACATGGCAATCCTTATTGATCTTTAACTTCTATGGCAGGAATTAGCTTGTGTCTATAATAGTGTATTTTTGTAACATTTTGTGTTTGTTTAGGCTTGGAGTTGGTATTGTTACTAATCATGGTAGACTATTGTTTTTTAATTCTTTTTGTATGAGCTTTCAAGCACTATTTGCCAAATTTGGAAAAAGTTTAAAACTCTTTGAAACTAATTCACATGTATGTAAGTTTTTCATATTTCATCAATTCATTTTCAAATATTGAAATGTAGTACTAAAATATATTTTTAAATGTAATAGTGTCCAATACAACCTGGAATGATGAAGTATTGTGGCTACTATGTGATGAGATATATGTATGATATCGTAGAAATGCGTGGTTCAAATGCCACATTAAAGAGGTAACAATTTTGTTTATAAGTCGTATAAAACACTGACTTATACTTATTAGAATTTATATGATTTGCTCATATTCTTTTTTTTTTTTGTAATTGTACTTTTGAAGGCCTTTAGATTTTAATGGAAGTTATCCCGTGAATGCAATCAATGAAGTTACTGAAGAGTTGACAAAGTTTGTGATGGACACATGCTTATCTTGATGGTGGATATGGTCAAGTTCTTTGGTTAGTTATGTGCAGCCCTTAGTGGTGGAACAATTTACTAGTGGTATACAATTGAAGGTGTTTAGGACATATGTATATAGAGATTTGGTGTGGTTAATGGTACATAAATGGTTGAACATGTTTATTTTTGGAAGACTCTTCAAGGAGGTGTTCTTATATATATTGTCAAGAAATGTTTAGTATTATAGTGGATAATTTTTGGATATTGAAGGTGAATGGTTTGAAATGGTTTATATACTTTGAGTTCTGAAACTTGATTGATATAATAGTAATATATTTCATTATGTGGGATGTTCTGAAGAAGGATAAGTGTTGTTTCCTATATGTGATAAATGTTATTAAAAAAAGTAGCAAATTTTTGGTGTGTCAGTGTTGAAACAGATGAAGGTTTTTGCTATTGGTACAACCGTGGGATTTTGGAAAGTTTGTACATGTTAATGAGGCGGTTGTACATAATAAGCGCCTTAATACATGTGAATCTACGTAAATTTTTGGCTACATCTATATTTAGTCATAGGTGGCTACATGCACTGTGAAACCAATATGTACATATTTTATAGGTGTAATGTACAATTTTTATCTACTATATGTACAGGTAATGTAGCTATCTTTGGCTACATGTGGGTGTAGCCAAGACTTGTTGGTACATCTATTGAACATTTTGAGACACTTCTGCTGAACAACCGCCTCAAAAAATTGGTTTTTTGAGGCGCTTTCACAAAAGAACCGCCTCCATAGATTGGGATTTGAGATTTTTTGCAGTGCTTTCAATATGATTTGCCTCAATAAATAGGTGTTTTGAGGCGGCTGCAACCACCTAAAAAACTGTATCTTTTAGCATCCGCTTTATGTGAGGCGGTCAACAAGCGCCTTAAAAAGGTAAAAACAACCACCTCAAAATACATTTTTTCTACTAGTGTGGGGTGAAGAATATTCTTCAACTTCTACCCAGTCTAGTTTTCTAGAAGGTGAAGATGCCAATGAGTTAGATGATGAGTGGAGTTGAGTGAAGAAAAACAGGGAAAGGTCAATATAAAGTCTGAGTTGGACCTTCATTTGAAGGAAGATGCTTTGCCGAAGAGTGATACTTTTGATATCTTGAAATATTGGCATATTGAGCTCAAGTATCCGACATTGCCAAAGAATGCCAAGGATATCCTAGTCGTTCCAGCTTCGTCTGTTGCATTGGAGAGTGCGCTTAAAATGGGTGGTAGAGTTGTGAGTAATCACCGTTCTAGGCTTGCTACAAATACAGTGGAGGCGTTGATATGCATGAAAAATTGGATCTTAGGAGATTTTTGTTCGAGTAATAATGTTAGATTTTAAACTTTTCTAATTGTAAACTCGTTTGATTATTTTTTCATGTAACACCCCTACCGCTAATCACATCATTAACTCTTAAACTGTCTCATTCATCATTACATTAGCAGCGGAAATCCTAATACAAACAGTGGGTGATACGATGCCGTTAGCCACCCACGTGACTAGCAAGACCTAATTCAAATACAGTAACAGTCTGATAGACAAGAATTCCCGAGTACTTATATAATACAAACATCGTTCCATTTCTAAACCGTGTCATATACAATCCTCAAAGTCGCATTATACCGAGTCTACTACAATCCATTGCCGGTAACAAATTCGGTCTTACAATACAAATAATTACAAACGTAGTTAAATAAACTACCTATGCTTAGCAGCAATCCCCGTCCTACTCTCGAATGGTAACCATCTCCATTGTACCTAAAAAATAATAGGTGGCCCCAAAGGGGCTCATCACCTTTGTTGGTATGGTAGTCGTGCAACCCGCTACTACCGGGCCACACCCAACTAATTGTCGTCTAAGAATGCGATTGATTTTATTTAAATCAAAACATGAAATGCTGTAAACACATAACATGCTCGCATTCAACAAGTATTCAAACCATGTAATACAGTCAACAAGGCTAACACATTAAGTTTATTAGATTACATTACCTTGTTCTTCAGGCCATGAGGGTTTCTACCTCAATAATGCCTCATTCTCATTAAGCATATACTTATCCATCTTATTCGGATAATTTTTACTTGTTCTCTTAGATCTATAGACTCTTTCGGTCTCGATCTAGTTTTCTCAATTATTCTTCTCTTGAATAGTTCTTAAGTTAAGCCTCTTAGGCCTCCGGGCAGAGACACATATAGATCTCACCACTGGGCTTTTATTCTCTAGTCTCTTGGTTCATCTTTCACTCATAAACCATAATACCCAGCTTATCTCTTTAGACGGGTAAGCTCTGTCAGTCTTACTCCAACGGGCACCACTACGTGGCTCACGACCCCAACGGGCACCACCATGTGGCTAACGGCCCCTGACAAGGGAGTTCGACCACGGAATCAGAAACAAACGCTCTATTGTTTCCTCTTCCTTGCACACGTGACTCACAATCCCCTAACCCACTCCCAGGGTTAGTAATAATATATACATTAGTCAGAACATCTCTCTTGATGCCAACTCACAATCTTTGGGAGTTTTCCTAAGTCATAATATTCACCAATTTAAGGGCTGCCCCTATACTGCCATTATTTATAAGTTTTGGTTCTTTTTCTCATATTGAGTTGGATCCTCATATAGGAGGTCGACTAATCATAAAAAGGGAGTTTAATAGTCCTATATCTCTTATGTATTTTTCCATGATTAAATTATTTCACGATTCAACTCTTTCTACGAGTCACTAACCAACCATTAATCAATTACAAGTCGGTCTACAATACTCAGTTAGACCACTCACCTAAACAAGTATGGTTAACACATACAACAAGCATTATGATATATATATATATATCACACTTGAAGCAGGCTCCTAACTTCTTGTAGCAGTCTTGCCCTCGATGGAACTTGCCACACACTGGGCACTTCGGAGTAGACGCTGATGACGATGACCCACCTCTGTCTCTCGAACCCTGACAGTCCCCTGTAGACTGCTTCTTCTGAGAAGCATGCTCATCCCTCCTATCAGACTCCTCGGAACTCTGCTTCCTCTTCTGGTCCTTACCTCCCGACTGGCGGCCCTTCAGGTCGGCCTCCACTAACAGGGCAACGTCAGCAACGTCCCTGAAGGTCTTGTGACGTAGCAGCTTCACAACAGAGCGAATTTCTGGCCTCATACCACTCTCGAACTTCCTTGCCTTCCTATGCTCGTCGGGATCAGGTGCAAACTTGGACAGGCTGATGAACTTACGAACGTACTCCTCTACGCTCATATCCCGACCCTGGCGAAGCTGGTTGTACTCCAGAATGCGCTGATCCTTATACACGTCGGGGTAGAACAACTTATTGAACTCCCCGGTGAACTGATCCCACGTTTAGGGCTATGGGAACCTCCCCATCACAGACCTCCACCACTCCTTGGCCTCGGCCTTGAATAGGAAGGTGGCGAAGTCCACCTTCTACTCCTCCTCTGAGCCCATGACCCAGAGTAGGTCCTCCACCTCAGTCAACCAATGACTGGCCTCCTGGGGATCTCCTGCTCCATCGAATGTCGGAGGCTTCAGCTTCATAAATTCCTGAAGCGCCTACACATTCCTTCCTCCAGCATCAGCAGCCCTACCTCCGGCTGCACCACCACCACCAGCTGCTCCTCCTCCAGGGGCCCCTCGAGCTGCAACCGTCTGCAGCAGCTGAATCATGAAATTCTGGACTGCCTCAGCAACGTCGCCCTGAGGAGTAACTGGAGCTCTTCGTGGCGGCATTCTGAAAGTCCACAAGCAAGCAGTTAGACCACAAGTCTCCAAAGCACAGATGAAATACCCCCAACCTTTATATGTTGTTTAAATATTAAATCATGGTATATTAAGGCTAAAAAGTGCCTTAGAAATGTTAGTAAACAATTTAAACCATAGTGAACAAAATTAAATTCCTTAAGGACAATATGGGTGAAAATGTGCTCTAAGCTTGGGATAATCTTGGTTAAGACTTAATAGGCTTACCAAGACCTTATTTACATGTTAATGGACATATTAAATCAATTACCAAAGAAAACCAAGCTTGAAAACAAGTTAAAACGCAAAATGTGCTTTAAGACCTTGGTCAATGAAAGTCAATTAGATGGTCAACAAAGACCATAAAACACCCCATTTGACTAAGGGGGCCGGTTTCCATGTGTGACTCACCACACTTAACAAACTAAATAAGAAGAAAGCAAAAGTAAGTAAATTCACTATTCACCTTTTTACTTAAATATCTTTCAAAACTTACCTCTCTCTTCATTCTCTTCTTCCTTTCTCATTTCCCACCGTCTCCAACCTGTATCCTCTCTTCTCCATCGGTTTTACTACAGTCCACACACATACTCCATCTTCAATCTCTTATATCTCATAGCTCCATTTACCAAATCAAATTCCAAGACCACCATTCTCTTAGTCATGCCAAGCTCTTCAAATCTATCTTTTCAAAGTTCCAAAACCACCATTTCGGTGCCAAGAAGAAACACCATGGGAGGAGCTTGAGCTCATCTTTTTGCTCCTTGTTGATCACCTTTGCTTCAAGGTAAGGAAAAACCAAAGAAAATTCCATTTTCCTCTTGTTTTGATGTTGGCCGAAAATCACCATTGATGGTGTCTTTATCCTGCCTTGTTCTAGCTTCATTTTAATCTTCCAAGGGCTTGGTAGAGTCCTCTCTTGCCACTTATTCAAACTCTCTTCCATTTCCAAGGTAAAACAACTACCTTAATGTTTTAAGATAATATATAACTTAGGGTTTATAATGAGTTTAAGCGTAAAGCTTGAATGCTCATTACATTGCTTGTATATTGATTAGAAGTTGACAATCAATCAAAGTCCTTGCCGGTTTTTAATCAAAGAGGGAGCAAGGAGGAATAAGTGAGAAAGTTGTGAAGGAAAAGAGGTAAATGTGCTAACCTAATGTAGTTTGATGCATTAGGAAAAATGAGCTTATGTTGTTTATTAAAACTACTTAAGGAGCTAATGGTAATTGAGTTAGTAAAATGCTCTCAAGGAGATTATTAAGGGCATATGTGTTGTTGTATGTATTTGCAGGTCTAAGGCAAATATAATGTGGGAAATTCAGTGTTTATGGTTTGTGCAATTTAAGGGCCTAAGAGCCATGCAATTTAAGGGCCTAAGTGCCAAGCAATTTAAATTATGCACTATATTGTGATGTAGTGTTAAATGGGTGAAGTTTTATGTGTGAGAATGTTCTTGATGGATTTAAGTGTTCTTGGATGTTTAATGGTGAAAACAATGTGTTTTGGTGTAACAAGATGTTAGTAGAACCCATGTCAAAAATTGGGTAATGTATAAGTTCTAAGTGTTTTAAATGAGCTTTGGTGAACTAGGAAGTGTAAGGATGATTAAGTGTTTTACTAGAGAAAGAAACATGTATTAAGGTGCTTTAGAATGTAAAAAGGACTTAGACATTATCTCGGAGGATTTAGAATTCAAATGAGTGTTTTGGGATACTTCAAGGTCATGGTGAGATTGTGTTTAGGATTTATACAAGTTTTGGTAAACAATGAGGAAATAAGGTGTTGTAAGGAAGATGTGTAAACTTGTGGAGAAAATTCAAGGAGTGGCATAAAGGAGTTTTGGTTAGTAAGAAAAGATGCTTGGGAGATGATGTTATAGAGGTGAGAAAACATTTTGGGCTAGTTGTTATCATAGGTGTGAAACACCACGTAGAGACCTAAGAAAAAAATATCACAAGTGTTGGTGGATTTTGCAAGAGTTGAGTGATGGATTAAACAAGGAATTAGAAGAGGTTTGAGGTGCCAAATTAGTGTTAAAACATGTTAGGATTTATGTAGAAACATTAGAAGAAGGTTAAGGTTGGATTGGAGGTTGAAAAGTGGCTGAAAAACAATAATCTGGAGTGGTCCAGGTTTGCAAACAAGTACCTAAACCCGGACCACCCCAAAAACATACCCAAGAGTTCATGTCTGTATGTGGTCCGGGTTTGTATCCCGGTACACAAACCCGGACCAGGTGAAAATGTAGGCAGAGAGTATTGCGATGAGATGGTCCGGGTTTGTAAACTCGGACACAAACCCGGACCACCCTAAAAATGTTCCAGAGAGTGTTTTTAAGCATTTCCAAGGTGGGGATTTGAATGTTAATGATAATATATGATTGTTAGGAGATGTTTGGTGACTTTTAATGACCATTAGGAGGGTGAATAAGTGTAGGTAAAGTGTGAAAGTATATAATATAATTATGTGAAGTAATTAGCTAACTATAAGTCAAGCACGGTAATTAACCAACATTACTAAATGTGTATAGGAGTTGCCTACGGTGGAAACCAATCGAAGCAGGGACCAAGGTATGGTTTTCTTGCAACCTGTGTCCTACCGGATTACACCGGCTTGTATGCCAATGTGTTTTTCTGAGTGTTTGCCACCTTGTAAGATAAAAACATGTAATGAGTTTATAGCAATTCATTTATGTGGCGTACTTGTTTCCGTTACCATTTGACCTCAAATGTGTGTTAAACTTAACTAACCGACTCTAGGATCACATAAGAGATCGGTATTCGGATTTAACGACCCAAACCATGGGAACGTTCTAACCACGGCTATGCGTGAGTTAGTTGTGTACTGTTGTTGTGTGCAAGTGTGTGAACCTCCCTTGTGTGTTTAACCCGGTTGTAATACCTTATGGTGTGTGGATGTGACATGTTCCATAATGGAACTCTTAACTATATGTATATATATATTAATGGGGGGTGAGGAATCCGGTCGTTCCGGTCGCGCATTGTTTGGGAGTTGATGTATACAGTTTCTTTAGCTCTCTCTCTGTTGGTTGTTTTCCTTCGTTGGTCTTCAATCACCCTCAAGCTTAACCAAGGCTTTTCTGACTCACGTCGGGCCGGGGGATATGTACGGTGTGTTCGGTACTATATTGAGACCGACACATCTCAGTAAAGTTAATGTGTACGATGCGTTCGGAACTAAGTATTTCTGACGCATCTTAAGCGACACGTGTTCTCTTTGTATAACAATAAGTTATTGTGTAACGAGCTTATCATGGGAATAAAAGTTTCTCTAGGCTCTAATGAGATTACTAACTCACATTTGGGGTGCGTGTCCTCACGTGACCCTCTCAAAGTTATGTTGTATGTACGTTAAAATGAGGTATGTGTTGTATGCGGAGTATGTGGATCATGGATATGAATCCCAGTTTGTAAAAGAGGAATCTAAGTATAACCCGACTAGTGGGTAAGTGTCGTCTAACAAGGAATTAGCCCCATTAGAGGAGAAACCCTCAAGGGTTAAAGAACAAAATGAGTGATCTAATGAGTTTTGTTGTGCTGATTGATTTGTTGAACCCCATTGTCGTGGGTATGCAATGTGTTATGTGTTTATAGTTTTTCATGAATGATAATATATAATCAACCGCATGTTTAGACGACAATTAGTTGTGCGTGGCCCGGTAGCATGCGGGCTGCATGATTACCATACCAGCAAAGGTGCTGAGCCCCGTGGGGGGCCACCCTTTCTTTTCTTTCCTATTTCAGGTACAAGGAGCTGGAAGCCGTTCGAGAGTTGGACGGGGTAGTTGTTTGTTCATGGGTAGTCATCTAAATTGAGTATGTATTGTAGGTGTAGTAAGACCGAAATTGTTGTCGGCATTAGTTTGTAAATACTTGGTACAGTTGGAATGTATATGTATAATGAATGTTGGTAATGGAAAGAGATTGTAATGTGTAGTTGCTCGGGAATCAGGTCCATCAGACCGATACAATGTATATGTATTAGCCTTGTTAGCCACGTGGGTGGTTAACGACGTGTAACACCAATGAGTTAAGTAATGTGATGATGTATGTTTTCCGCTGCTAATGGCTTTTAAGTGTATTGTTGTAGTTGGGGTGTTACAAAAAGTGGTATCTCGCTCTGATGACTGAATTACCGAGCTTAGGAAGTACCGAGTTAGGATTTTAGTACTTTGGGTTAAGGGTTGAGTGATAGCGTGAGAGATACGCTAGTTAGGAGTACCAGTGAATACTGGAAACCTACAATATCCTTCCCGCCCTCCACAATCCCTCTTTTGTAACTTGGGAAGCAACGCTAGAGAGATGAAAGTCCTCTCTTACTCGGGAATACCCGATCTGGCTGTTATTAAGTACCTCTGTAAGTACGGAGAACCTGTCATACGGTAGATCCCGAAAAGTGGGAATCCCGGAGACGGTCTCCATCTGAACAATGTTAACCGCATTTAATAGCGAAGAATGAAGAATCTTGTGTATAGAAGAATGGAATTTCCGGCAACCTGGGTCGACATGCCGAGCAGTCGAGAACAACCAGCTTGCAACGCACCAACCATGCGACATGCGAGAAGTGAAGTAATGGAACCCGAGACACGTGTCTACGGAACCACAATTATTAAATAATACACCAACAGTATACCAACCGACTAAGGAACTACAACGTAGTACCCAAACAAGAGACAAGTCTCAGTAACCACGACAAATGCGTGGAATGGGCTACGAAGAAAATACAATACTAAGTAAAAAGGGGACTCCAAGAATGGGAAACACCCTAGTTAATGATTACCACGTGAAGACCAATGAGGAGTTGTGCAGAAGATTGATTAGCAAAATAGAGTATCAAGTAAGGGCCAACAAGGCCATTGAATACAATGCGGGTAAAAACAATACCGCAACCGGTATGTGTTGAACCGATAGCCAGTTAGCATGGCGCACTTGCCATGGCAAGTGCTGCTATAACAGGGCTGTACGGGAAAATTTCTAACAACTACGAGTACTTAGTAAAGTACCGCAAAGTTAAGTGAGATCATCATAACCGTGGAAGGGCTTAACAACCTAACCTTTGTAATTGGGAATATACCAGTCAGCAGGAAGCCGAACTCGGTTAAGGCAAGAAGACATTGGAATACCATGAGAATTTTTCTTTCAAACTCAGATTTATTTCAAACCCTTTTCCTTTTTCAGAACCAAATTTTCTTTCAAACCAATATTTATTTCTAACCTTCTTTTAATCCAAACGAGAAGACCTACACCGGCCTTAGTGCCACATGGTAGGCAAGTTATACCCAGTTTACCTTTGAACAACCGGACGGAAACCGGTAAACCCAAGGGTAGCAACCCGAGGGAATGGATGAAGTACATAATAATACGACAGTGGATAAACCTTTCCTTGAATAAGTTCGGGAAGCACGGAATACATATTATCACAGGATGATATAAGGGAGTTGACGACAAAATACTTCACCTAGGCGTGTGACGGACACTACGAGTGTACCAACTGTAATGTGGGACGACCGCACTTCGGTAGGAGCTTGTGGGCCTGACAGACCTACTTATGGGTTAGTCGGGTAAGTAGCAATGTATCAGTATGATACCCCACATATGTATACGAGTAGAGTCGGGAACACGGGAAGTAGTCGACTCCATACTACGGTCAGCAGTAAAAGTCAAACAAGAGCAACGGATTACCAAGAATGGTTGAAGTAAAGGAACTCAGTTAAGTTAACGAGACTAAAGGAATTAGTGAAGTTGTTCAAGGAAATGTTCAAGAGTTAGCAAGTACGAAGTGCACTGACTGTTATGTAAAGACATCGCATATGTCTTAAGGATCCTCAGGGATAAACATGATAGCTGGAACGACGAACCAGTCTATACATGGTAAGGCATATGCCTAATGTGGACACGTTAATGTGTAACGAACGGGATGAAACTCCCGGAATGATCACCTAGATTACCAGGGAATATCGATCTTCACAGAAAAGGATAGTAACGCAAAACGGTGTAGTTAACTAAACACACCAATAAGTGCAAGCCAGATGTAATGGCATAATTTAGCAACACCCAGGAGCAATCCTTGAAGGGTGTTTGGATCAACAACTGTAGAATGAAATGTAGTGATCGAAACACAAGAGTTGAAACTTATACTCAGTAAAACGTAAGTCGTCAGGAGGCAGACTGATATTCTTAGAGGGCATCCCATGAAAGGAAGCGTGATGCAACGACCTTTTCATGGAGCCCAATACTACTCTAAACCATGTAATGTTGTACAGAGAAGTAAATGTGTGTGAACAGCCTATAATGAGCAGAGCTCGAGGCAGTAAGGCTTATAAGCCACAAACAAAATGTGTTATATAAATTAGATTGATTATGGGAGTTTATGTTGTACGAGTAAATAGAGCGGAGAACGAACCACTACATTAAGAGTGGGGATACCTCTCGATATTGTGAAACCGCGGGAGCGGCAGTTATGTGAACCAAGTTTAGGAGATATGTTAAGGATTGACCATGTTGTTATTGCGGGAGAACATTTAGTTTAGGAGCATGTGTGTATAATGTGAAGCAGCAAGCTGAGTAACGCCGGCTTATAACTCGAGTGAGGGTAACAAAGTGATGGTTCGCTTAAGGAGCATAAAGACTCAAAAAATAGTATATTCAGTGGTCATCCAAAGGAATGACAAATCATAATACAAGTAATGAAAGTACATGTGCGGAAGCTAATATGACAGTGGATGCCTTGTAAGTTAGTTTTGTGCAAAAAGTAAGAATATGGTGCGCAATAAGCGACCGTTGTATAAGTATTGTTAAGGGATAATATGGCAAATAAGTAGAGTTATGAGTTAGACTCAGTGGAGATACAACGGTAAGTGATGGCAAATAAACTAGGCAGTAAGCCAGTAGCCAGTATTATGAGATAAGGATCTCAATGAAACATAGTGTGAATTCCTATTGCTTTAATACCCCGGATCTAAAAATGGTGATTAAATTACTCTAAGGTGATTATTTAAGGCCTAATGGTGCCTAGAGAATATTGGTAAAGAAAATAAAACCAAAAGTAAAGATAAAACGCTTGAAAAGCGAAAAACGCTAAAACGCGCATTAAATGAGTGTAAGAGATATATAGTCTTGTAAGGGTCCGAGATGGATTCCTAAGGCTTAGTTAGGCCTAATTAGTACACGGGAATGATTCCCGAAGAAAACAGATCCAAATAATGGATTAAAACGCTAACGGAGTTTTAAAGCATGTTTTTCGAGGAAACCTGAAAACGTGGCTTTAAGTGGTCAAACGGACCCGTAAAAATTATAGTTGATTAAATAACTATAATTAAGTATTAATGGAAGCTTAATAGCCATTAAAAATAAAGAAACGAAAAAAAATCTGAAAAACGGGCCCGGTTAGTGAATAGTGCCAAACCGGGTAAAATAACGAACGTTTCTGTCACAAAACCGAAAAAACGCTCCAGCTCACTAACATAGTGGGGCCGGTTTTAATATGTAGCCAGCCACACACATACACCCTCAATTAGCTAATTAAATGGATGAGTCATAAAGCAAAAAGTGGAATAATGAAAGTACTTTATTACTTTCTTCTTTCTCTTTCCTCACTTCCTTCATTCCCATCAGAACTCCCTCATCTCTCTATCCATATGCTCCCCTCCTCATTCCCACTTGGACGATTTCAAGCTGCAACAAAGAGCTCCAATGGCAACTCCACTTCCACATCATGCCCAAGTCTCATTTAAGCTCCAAATTCAAAATAAATTATATATTCGAACTCCTCTCCTCAAGCCCTATCATCCTCTCTTTTCGAAATTTAAAATGGAGGAGTTTGATCTCCATGGGTTTTGGGCATTTGAAGAGTAAATCACATCTTCTTGGAGCTTGGAGTCTCTTTGTTGGTTTAAGGTAAGAAAAACACAAAATTTCATCATTTCCTTCATTCCTTGGTGGCCGGTTTTGACTCCCTCATTTCCCTTGTTTTTCCTTCCTTGAATGAGCCACATTCAAGCTTCAAAATCTCATGGGGAGTCTTCCTTTGAATCATGATCAAAAGGCCAACTTAAAGCTTCAAGGTAATTCTCCATTTTGGTGCTCTAAGCACTTTCCTTGCCCTAGCTTAATTAATAAGCTTAAGTGTATTGAATTGTGTCTAAACCCCATTTCGGTATTGACTTGGAGGTTGACAAGGGTATTGACCAATTTGACCAAAATTAAGAGAGGAGAAGGAAGAAGAACAAAGGAGGAATATGTGAAAATTTAAGGTAAGAAACTTATCTTAGTGTTATCCTATATGTATTAGGATTTGGGAAGGGTTAATAAAACAAATGAACTCCACTTGAGTTGTGGTAATAATGTGCTTGTGAAGTAATAAGCAAATGTGCAAGTGAGAAAACATTTGTGAATTAATGCTTGATTTGGGAGCTATGTATTTGATGGATTATGCATTATGGTGTTTAATGAGATTTTGCTTGATTAATGAGGAAATATTGAGTGCTGATAGAACCCTTGTGGTTTGGATAGTTTTAGGATGAATTATGTAAAGGAATGAGTTTTGGGCAATGTTAGAAATGTAGCCGGACTATGGCGAAATTCCGGTAGAAAGTTAAGTGGTTAAAGTGATGTTTTGGGTGGAGAGTGGCCTAGGTTGAGCTAGGTATTGTTAGAGCTTGATTTGAGTAAATGATTACCCTAGAATATGAGAGGAAGTTTGTGGAGAGAGTGTGCAAATCTGTAGCATAAATGAGGAGAAAAGTCATGAACTTTGCTAGTAATGAACAAGAGTGTTTAACTTGTGAAACAAGGAGTGGATTTGGGTTTTAGAAGTGCATTGGCCTAGGAATGATTTGGAATGGTCAAATGGGGTGAGAACAATAATGTAAGTGCCAAGAGAAGTTAGAAAAATGCATTAGTGTGCATTAGTGTAAAATGAGAATGGAATAGTTGTTGAATTTGGGCAAGAATTAAGTGGTGGATTTAACCTATGAGTTGAAGAGGTTTAGAGCATGTTTTAAGGTGATTAAACATGTGGGAATATTGTGGAAAGATTAGGGGTGGATTAAAGGATTGATTAGGGGCAGAAAAATCATGTTTGGAGCAGATTTTAGCAGGGTCCGGGACTTGGTCCTTGGATAAAGTCCCGGACCACCCTTAAATAATGGCCGAGAGTGCAGGTTTCACCTTGGTCCGGGACTATACTCCAGGACAAGGTCCCGAACCACTTGATTTTTTCACCCGAGAGTTACGACCAGTATTGGTCCGGGACTTAGGGTAAGGACCAAGTCCCGGACCACCCCCAAAATTGTCCCGTGAGTGTTTTAAAGGGCTTATATGATGGGGGTTTGAATGTTAATGATGTTATAAGATGTTAAGGCCTTGTTTGGTGACATGTAAAGGCCCTAGGAAGTGTTAGAAAGTGTTAGAAGTGAGTGAGAACTCAAACTAACAAACGTAAAACCGAGATAACGGGATAACGGGGTAAGTACGGTAGTAGCATTTAATTATGTACCGTATGAGTTTGGTATTAATAATAATGTTTGGAACATTATAAGAGGATCGTGTGTGAACCGAGCATGGTGAGATGACACGGTAAAAGTAAAAACCCTGGTGAAAGGTATGATTTTCTCATGCCCGTATGCTAACCGAGTTACTCTGATTTGTGTGTTTGTGTGCCGGTTTAATCAAGATTAAAGCATGAAAATAATCCCTTGTTTGATTATGTATGCCTTGTTGTATGGTGTATGAGCTAACATACTTGTATGCCGGTGTGGTCTAACATAGTGTATAGACCGACTCATAGTGAGTATCGTTTGACTAGAAACCCGTAGATCGGGTAGTCTCATAAACAATGGAAATATGCAAACACACGCAAACTATCGATTAAAGTATAACGATAACGCAAACATATGAACTCCCTAGAATGTGAGGAGAAGTACGGGTTGAGTAAATACCCGATAACGGTTAGAAAACCATATTGAAACAATCCACGAAATAAATAATAGTGGAGAGATAAATGAACCTTCATCGAGAGGATTGAAGTTAGTCTAATGATGTGAACTTATAAGAAAGGTAAAAGAGACCTAAGGGACTATGTAACTCCCTTGAGACATGGTCAACCTCCTATATGAGGATTTTACCCGGTATAAGAAATTAACCGAAAGTATAAGTATATGAATGTACGAGCAACCCTTAAACCTAAGGTTACCCAAACTTATGTAATGTTCCCAAAATCATTAGGAACATCGAGAGTGATGCTCCTAGACTAAAATACACATATAATTATAATATAACTCCGAGAGAGGAGTGTATGGGAATGTGAGAAGTCCGAGAGTAGTCGGACCTATGTGGGACTAGTAGGAGCTAAGAGAGAGTTCCGGGAGCTAGTCGAACTATGCTTTAGAGCCATGTGTTTTGGATTAAGAAAGTAATAAGAGAAACAAGTGTGATGTAGGAGACCTGTAGTGTCTCGAGAATCTATAAGAGCTTGAGTATTAGTAACCCAAGAGAATTGGTAAGTATAAGAATGAGTAACCCGAGAGAATGGGTAAGTATAAGAATTAATAACCCGAGAGAATGGGTGAGTATAGGAATGAGTAGCCCAAGAGAATGGGCGAGGGTAAGATTACGTAACCCGTGAGAGTGGGTGAGTTTTTGAATGAATAACTAAGGCATAGTGAGGTAGCAACCCTCAAGGCCTAAGAGCAAACTAATACAACTAACAACCTTGTTATGTTAGTTAAGGATTGTATTCCATGGTTGAATGTGAGTCCTTGTGTAGTGTACATATGTAATGTAATGCTATGATACATGTTGATTGATTTAAAACGAACTCCATGTATATTCGACCCAAAGTAGTCGGCGTACCGCGGTTAGCACGCGGTATATGCGAATTTCATATGCAGCTTTAAGCTGAGCCCCTAGGGGCATCGTTTTTATTCGCAGGTACACCGAAGACGTAACCATACGAGAGTAGGACGGGATCGGTGGTAGCATGGGTAGTTAGATTGTAATTAATTATGTATTTGAATGAGGTGTAAGACCGAATATGTTATCGGCACCCGTATATTGTAGACTCGGTATAGTAAAGAAAGGAATTGAGTATTGTGCTTGTATTGTGTATTCGGTTGTTCCAGTCCATCAGACCGTTACTGCATGTGAGTTAGGCCTGGTTAGCCCACGAGGGTGGCTAACGGCGTTGTATCACCCTCTGTTGTATTTAGAGTTCCGCTGCGAGTTTAATGGTAAATTGTGACAGTTTAAGAGGTAAAGACGAGATTAACAGTTAGGGTGTTACAAAAATGGTATCAGAGCGAAGTATCACTCTGATGACTGGAAATACCGAGCTTAGAAATACCGAGTTAGGAATTAGAGACTTAGGGCTAAGGGTTGAGTGATAGCGTGAGAGATGCGCTAGATAGGAACTTCCAGTAAGATCTGGATACCTACAATACCAGACCCACCCTCCACAACCCCCGTATTAAAAGCTTGGGAAAGACGCCAGTGAGACGGGAAACCCGATCTGGAAGTGGTTAAATACTTCAATATGAACCGGAAACCCCGGAGACGGATCCCGCTGGAACGACAATAACCGCACTTAAAGGCGGAAGATCGAGAAATCCTAATCCAAGGATACCGTAATTTGCGGCAGCGTGGGGCGACGTGCTTAGCAGTCGCGAGAACCTGGCTGGCCAAGCAGCAACAAGAAGGAAAGCACCAACAGTGCAGCAAGGTGGATTCATGAGAAATAACGAGAACCGGGACACAAGTCTACGGACCGCCATAATTAAATAATACCACCAACGGTATACCAACTAACTAAGAACCTAGTCAAGAGTAGGTACACCCACCCTGCCACACCCGAAGAGGTCAAATACCTAACGGGTATAGCTTAGACAACTATGAGCATAACTATGGGATATACCCGAATAGGACTACAGAAGTAGTGCCTAAATGACATAAACCTCGGTAACCACAGTAAAGACGTGGGAACGAGCAACGAGGTAGAACACAAAACCAAGTAAATAAGGAACTCCGGGAGTGGAGAAGCACCTAAATGAATGACAGTCATGTCAAGAGGAATGAGAAATAGCTCTAAGGAGTAGTTATCCAACTAAAGGATCAAGGAAGAGCCGACAAGGCTACCAAATACAATGTGAACAATACCGTGACCGGTATGAGTTAACCTAAAAACCGTCTGTACCGCGCACTTGCCACGGCAAGTGCAGTAAAAACAGACTATTAAAAGGAGCTTTGACAAGCGATCAGTACTTAGCAAGTACCAAGATGACGAGAGAAGCCAATATGGCAAGACATCCCTAAGAATTTTGAAATGGAAATTTGGAAAGGCCTAACGGCCCGACCACTGTATTGAAGAGCATACCAGTCGGTGAGAATGGTAAGAAGCAACCGACATTGAAATGCCGTGAAGATTTTATTTTCAAAACTCAAAATTTTCTTTCAAAACGCTAAATTTTCCAAAAACCCCCAAATTTTAAAACCAAACCATAGAACCACGGTAAGTATCATAGAAGGATACAAGAGGAGTTGGCAACAGAATACTTCACCTAGGCGTGTGACCGACACTACAAGTGTACACAAACGAGACATGGAACGACCGCACTCCGAAGGAGCTTGCGGGCCTGACAGACTAGTTATGAGTTAGTCGGGGTAAGTGGTAACGTATCAATAAGATACTCCATGTATGTATACAAGTAGAGTACGGAACACGGGAAGTAGACCACTCCATACTACGGACGAAAGAGCCAATTCAAACCAAGACAGTTGGACACCTCGAATTAGCGAAGAACACAGAGAAGCTTACCAAGTTAAAGGAGTCACGAGTCTAGTAAGATGACGAACCTAAGGATATAGCGTTAAGAAGTGCGAGAAGCATATAATATTAAGTATATACATTGGATATGTCTCAGAAATCATTTAGGAAACAATTGTAACTAGAATGAATACCTAGCGTAAACAATAAGGCGAATGCCTAAAATGAACATATTGAGGTTTGATGAACGGAATAGAATTTCCACAGTATACCTCACTGACGAAATAACGACCTGACCAAGAAGATAAAGGAAAAGTACCAATGATCTACCAAGAATGGGAGACGTTACAACCCTAAACGGGATAAATCAAGTATGTGACCGCAAGGCGGGGTAAGAAACTGAATGTACCCATGAGTACAAGCCAGATGTAATGGCGCAACCCAGGAGCAATCCGTGAAGGGTGCCGGAATCAACAGTAGCTGAACGAGATATCGTGTTGAGAACACAAGTGTTAAAGCGAACACTCGGGTAGAACCCGAAGGGATCCCACATGACACGGGATACCCTAGATTGCCAGAGGGCATGAATTAATATCAAGATACTTAAAGGGCCTCCATGTACGGAAGCGTGATGAGGCAACCATATCAAAGAGCCCAGCAATACCTCCAAACCATTTAATGGTGTACGGAGCACAGAGCATGGCTCGAGACAAGGTGGCTTGTAAGCCAGAAAACCAACAACGATATGTAGATCCAAAGGTAGAGAATGAACCACAACCTTAGAGTGGGGATACCCTTCGTTATTTTGGAGCCTAGGGAGTGGCAATTGCGTGAATCCTCCAGAGAAAGGCTACCACCTAAGAAAGTAATGTGAAACCGCTAGAGCGGTGTAGTAAAACTTGAGCATGTGTCTATTGCCAAGGAGTAGTTCGAACAGAGATAGTATGTAAGAAAGCTTTGATAGCGGTGGAAGGAAACCGAGAGAGTAATCGGTTAAGTAGTAAACACAGTATGTATGCAATGAGAATTACAGAGTAAACAATGCGCAAGAGGCGCGGAGAGATCTAAAAGAGTAGTGTATTTCATTGAGCCAAGTGAATGGCAAGCCGTAGTATAAATGGCGAGAGTGCATGAGCGGAAGCTAAAGTAGTAGCGGATGCCATTGTGTAAGCGAATGCTGTAATAAGTAAGAGCGTGGTACGCAGCGAGCGACCATCGTAAGAGTATAATCAGATAAGGATATGAAGCTGGTGAGAAAAGTCGGTAAGCAGACATGTTCATTCCTGTCTCACGAGTGATTTACTGCCAAGGGTTTACGCTTCTGCACTCTGTATGACTGGGTGTTTTGGTATTGCACTTGTGCGGTAATGATCGAGTGGGAGAGCCAGGAATTGAGAAATGTCAACGAAGCCTGTTGAGTGAGAATCTAGAGAAATAACCGTGCGGCCATTGGCCAAAGATGCACAAAGAACGTGGACCATAATCCACGGGTCCCAGGACCGATGCGGAGTGGTATGAATGAAGTTCTTGTACAGAAACAAGTAAACAAACATTATTTCGAAGTCACTATCAAACGAGGAAGCACTACATACTGAGGAGTAGCTTGACCTCAACCGACAATAAGTCGGAAGAAGTAAATGAATAATCACGAAAGTATACAGAGTTATACAAAAATAGATTTCCAGAGAGCTGGAGAGAAAATCTATAACTCATCAATTCGCATACGGTAAGAGATACCTAGTGACGATTGACAAACCTTATTCCCTAGTAAAAAGGGATAGAAAGGGAGTGGATAATACATTGAGAATACCGAGAGGGTGAGTCAAGCTCTAGTTATTAGGTCACGCAGCAAAAGCTAGTCGGCCATAATTCAAAGGTTAAGTATACCTAGCTATTATGAGTAAATGGCTAATCATAAACGCCTTGAAGCCTTAGAGGCTAGAACCGAACCCGGTTATGAGTTAATTAACCGCATTGGAGTTAAAACACTTCATGATACTCGAATTAGTGAACCAATGTTCAGTGATAACATATGGTCGATTACGCGGGCGTAACCCCTTTTAAGGGGGGTAGGGCGAGAAACCGCTTAGAGTATGTTTTACGTATAGGTGCGTAAACTACTATGTGCATAGCACAAAAAGGAATTGTCTTAATGATTGGAACTCATGTTACATAAACATGGGTACCCATTCATAGTGTAATTATGGTTATTACGCATGAGAGATGCGAGTAACACGTATATATATGTAAGAAAAGAGGAGTAGAGAAACTCCTAGGGAGTGAGAATCCCTATAGTATATGTCTATTGAGATTAGACATGAGTTATGATGAGTGAGAATCGGTATGAAACCGATGTGTAACCTAGTGGGGAGTGAGTTTCCCTAGGTGATGTTAATTGAGAATGATTGATGGAGTGAGTTCCATCCTTTGGAGTTGTATGTTATATGTTTTAAATTGAGTAACAATTTGAGAAAACGAGTCATGAGTAGCTTAGGATAGGTAAGCAAGGAAATTGATAATGACAAATAACCTAAGTTCTAGGAATTTGAAATAAGTTAAAAGGGATTATTTTATGAATATGACTAGAAAGAGTAAAAGATAGAAAATGAAAATGTTTGACTATCTGTTTGTTTGAAACTGACGTGGGAGGTGGAACTTGATCTGCTAGCGATCAAAGGAAACCGAACACAAATTGGGGTGGAAGAATAGTTCAACACTGATGCTGATCACATCATGGTTGGATGATTCTTGAAGCTCCCTATAAGTGGTCACAAGTAATCACGCTAAGAAAAGAGGCAGCTACCATAAATTGGATTTGGAGTTGTGTGATGTTTTAAAAAGAATTTTCAAACAGAATTTGAAAAAGGATTTTCTTCAAGTATGAAGATGGAAATGAAAATTGGTTTTCAACCGCTATCACCCGCCGATGGCTACGGCCTTAAGTCTTGATGACCGGTAGAACGGTGGGCGTGTATTAGGTTTGAAACCATTGCACCGTACGTGCGGCGGTCCTAAGTGACCGATTGGGGCGGTGACAGTGTATGATTTTTCCAAAGGCAGCGGGACGAGGTGAGTACCCTGAGACTGTCCTGTGTTGAGTGAGTCAACCAGAGTGCCTGAGGATATGTATATGTGTAGCGTTTGGATCAGAACCGAAGGGACCGTGGGCCAGAGAGAGTAAGTGCCCAATTGTCATGAAACGGCCGTGAACCAGAAAGCATAAGTGTTCAACGTGACCGGTACCTGAGGGATCAGTAGTATATTGCTCAATATGGATTCGAGGATTGTAGTGCTTTCTTGTCTTCGGACCGATTCCATGGAGAGAGTACAAAGAGTTTTTTTTTATTGCTATACATGCTGTGATATGTGTGTGGTATGTGTAGTGTGAAATGAGACTGACTTGTGGAGTCTGTAAGGTTATACGTGTATTATAACCTTGGCATAGAATGCCATGTGACCAACCATATTAGATTCACCAACTTTGAGGGCAAAGTTCCTTAAGGGGGGTAGATTTTAATACCCCGGATCTAGAAATGGTGATTAAATTACTCTAAGGTGATTATTTAAGGCCAAATGGTGCCTAGAGAATATTGGTAAAGAAATCAAAACCAAAAGTAAAGAGAAAACGCTTGAAAAGCGAAAAACGCTAAAACACATTAAATGAGTGTAAGAGATATATAGTCTCGTAAGGGTCCGAGATGGATTCCTAAGGCTTAGTTAGGCCTAATTAGTACACGGGAATTATTCCCAAAGAAAACGGATCCAAATAATGGATTAAAACGCTAACGGAGTTTTAAAGCACGTTTTTCGAGGAAACCCGAAAACGTGGCTTTAAGTGGTCAAACGGACCCGTAAAAATTATATTTGATTAAATAACTATAATTAAGTATTAATGGAAGCTTAATAGCCATTAAAAATAAAGAAACGAAAAAAATCCGAAAAACGGGCCCGGTTAGAGAATAGTGCCAAACCGGGTAAAATAACGAACGTTTCTGTCAAAAAACCGAAAAAACGCTCCAGCTCACTAACATAGTGGGGCCGGTTTTAATATGTAGCCAGCCACACACATACACCCTCAATTAGCTAATTAAATGGATGAGTCATAAAGCAAAAAGTGGAATAGTGAAAGTACTTTATTACTTTCTTCTTTTCTCTTTCCTCACTTCCTTCATTCCCATCAGAACTCCCCTCATCTCTCTCATCCGTATGCTCCCCTCCTCCTTCCCGCTTGGACAATTTCAAGCTGCAACAAAGAGCTCCAATGGCAACTCCACTTCCACATCATGCCCAAGTCTCATTTAAGCTCCAAATTCAAAATAAATTATATATTCGAACTCCTCTCCTCAAGCCCTATCATCCTCTCTTTTCGAAATTTCAAATGGAGGAGTTTGATCTCCATGGGTTTTGGGCATTTGAAGAGTAAATCACATCTTCTTGGAGCTTGGAGTCTCCTTGTTGGTTTAAGGTAAGAAAAACCACAAAATTTCATCCTTTCCTTCATTCCTTGGTGGCCGGTTTTGACTCCCTCATTTCCCTTGTTTTTCATTCCTTGAATGAGCCACATTCAAGCTTCAAAAGCTCATGGGGAGTCTTCCTTTGAATCATGATCAAAAGGCCAACTTAAAGCTTCAAGGTAATTCTCCATTTTGGTGCTCTAAGCACTTTCCTTGCCCTAGCTTAATTAATAAGCTTAAGTGTATTGAATTGTGTCTAAACCCCTATTTCGGTATTGACTTGGAGGTTGACAAGGGTATTGACCAATTTGACCAAAAATCCAGAGAGGAGAAGGAAGAAGAACAAAGGAGGAATATGTGAAAATTTAAGGTAAGAAACTTATCTTAGTGTTATCCTATATGTATTAGGATTTGGGAAGGGTTAATAAAACAAATGAACTCCACTTGAGTTGTGGTAATAATGTGCTTGTGAAGTAATAATGCAAGTGAGAAAACATTTGTGAATTAATGCTTGATTTGGGAGCTATGTATTTGATGGATTATGCATTATGGTGTTTAATGAGATTTTGCTTGATTAATGAGGAAATATTGAGTGCTGATAGAACCCTTGTGGTTTGGATAGTTTTAGGATGAATTATGTAAAGGAATGAGTTTTGGGCAATGTTAGAAATGTAGCCGGACTATGGCGAAATTCCGGTAGAAAGTTAAGTGGTTAAAGTGATGTTTTGGGTGGAGAGTGGCCTAGGTTGAGCTAGGTATTGTTAGAGCTTGATTTGAGTAAATGATTACCCTAGAATATGAGAGGAAGTTTGTGGAGAGAGTGTGCAAATCTGTAGCATAAATGAGGAGAAAAGTCATGAACTTTGCTAGTAATGAACAAGAGTGTTTAACTTGTGAAACAAGGAGTGGATTTGGGTTTTTGAAGTGCATTGGCCTAGGAATGATTTGGAATGGTTAAATGGGGTGAGAACAATAATGTAAGTGCCAAGAGAAGTTAGAAAAATGCATTAGTGTGCATTAGTGTAAAATGAGAATGGAATAGTTGTTGAATTTGGGCAAGAATTAAGTGGTGGATTTAACCTATGAGTTGAAGAGGTTTAGAGCATGTTTTAAGGTGATTAAACATGTGGGAATCTTGTGGAAAGATTAGGGGTGGATTAAAGGATTGATTAGGGGCAGAAAAATCATGTTTGGAGCAGATTTTAGCAGGGTCCGGGACTTGGTCCTTGGATAAAGTCCCGGACCACCCTTAAATAATGGCCGAGAGTGCAGGTTTCACCTTGGTCCGGGACTATACTCCAGGACAAGGTCCCGGACCACTTGATTTTTTCACCCGAGAGTTACGACCAGTATTGGTCCGGGACTTAGGGTAAGGACCAAGTCCCGGACCACCCCCAGAATTGTCCCGTGAGTGTTTTAAAGGGCTTATATGATGGGGGTTTGAATGTTAATGATGTTATAAGATGTTAAGGCCTTGTTTGGTGACATGTAAAGGCCCTAGGAAGTGTTAGAAAGTGTTAGAAGTGAGTGAGAACTCAAACTAACAAACGTAAAACCGAGATAACGGGATAACGGGGTAAGTATGGTAGTAGCATTTAATTATGTACCGTATGAGTTTAGTATTAATAATAATGTTTGGAACATTATCAGAGGATCGTGTGTGAACCGAGCATGGTGAGATGACACGGTAAAAGTAAAAACCCTGGTGAAAGGTATGATTTTCTCATGCCCCGTATGCTAACCGAGTTACTCTGATTTGTGTGTTTGTGTGCCGGTTTAATCAAGATTAAAGCATGAAAATAATCCCTTGTTTGATTATGTATGCCTTGTTGTATGTTGTATGAGCTAAAATACTTGTATGCCGGTGTGGTCTAACATAGTGTATAGACCGACTCATAGTGAGTATCGTTTGACTATTAACCCGTAGATCGGGTAGTCTCATAAACAATGGAAATATGCAAACACACGCAAACTATCGATTAAAGTATAACGATAACGCAAACATATGAACTCCCTAGAATGTGAGGAGAAGTACGGGTTGAGTAAATACCCGATAACGGTTAGAAAACCATATTGAAACAATCCACGAAATAAACAAGTGTGGAGAGATAAATGTACCTCCATCGAGAGGATTGAAGTTAGCCTAATGATGTGAACTTATAAGAAAGGTAAAAGAGACCTAAGGGACTACGGAACTCCCTTGAGACATGGTCAACCTCCTATATGAGGATTTTACCCGGTATAAGAAATTAACCGAAAGTATAAGTATATGAATGTACGGGCAACCCTTAAACCTAAGGTTACCCAAACTTATGTAATGTTCCCAAAATCATTAGGAACATCGAGAGTGATTCTCCTAGACTAAAATACACATATAATTATATTATAACTCCGAGAGAGGAGTGTATGGGAATGTGAGAAGTCCGAGAGTAGTCGGACCTATGTGGGACTAGTAGGAGCTAAGAGAGAGTTCGGGAGCTAGTCGAACTATGCTTTAGAGCCATGTGTTTTGGCTTAAGAAAGTAATAAGAGAAACAAGCGTGACGTAGGAGACCTGTAGTGTCTCGAGAATCTACAAGAGCTTGAGTATTAGTAACCCAAGAGAATGGGTAAGTATAAGAATGAGTAACCCGAGAGAATGGGTAAGTATAAGAATTAATAACCCGAGAGAATGGGTGAGTATAGGAATGAGTAGCCCAAGAGAATGGGCGAGGGTAAGATTAAGTAACCCGTGAGAGTGGGTGAGTTTTTGAATGAATAACTAAGGCATAGTGAGGTAGCAACCCTCAAGGCCTAAGAGCAAACTAATACAACTAACAACCTTGTTATGTTAGTTAAGGATTGTATTCCATGGTTGAATGTCAGTCCTTGTGTAGTGTACATATGTAATGTCATGCTATGATACATGTTGATTGATTTAAAACGAACTCCATGTATATTCGACCCAAAGTAGTCGGCGTACCACGGTTAGCACGCGGTATATGCGAATTTCATATGCAGCTTTAAGCTGAGCCCCCATGTAACACCCCATCCAACATTAACATACTTACAACAACTGCAGCGGAAGAACATCCTCATCACATTACTTAACTTGTTGGTGTTACACGCCGTTAGCCACCCACGTGGCTAACAAGGCTAATACATACACAATGTACCGGTCTGATGGGCTAAATTCCCGAGCAACTATACATCAGTATCCCTTTCCATTAACAATAACAACAACATACACCTTAACAACTATACCGAGTACTTATAAACTGATGCCGACAACAATTTCGGTCTTACTACACCTACTGTATACATACACTTAATTGTTTACCCATGTACAATGACTACCCGTCCTACTCTCGAACGGCTTCCAGCACTTCGTACCTGAAATAGGAAAAGAAGAGAAAGGGGTGGCCCCAAGGGGCTCAGCACCTTTGCTGGTATGGTAATCCCGCAGCCCACATGCTACCGGGCCACGCACAACTAATTGTCGTCTTAGCATGCAGTTGATTATATTTAAATCATGCATGTGACAATAAACACACACACTTAACATTTCGCCTCAATAGGCTCAACAATCGGATAATACATCCTACTTAACAAGTCACCCATGGTTTTCATCATCCCTAGAGTGTTTCTCCTCCACACGGAGCTACTTCCTTAATAGACGACACATACCCTTAAATCGGGTTATCCTTAAACGCCTCTTATCACAAACTGGGAATCATATCCATGATCCACACACTCCACATTATACAACACACTCCACATTATACAACCTATCACACACTACATACAACACTTAACAACACTTGGTACGTTTCTACGTACACAACATAATACCGCAATGAATACTGCATCACAACAAAACACATAACACAACGGGAATGGTTCGCTTAGGAACCGACCCAAACATCACAAACACACTGGTGAGCCTAGAGAATGTTGCCAGTCTCATGATAAGCTCGTTATACAATAACACCAACACTCATTACCGTCCTAATAGTTGGACGAGTAACTTAAGTTAAGGCGGTTCGGGTTTGGAGGCCCTAACACACCACACAAACACAGGTTCCCACTAAACCGATCATAAGTCAGAATAGGTAAGCTTTGGAGTAAGCTAATGGGAGATCATAACCCGTGAGGGAAACAACCATAACAAAGAGAAGGGTAAGGCTAGGAAGGATACCCTCTCCCAAACAACGCGCGACCGGCCAAACCGGATTCCTCACTACTGTTAGTACATACTTACTTTAGACAATACTTAGAACTCCACTATGGAGCCTGTCACATAACAACTCATACAGTATTACAACTGGGTTAAACATACAAGGAATCCCTACATTCACAACACATAACACACAATTAACACACGCATAGCCGTGGTTAGTACGTCCCATGGTTCGGGTCGTTTACTCCGAATACCGAACTCTCATGTGATCCTAGACTCAGTTAACTAAGGTTAACACTTTCGAGGTTAAATGGTATCGGAGTTGAACACGCCACATATATGAATTACTGTAAACTCATTACATGTTTTATCTTACAACGTGGCAAACATACAGAAAAACACATTGGCATACAAGCCGGTGTAATCCGGTAGGACGCAGGTTGCAAGAAAACCATACCTGTCACCGGAGTCCACTTTATCCTGTCCATTTATGTTCCTCGAGCAATCCTCGAACAACTGTTAACATCACATGTGTTTTTATTAACATCGGGGTAGCATGTTTTTTATTTAGCGTCTAATGCTTAACTTTCCCCGTTAACTTTGTTACATAACTTTACATTTTTAACTTGTTTTACTTTTACACTTTGATACAACTTTTCACCCACCTATTCGCCATTTAAACTCACCTAACATGTCCTTAACATCCTTATAACATCATTACCTACCAATCCCCATCATCACATATCATTTCATAACCTTAAACCATGTTTTTGGTCCGACCGACCCACCGACCGACCCACAGCTGGGTCGGTCCATTACAGAACCCTTTTACTTCCTTACAAACATGCCCGTCCGACCCACGTCCGACCCACCATTCTGGGTCGGTCCATGTGCGAACATTTTCCACCTTTGAAACTTGACCGACCGACCCATGTCCGACCCACCCTTTTGGGTCGGACCATTACCGAACATTCCTAACATTTTACAGAGGCTCGACCGACCCACAAACTGGGTCGGCCCCTGGGTCGGTCGCCTCCTAAACTTACCCAAACTTTGTCAAATCTTCACCAAACTTCTCCTAAGGCCTCTTAATGTGTTCTAACATCATTTGGCACTTCAAACACACCCTTAGGATATTCTTAAACACTCACAAAACTATTTTTCCTAATTCCTTAAACCTTTACTTATATCTCCACAAAATTCCTAACACTTACAATGTTTTCTCCTTATGATTCCTAGGTGGCATTTCACCTATAATGACCACAATACCAAGGTGTTTCCTCTACACCTTATCATCATCCCTCAACTTCTTTTCTTACTAACTAAATCTCCTTTTCACACCATACCCAAACATCACTTGTTCCTTGAACACTAACCTTACCTAAACCTTAAACAACTCCTCCAAGACTTACACACATCCACTAAACACACATTGAATTCCTAGAACTTCAAAGACAACACCTAAATCCTTGCATCACTCTAAGTCACTTTAATACATGTTTTCTTCTCTAGTAATCATTCATTCACCTTTGCCCCTCCCTAGTTCACCAACACTCACATTAAACACTTAAAACTTCTTACACATTTCCCAAATTTGGCCATAGCTTCTCTAGTATATACTCACATCCAACCACTTAGGTTTTTACCTTATTTCACTCAAAACACCTAAAATCCATCAAACACATCTTTATACACAAACTTCACACATTAAGCACTACATCACAATATAGTGCATAACTTAAATTGCTTGGCACTTAGGCCCTTAAATAACATGGCTCTTAGGCCCTTAAATTGCATAACCTTAAACACTGAATTTCCCACATAAATAACGCCTTTGACCTGCAAATACATACACCAATACATATTCCTTTAATAACTCCTTGAGAGCATTCTACTAGCTCATTTGCCATTGGCTCCTTAGGTATTTTAGTAAGCAAATCAAGCTCATTTTCCTAAGGCATTTAAACTACATTGAGATAGTATTTTACCTTTACCTCTTTTCCTCACAAATTTCTTTCTTGTTTCCTTACAAACCGGTGGGGTACTTGATTCCTTGTCAAGTTCTATACATTGTACAAACAACATAATGAGTATTCAAGCTTTAAGCTTCATCTCATTGTAAACCCTAGATTTACATTGTTTCAAAAACATTAATGTACTTGTTTTACCTTGAACTTTGGAGGGTGTTTGAATAAGTATCAAGAGAGGACTCCTCCTAGCCCTTGGAAGATTCAAATGAAGCTAAAACAAACAAGATAAATACACCATTGTGAGGTGAATTTTCGGACAACATGAAAATATGGAGGAAACATGGATTTTCTTTGAGTTTCCTTACCTTGAAGCAAAGGAGATCATGAATATGTGAAAAGGTGAGCTCAAGCTCCTTCAATGGTGAATCTTCATGGCACCAAAATTGAGTTCTTGAAGATTTGAAAAGAGGGAAGTGTAGAGCTTGACCTAACTAAGACAAATATGGTCTTGGAATTTGATTTGGCCAAGGGAGCTAGAAGATACAAGTGGTCAAAGCTTGAAGATGGTATATGTGCTGTAGCACAACCGAGAGAGAACAGAAGAGAAGGGAAGAGGAGAAGAAGGGAACCGTGTGAAGTGAAGGAGGAAAGGAGAAGTGAGTTTGGTTTTGCTTTTAAGGATATTTATAACTTAAAGCAAATAGTAACCTATGAGTCACCTTTATTTACTTAACAAGTTAACATGTTTGGTGACTCATTACTACCAAAAACCGGCCCCCTTATTATTAGTAGGGTATTATAGTCTTTGTTGACCAATTTAATCACTTATAACATTATATGTTACAAACTAGTTATAAAAATCACTATTCACCTATAACAAGGCACATAGAAGTGAAATTTTTGATTTCCCACTAATATGGCCACCCAAATGTGATACTATATAGTACACATGTTAATTAAAGAGTAATGATGGACATTTAGCCATTCAAAACTCATTTACAAGACAATTTTTCAAAAACGTGCTTTAAGACTCCTTAAAGCACATTTTGTGTTTTAACTTGTTTTCAAGCTTGGTTTTCTTTAGTAATGGATTTAATATGTTCATTAACATATAAATAAGGTATAGGTATGACCATTAGGTCTTATACACATTCATCCCAAGCTTAGAGCACATTTTTGCTCATATTGACTTTAAGGTATTACCTTGTGTTTTGTTTGGTTTCATTGTCTACCAAAGTTTCCTAAGGACTTATTTAGCCTTATTAAATCATAATTGAATGTTATCAAGTCTTGGTAGGCTCTTTGGGTCCTAACCAAGTTCACTCATAGCTTAGAGCATGTTTTTGCTCAAACTGTGTCTTAATGCTTTATTGCATTATTGTGGTTTAAATTGTTCACTGATGTTACTAAGGCACTTTTTAGCCTTACATACCATAATTTGATATTTAAACCACATATCAAGGTTTGGGGTATTTCAATCTACCCCCCTTAAAAGAACTTCGTCCTCGAAGTTCACACTTTCCACACATCATTAGATTTGAACACGGAATCACTTGGAAATAAACTTCCTTAACCAAACACACTTTACATCACAACCTCGGACTTGATGGTCCGGGCAACACATTCACATCCACACATAACATAACATATCCACATGATAACCTCGGACTCTATGGTCCGGGTATCTTAACAACACTTACACATACATAACAACCCCTTTGACTCACTGGTCTTGGGTAACATAACCACATTTGGACACATAGGTCCTGGTAACATAACAGTCTTTAGACACATAGGTCTATGTGACACCACACATTTAGACTCATAGGCCTTGATAGTATACACTTTAAGAAATCCAAGTCAAAACAACATTCATTACACATACCACACAACATGTCAGAGCATGTATAGCAATCAAAAATATCCTTGATATACACTGTGATCCCGCAGAACACGGTCGCGATGGACACCTTCCGTCCCCGTGCCTTTAGGAGATTAAAACAATCACATAAGTTTAAAATTTCCTTGTGAGGTTAAGTAAGAAGACTTTAATTATGTAAAGTATCCATCAACGTTTTATAAATACCAATTTAAAATCCTTTTGAAAACACACACAACTCCAAGTCCAACTTAAGCTCTTTGCTTCTTTATTAGCGTGGTTATTGTGCCACTTATAGGGAGTTTCAAGAGTCATCCAACCCTGATGTGATCAGCATCAGTGTTGAACTATCCTTCCACTCCAATTTGTGTTCGGCTTCCCTTGATCGCATGCAAATCAAGTTCCACCTCCCACTTCATTTTCAAGCATCAAGTAAATCACTCATTTCCAATTTTCTATCTTTTGAATCATTCTAGTCATGATCACAACATCTCCAAAGGATAGAACTCCGTCTATCAGTTACCTCCATTCACTTTTAATCCTGTTGCCTAGGGAATCTTCTTCTCACTAGGTTCTATGTCGGTATCATGCCCTTTCATGCATCACTTAAGTATACATATATATATACATACACATATATTTTATCAAAATACACACCTGTTTTACATTTATACACTGTCGGGGCTTTTGTTCCCCCGGGAGTTTATCTACTCCCCACACTTGTACAATCACACACAACTGTTAACAAACACACACACTTATCACAATGGTATTCGCATCTTCTGTGCGCAATTACCACAATTAAACCATGAATGAATGTGTATGTTTACGTAACACACACACCAATCATCAAAACAAACAATAATTTGTGCTATGCACAATATGAATCACATACACTACGTACACTTGTACGGTAATATACACTAAGTGGTTTTGCGCTCTACCCCCCTTAAAAGGGATTACGCCCACGTAATCAATCACTAAACATTGCTTAAATGCTCTGCCGTCGTGAAGTGTTTTAACTTCCACGCGGTCTATTACACAACGGATTCTGATTAGAGGATCTCAACCATATTGGCGGTTTAGTCCGTAAACCAAGAATTCGCATTGGAGTTATAACTCATAACCGGTTTCGGTCCTGGCCTGTGAGGCTTTTAGGCGTTAATAATTAGCCATTCACTCATGTTCATTATTACGTTGTACATTTGAATCACTGGTTCACTAGTTTCTGCTGCGAAACTTAATAACTGTAGAGCTTAATTACTCCCTTTTGTTATTCTTACTGTATTGTACATCCCCAATTGTCACCTTCATCTTGGTAACAATTGTTTCTCAACCGACGCACGGTATCTTTTACCCTGAGCGGATTCGGTGAGTTTCACAATTTTCATAACAATTTACTGTGTATACCACTATGTATTTCACAATGATTGACTTGTTCGCTTCCGACTTACTGTCGGTTGAGATTGAGCTACTACCTAGTGTGTAGTGCTCTCTCAGCTATTTCCAATATTTGGGGTATATTCCATACCGATATTTGGCAGCTAGTGCTACCGTAGTCACTTACTGTTAATCATATTTCCACGTTTGGTTTTGTACAAGTACTCTTTTATTGGTGCGGCCTTGCATTTCCTATGCATCGGCCATTATAACATTATCTGTCCACAATCAACATGTTTCCAATTCCTAGCTATCTCATTCGTTCATTACTGCACAAGTGCAATACCAAAACACTCAGTCATACAGAGTGCAGAGGCGTAAACTCTCGACAGTAAATCCCTTATGTGATTCGCCATGGAATTCACACTGAGTTTCTCATCACACAGTACCTACCACTGGCTTATTGCCCAGTCTGTTTAACATCACTCATCTTGCATCTCCACTGAGTTTAACTCATAACTGGCCTTATCCGCCACATCATTATTTAACAACACTTATACAACGGTCGCTTACTGCGCACCGTACTTATTGTATAACACTAACTCACATCGTATTTACTGTCACATTAACTTCCACACATAAATTTACATTATTCACATTACGGTTCATCCCTCATTTGGATGACAACTGAATGCTCCCTGAGCATCGATCATTCGAGTCATAAGCCGGCATTATTCAGCTCGGTGTTTCACCTTTTCACATACTACTAAGCTAATTTCTCTTTCAATAACAACATGGTCAATCCTTAACATATTTCTTGAACTTGATTCACATAACTACCGCTCCTGCGGTGTCACAATGTCGAGAGGTATCCCCACTCTTAATGCAGTGGTTCGTTTACCACTCTATTCACTTATACAACCTAAACTTCTACCATCAATCGAATTTATATATATATCCTGCTTTGGATTATAAGCCTCATTTGCCTTGAGCTGGGCTCATTATAGGCTGTCCACACACATGTACTTCTCTGTACAACATTACATAGTTTGGATATTATATTGAGGTCTATGACAGGTCGTTACATCACGTTTCCTTTCATGGGATGCCCCTTAGGATTGTCAGTCCGTCTCCTGACAACTTATGTCTAAACTGGGTGTTAGTTTCAACCCTTGTGCTTCTGTCATGCATTCATTCAACAATTGTTGATGTGAACACCCTTCAAGGATTGCTCCTGGGTGTTGTTAAGTTATGCCTTTACATTTGGCTCACACTTATTGGTACATTCCGTTAGCTACGCCTTTCGCGTTCTTTACTGGTTATTATCTTCTTTTGTGAAGATTAACATTTCCTGGTAGTGTAGGTACTCATTCTGGGAATTTCATCCCGTTCATTGCACATTAATGTGTCCACATTAGGCATCTGCTTAGCCATGTACAGGCTGGGTCACCATTCCAGCTAACATGTTTATCCCTAAGGATCCTTAAGACATATATGATGTCTTTATATTGCATTAGTGCACTTCGCACCTCCTGACTCTTAAACATTTCCTTGAAAGGAGTTCACCAATCCTTTTAGTCTTGCTAATTTAACTGAATTCCTTAACTTCAACTATTCCCTGTAATCCTTAGCTCTTGTTTGACTTATACTGCTGACCGTAGACGGAGTCGACTACTTCCCGTGTTTCGGACTCTACTCGTATACATATATGGGGTATCATACTGATACATTGCTACTTACCCAACTAACCCATAAGTAGGTCTGTCAGGCCCACATGCTCCTATCGGAGTGCGGTCGTCCCACAACACAGTTGGTACACTTGTAGTGTCCGTCACACGCCTAGGTGAAGTATTCTGTTGTCAACTCCCTTATATTGTCCCGTGACAATATTCATCCCCTGCTTCCCGAACTTAATTGAGGGAAAGTTTATCCATTGTTGTATCCTTGTCAACTGTCCTTGGTTTCACTGGTTTGGTTTAAAAGAAGGTTGGAAAGAAGTGTTGGTTTGAAAGAAAATCTGGTTTTGAAAAGAAAGGGTTTGAACAAATCTGGGTTTGAAAGAAAAATTTTCATGGTTTCACAACATCTTCTTACCGTAACCAAGTCTAGCTTCTTGCTGACTGGTGTACTTACAATTACAGAGGTTAGGCTAACAGGCCCTTCCACTGTTATGACAATCACATTTAACTTTATTGTACTTTTCCAAGTACTTCGTAGTGGTTATAAATTTTCCCGAATAGCCCTGTTATAGCAGCACTTGCTATGGCAAGTGCGCCATGCTAACTGGCTATCAGTTTAACACATACCGGTTGTGGTATTGTTTTTACCCGCACTGTCGTCAGTGGCCTTGTTGGCCCTCACTGATCTTACTGTCTTGATAATAACTTGTCTAGGTGACTTCTCACCGTATTCACATGACGATCATCAACTAGGGTGTTTCCCATTCTGGGAGACCCCTTTGTCTTAGTACTGTATCCTCCTTATAGCCCGTTCCACGCACTTGTCGTGGTTACTGAGACTTGTCTCTTGTTTGGGCACTACGTTGTAGTTCCTTTGTCGGTTGGTATACCGTTGGTGTTTTATTTATCAACTGTGGTTCCGTAGACACTTGTCTCGGGTGTTATTAATCCATTTCTTGCCTGTTGCACGGTAGGTGCGTTGCAAGTTTTATTCTCGACTGCTCTGCATGTCGACCCAGGTTGCCGGAAATTCTATTCTCCAATACACAAGATCCTTCATTCATTGCTATGAAATGCGGTTAACATTATTCAGATGGAGACCGTCTCCGGGATTCCCAGTTTTCGGGATCTACCGTATGACAGGTTCTCCGTACCCTAAAGGTATTTAATAACAGCCAGATCGGGTATCCCCGAGTAAGAGAGGACTTCCATCTCCCTGGCGTTGTTTCCCCAAGTTATATACAGGGATTGTGGAGGGTGGGATGGATATTGTAGGTTTCCAGTAGTCACTGGTAGTTCCTAACTAGCGTATCTCTCACGCTATCACTCAACCCTTAACCCAAAGTACTTAAATCCTAACTCGGTACTTCCTAAGCTCGGTAATTCAGTCATCAGAGCGATACTTCGCTCTGATACCACTTTTTGTAACACCCCATCCAACATTAACATACTTACAACAACTGCAGCGGAAGAACATCCTCATCACATTACTTAACTTGTTGGTGTTACACGCCGTTAGCCACCCACGTGGCTAACAAGGCTAATACATACACAATGTACCGGTCTGATGGGCTAAATTCCCGAGCAACTATACATCAGTATCCCTTTCCATTAACAATAACAACAACATACACCTTAACAACTATACCGAGTACTTATAAACTGATGCCGACAACAATTTCGGTCTTACTACACCTACTGTATACATACACTTAATTGTTTACCCATGTACAATGACTACCCGTCCTACTCTCGAACGGCTTCCAGCACTTCGTACCTGAAATAGGAAAAGAAGAGAAAGGGGTGGCCCCAAGGGGCTCAGCACCTTTGCTGGTATGGTAATCCCGCAGCCCACATGCTACCGGGCCACGCACAACTAATTGTCGTCTTAGCATGCAGTTGATTATATTTAAATCATGCATGTGACAATAAACACACAACACTTAACATTTCGCCTCAATAGGCTCAACAATCGGATAATACATCCTACTTAACAAGTCACCCATGGTTTTCATCATCCCTAGAGTGTTTCTCCTCCAACGGAGCTACTTCCTTAATAGACGACACATACCCTTAAATCGGGTTATCCTTAAACGCCTCTTATCACAAACTGGGAATCATATCCATGATCCACACACTCCACATTATACACACTCCACATTATACAACCTATAACACACACTACATACAACACTTAACAACACTTGGTACGTTTCTACGTACACAACATAATACCGCAATGAATACTGCATCACAACAAAACACATAACACAACGGAATGGTTCGCTTAGGAACCGACCCAAACATCACAAACACACTGGTGAGCCTAGAGAATGTTGCCAGTCTCATGATAAGCTCGTTATACAATAACACCAACACTCATTACCGTCCTAATAGTTGGACGAGTAACTTAAGTTAAGGCGGTTCGGGTTTGGAGGCCCTAACACACCACACAAACACAGGTTCCCACTAAACCGATCATAAGTCAGAATAGGTAAGCTTTGGAGTAAGCTAATGGGAGATCATAACCCGTGAGGGAAACAACCATAACAAAGAGAAGGGTAAGGCTAGGAAGGATACCCTCTCCCAAACAACGCGCGACCGGCCAAACCGGATTCCTCACTACTGTTAGTACATACTTACTTTAGACAATACTTAGAACTCCACTATGGAGCCTGTCACATAACAACTCATACAGTATTACAACTGGGTTAAACATACAAGGAAATCCCTACATTCACAAACACATAACACACATTAACACACGCATAGCCGTGGTTAGTACGTCCCATGGTTCGGGTCGTTTACTCCGAATACCGAACTCTCATGTGATCCTAGACTCAGTTAACTAAGGTTAACACTTTCGAGGTTAAATGGTATCGGAGTTGAACACGCCACATATATGAATTACTGTAAACTCATTACATGTTTTATCTTACAACGTGGCAAACATACAGAAAACACATTGGCATACAAGCCGGTGTAATCCGGTAGGACGCAGGTTGCAAGAAAACCATACCTGTCACCGGAGTCCACTTTATCCTGTCCATTTATGTTCCTCGAGCAATCCTCGAACAACTGTTAACATCACATGTGTTTTTATTAACATCGGGGTAGCATGTTTGTTTATTTAGCGTCTAATGCTTAACTTTCCCCGTTAACTTTGTTACATAACTTTACATTTTTAACTTGTTTTACTTTTACACTTTGATACAACTTTTCACCCACCTATTCGCCATTTAAACTCACCTAACATGTCCTTAACATCCTTATAACATCATTACCTACCAATCCCCATCATCACATATCATTTCATAACCTTAAACCATGTTTTTGGTCCGACCGACCCACCGACCGACCCACAGCTGGGTCGGTCCATTACAGACCCCTTTTACTTCCTTACAAACATGCCCGTCCGACCCACGTCCGACCCACCATTCTGGGTCGGTCCATGTGCGAACATTTTCCTTCCTTTGAAACTTGACCGACCGACCGACCCATGTCCGACCCACCCTTTTGGGTCGGACCATTACCGAACATTCCTAACATTTTACAGAGGCTCGACCGACCCACAAACTGGGTCGGCCCCTGGGTCGGTCGCCTCCTAAACTTACCCAAACTTTGTCAAATCTTCACCAAACTTCTCCTAAGGCCTCTTAATGTGTTCTAACATCATTTGGCACTTCAAACACACCCTTAGGATATTCTTAAACACTCACAAAACTATTTTTCCTAATTCCTTAAACCTTTACTTATATCTCCACAAAATTCCTAACACTTACAATGTTTTCTCCTTATGATTCCTAGGTGGCATTTCACCTATAATGACCACAATACCAAGGTGTTTCCTCTACACCTTATCATCATCCCTCAACTTCTTTTCTTACTAACTAAATCTCCTTTTCACACCATACCCAAACATCACTTGTTCCTTGAACACTAACCTTACCTAAACCTTAAACAACTCCTCCAAGACTTACACACTCCACTAAACACACATTGAATTCCTAGAACTTCAAAGACAACACCTAAATCCTTGCATCACTCTAAGTCACTTTAATACATGTTTTCTTCTCTAGTAATCATTCATTCACCTTTGCCCCTCCCTAGTTCACCAACACTCACATTAAACACTTAAAACTTCTTACACATTTCCCAAATTTGGCCATAGCTTCTCTAGTATATACTCACATCCAACCACTTAGGTTTTTACCTTATTTCACTCAAAACACCTAAATCCATCAAACACATCTTTATACACAAACTTCACACATTAAGCACTACATCACAATATAGTGCATAACTTAAATTGCTTGGCACTTAGGCCCTTAAATAACATGGCTCTTAGGCCCTTAAATTGCATAACCTTAAACACTGAATTTCCCACATAAATAACGCCTTTGACCTGCAAATACATACACCAACATATTCCTTTAATAAACTCCTTGAGAGCATTCTACTAGCTCATTTGCCATTGGCTCCTTAGGTATTTTAGTAAGCAAATCAAGCTCATTTTCCTAAGGCATTTAAACTACATTGAGATAGTATATTTACCTCTTTTCCTCACAAATTTCTTTCTTGTTTCCTTACAAACCGGTGGGGTACTTGATTCCTTGTCAAGTTCTATACATTGTACAAACAACATAATGAGTATTCAAGCTTTAAGCTTCATCTCATTGTAAACCCTAGATTTACATTGTTTCAAAAATTAATGTACTTGTTTTACCTTGAACTTTGGAGGGTGTTTGAATAAGTATCAAGAGAGGACTCCTCCTAGCCCTTGGAAGATTCAAATGAAGCTAAAACAAACAAGATAAATACACCATTGTGAGGTGAATTTTCGGACAACATGAAAATATGGAGGAACATGGATTTTCTTTGAGTTTCCTTACCTTGAAGCAAAGGAGATCATGAATATGTGAAAAGGTGAGCTCAAGCTCCTTCAATGGTGAATCTTCATGGCACCAAAATTGAGTTCTTGAAGATTTGAAAAGAGGGAAGTGTAGAGCTTGACCTAACTAAGACAAATATGGTCTTGGAATTTGATTTGGCCAAGGGAGCTAGAAGATACAAGTGGTCAAAGCTTGAAGATGGTATATGTGCTGTAGCACAACCGAGAGAGAACAGAAGAGAAGGGAAGAGGAGAAGAAGGGAACCGTGTGAAGTGAAGGAGGAAAGGAGAAGTGAGTTTGGTTTTGCTTTTAAGGATATTTATAACTTAAAGCAAATAGTAACCTATGAGTCACCTTTATTTACTTAACAAGTTAACATGTTTGGTGACTCATTACTACCAAAAACCGGCCCCCTTATTATTAGTAGGGTATTGTAGTCTTTATTGACTCATTTAATTACTTATAACATTATATGTTACAAACTAGTTATAAAAATCACTATTCACCTATAACAAGGCACATAGAAGTGAAATTTTTGATTTCCCACTAATATGGCCACCCAAATGTGATACTATATAGTACACATGTTAATTAAAGAGTAATGATGGACATTTAGCCATTCAAAACTCATTTACAAGACAATTTTTCAAAAACGTGCTTTAAGACTCCTTAAAGCACATTTTGTGTTTTAACTTGTTTTCAAGCTTGGTTTTCTTTAGTAATGGATTTAATATGTTCATTAACATATAAATAAGGTATAGGTATGACCATTAGGTCTTATACACATTCATCCCAAGCTTAGAGCACATTTTTGCTCATATTGACTTTAAGGTATTACCTTGTGTTTTGTTTGGTTTCATTGTCTACCAAAGTTTCCTAAGGACTTATTTAGCCTTATTAAATCATTGAATGTTATCAAGTCTTGGTAGGCTCTTTGGGTCCTAACCAAGTTCACTCATAGCTTAGAGCATGTTTTTGCTCAAACTGTGTCTTAATGCTTTATTGCATCTATTGTGGTTTAAATTGTTCACTGATGTTACTAAGGCACTTTTTAGCCTTCACATACCATAATTTGATATTTAAACCACATATCGAGGTTTGGGGTATTTCACCCCAGGGGCATCGTTTTTATTCGCTGGTACACCAAAGACGTAACTATACGAGAGTAGGACGGGATCGGTGGTAGCATGGGTAGTTAGATTGTAATTACTTATGTATTTGAATGAGGTGTAAGACCGAATATGTTATCGGCACCCGTATATTGTAGACTCGGTATAGTAAAGAAAGGAATTGAGTATTGTGCTTGTATTGTGTATTCTGTTGTTCCAGTCCATCAGACCGTTACTGTATGTGAGTTAGGCCTGGTTTGCCACGAGGGTGGCTAACGGCGTTGTATCACCCTCTGTTGTATTTAGAGTTCCACTGCGAGTTTAATGGTAAATTGTGACAGTTTAAGAGGTAAAGACGAGATTAACAGTTGGGGTGTTATAATTGCAATCGCATAAGAGAGTTACTGCCCAGAGTTTACGCCTCTGCACTCTGTATGACTGAGTGTTTTGGTATCGCACTTGCGCAATAATGATCGAGTGAGATAGTTAGGAATTTGGGAAATGTTAATTGTGGTGGAGGTAGGAAGAGACTTATATAGGAAATGCAAGGATGTACTGTAATACTCCGTATTTTCGTTTTTCAGATTTCGTGACATGACATTTCGGTTTATATCGTTGCTTATGCTGTGTGTTAATTTGGTCAGCTGATGGGACGTCGGAGTCCTTAAATTAAAAGACGGGGGCAAGGCGGTCGTTTCCCCTCTTTTATTTTTGGTGAGACTTATTAAGGCAGATAAGTCATTTATTTTACATTTCCAATCCACGATCAGTTTACAATAGCGCGTTCTCCCTCTTGACAGTTTTCACGATCTTCTTCTCTGCTTCCCCTTGTGTGCTTGGTGAATGATAAGTGTCCAAATGAGCATGTTTTATAGGTGTATTTCATATATAATATTAACACTTTTCTTGCTCATTTCTCCACTTCGGTTAGTTTTCCTCTAAGTTTATGTTTTATTATTATCTCACAAATTTATTGTTTAAACATGAGGAAAACCAAGCTGGGAGTAAAGTAGATGAAGAGACGAACGCACAGACACAAACGGCTGAGAAAACGGAGTCCAAACGAAGAATCTAGAGCCGGTCAAAGTTCGTAGAAGAAAATAAGTCAAGAACTCGTGACCACATGTGTGACCGCCCAAGCGTCCGCATGGGACTTAGGCGGACGTCACTGAGGTACATGGGCGGACGTGAGTGATGAAGCTAGGCGGACACACACATTGTCGCGGAAAACATTTGTGTCCGCGTGAGAACTAGGCGGACGGCCGGGCGGACGGTAGAAATGGCCGGGCGGACGGAGGGAGGTCGACAGAGACGTCCGCGCGGGATTAAGGCGGACGCAGAGGCGGACGCGACTAAAATCAGTCGCGCCAGTTCTTTTTCTTCGCGTCGACTTCGCCCGTCGACTTGTTTCTGCCATATCCATCTACTTCGCCCGTCCACACCTTATTTTCCTCAGCTCTGTCCCCTGCAATAAATGAGAGCAATCAATCTGCAAATCCTATCCTATCCAGCTCTTCTGCCGCCTCAATCACTTGCTCACGCACCTGTCTATCTTCAAACCTTCCTTTCTCTATATAAACCCACGAGCCTTCTGCTCAAAATAGACATCCTCCACCCATATAATCCATCACCGTGCCACTTCACCACACATCACACGTTCATCTCATTTCTCTCCTCCCGTCTTCTCCATTTTTATTTCACTTTCCACCTTATTCACCTCTAGTCCTACGTATACAAAATAGCAGAACAAATGCAGGAGTGACTACAGATGATTTCTACTACTCTTGTTTCTGTTTATCTATTTAATATGTTAGGCTAGAATATTTATACTCTGGGAACGGTTATTATGTGTTTGTATTAATTATGCAATATTTTTACTGGTTTTATTTAAATATAGTTTGTTGCGTTTTAAAGGTTATCTCGCACCTTTTTAATAAATGTCATGAGTTTATTAAATTACTTTACTAAGTCTATTTTGATCAGACCAGGTGATAAATAGATAGGTTAATTAAGCCGTAAATTTGGAGAAAGCTTATTATGATTTAATGAGTTAGTATTTTCAGATGCATAAATAATTTCTCATATCTAAACCGTCCGTTTACACGTATTGTGCTTGAACCTTGATTAGAACCTTGCATTTTCAGGTAAACGAGTTCTTTTGAGGCTATGATTTGGTCCTTAAGATAATAAGAGGAATTTTGCCAAACAATTATATTAAACCAGTAGAGATAGCATAATTAATCAGATCATATTAACCTGACCCAGAGTTCCGTTTAATTTATCTATTAACTGTGTTTATTTTATCTTTCCTTTTTATTTATATTACAAGTCAATTAATCCCCCCTCTTGTGACACGCTTAGGTACTATTATATGTATATTAGTCCCACGGTTCGACATCTGGTCGCTTACAATTCACTATACTATCACGACCGGGATTTGTTTGCAGCCCGACGTTTATTTTGAGTTTTTCATTTCTTTTCTTTTATTTCTTCCCCAGTTTAACCACTCACTTTACAACGTCTGCAAAATGGCGCCGTTGCCGGGGACTAGATTTATTCTAGTCCCTAAGCCCCGGATTATTCACTTGTTATATTAGAATATTTTGTCTATATTATTTTGTTTGTTGTTTATATTTATTATCTTTTATATTTTGTTTATATTATTATTATGTTTGTTTCTAATTATTTTATTGTCTAATCTGTTTCAGTAGTTTTATTTTATATACAAAAACACACAAAAAAATGGAAATGGAACAGGTGTTCGAGCAAGAGTTTTGCTATTCTCAGTATTTATACTACTCCGTATGTGGGGGAGCTCATGATTATGAGGATTGTCTCATATTACAAGAGCAACTCTGGTTAGAAGATCAACCAGATTACCTGGAGAGACTCGCTCTACAAAAACAGCAACCAAAGAGCGAAACAGTTCATGAGGTAGAACACCCACTACGGATGTAAGTTATTCTCTTCCCTCTACAGTCGCCTACCACCAGTTTCCATCCTTCTCTGTGCTCTATCCAGAAGATGAGGATACTTACATCCTCAAAAATGAAGAGAAGGAATTGCCATCACCTCCCGCTAATATATCCAAACAAAACGCCACTATCACCTTCAAAGAATTTACCTTCTCTGAAGATGATATCGATCAGCGTTCTTTCTATAAGCCTCACCTACAAGAGGATGATGTTTACATCCTCCAATTTGAGGAAGAAAAATCATCACCACCGGGTCTTCTGTTAGAACTACGTTCCCGGCAGTACCTCCTCAAACACCAGATTTTGTGGAGTATTAATTTTCTTATTTTATATGCCGAGGTAACGTTTTGTTTTGATCCAGGATAACGAAGCATGCGTCTAGCCAAAGACGTTAAAGAAGGGCAGCTTCCCGGGAGGCAACCCGGATGTACTTTTATTTTATTTGCTTTTATGCTCTTTTAATTTTCAGGTTCTCTTTAAATTTTATTTTTGCTAACTTTTAACCCCGTTTGTAGTATAGTTGCTTCTAGTGTCTTATGCAGGTGCACCTTCATATCTACACTGCAACCAAGCTACGCTACTTGAGGCTGAAGCTCAAGTGTGGGGGAACTCCTTTAACGACAAGCAAAAATAATATCAGGGGAGTACCAGTTCTTTAATTATGCTTTTATTTTAAATAAAAACTGTAGAGAAGCGTTTATGTGCTTAATTGTTTATTTGTGATCTTTGTGTTATCTCTATTTTATCTACTTACCGAAAAGGTCTTCTGAAACCTTCCCTTGTTTTTCTGGTGAACAATGAGGACATTGTTCAATTTAAGTGTGGGGGAGTGTGCCCTTTTCGGTGACATTTTGTGCTTAAATGTTTAATCTCTCTCCTTATCATGCGTTTGTCCAATTCAATATCGTGGACCCCTTTATATGTGGGTTGTTCTCTTTAAGAATAAATACTGTTATGAATTGTGGGATAAATGGTACAAATTTTAAAATTTTGATTACTTTTGAGGAGCATTTTATTTGCGGTGTGACCAAATAATCTGCAAATGGTTGGATTTATTGCTCAGGGTTTCTTTCTGTCTTCTCTCTTAGGGATTGCTAAGGGGTGCTTTTCTGTTTTTTTAAAAAAAGAAAGAAAAATACAAAATAATAAGGGACTTTCGAGACACCGTTGGTAACCAACAAAAGAGAGTTGAGTGTTCTTGAATACAAAGGCGTGATGCCTACATTTTCTCATCTCTTATGCAAAAGTGAAGCAAATGCATAAATCTATTTTTCCTTTTGCTTTCTCCTCAATGCCCATTCTTGAGAGAAGTTGGCCATGGTAAAAATTCTCAGAGTCACCTAAACAAAAGAAACATTGAAGTACCTTAGATCATACCCCGAAACTCTATATTTTATTTTTACCCTGAGCACACCTATGCCACCAGCAGTTAATTTTTCACACTCCTCAATAAAGTTAAAAAGATCATGAACTGTTCACTTCTTTATCCTACCCTTCATAATAATATTTGTTAGTATTGAGCATTTCCTACTTACTTAGGTACATGGTTTTGCTTGAGGACAAGCAAAAAGATAAGTGTGGGGGTGTGATAAGTGTCCAAATGAGCATGTTTTATAGGTGTATTTCATATATAATATTAACACTTTTCTTGCTCATTTCTCCACTTCGGTTAGTTTTCCTCTAAGTTTATGTTTTATTATTATCTCACAAATTTATTGTTTAAACATGAGGAAAACCAAGCTGGGAGTAAAGTAGATGAAGAGACGAACGCACAACACAACACGGCTGAGAAAACGGAGTCCAAACGAAGAATCTAGAGCCGGTCAAAGTTCGTAAAGAAAATAAGTCAAGAACTCGTGACCACATGTGTGACCGCCCAAGCGTCCGCATGGGACTTAGGGGACGTCACTGAGGTACATAGGCGGACGTGAGTGATGAAGCTAGGCGGACACACACATTGTCGCGGAAAACATTTGTGTCCGCGTGAGAACTAGGCGGACGGCCGGGCGACGGAGGGGGAGGTCGACAGAGACGTCCGCGCGGATTAAGGCGGACGCAGAGGCGGACGCGACTAAAATCAGTCGCGCCAGTTCTTTTTCTTCGCGTCGACTTCGCCCGTCGACTTGTTTCTGCCATATCCATCTACTTCGCCCGTCCACACCTTATTTTCCTCAGCTCTGTCCCCTGCAATAAATGAGAGCAATCAATCTGCAAATCCTATCCTATCCAGCTCTTCTGCCGCCTCAATCACTTGCTCACGCATCTGTCTATCTTCAAACCTTCCTTTCTCTATATAAACCCACGAGCCTTCTGCTCAAAATAGACATCCTCCACCCATATAATCCATCACCGTACCACTTCACCACACATCACACGTTCATCTCATTTCTCTCCTCCCGTCTTCTCCATTTTTATTTCACTTTCCACCTTATTCACCTCTAGTCCTACGTATACAAAATAGCAGAACAAATGCAGGAGTGACTACAGATGATTTCAACTACTCTTGTTTCTGTTTATCTATTTAATATGTTAGGCTAGAATATTTATACTCTGGGAACGGTTATGTGTTTGTATTAATTATGCAATATTTTTACTGGTTTTATTTAAATATAGTTTGTTGCGTTTTAAAGGTTATCTCGCACCTTTTTAATAAATGTCATGAGTTTATTAAATTATTTTACTAAGTCTATTTTGATCAGACCAGGTGATAAATAGATAGGTTAATTAAGCCGTAAATTTGGAGAAAGCTTATTATGATTTAATGAGTTAGTATTTCAGATGCATAAATAATTTCTCATATCTAAACCGTCCGTTTACACGTATTGTGCTTGAACCTTGATTAGAACCTTGCATTTTCAGGTAAACGAGTTCTTTTGAGGCTATGATTTAGTCCTTAAGATAATAAGAGGAATTTTGCCAAACAATTATATTAAACCAGTAGAGATAGCATAATTAATCAGATCATATTAAGCTGACCCAGAGTTCCGTTTAATTTATCTATTAACTGTTTATTTTATCTTTCCTTTTTATTTATATTACAAGTCAATTAATCCCCCCTCTTGTGACACGCTTAGGTACTATTATATGTATATTAGTCCCACGGTTCGACATCCGGTCGCTTACAATTCACTATACTACCACGACCGGGATTTGTTTGCAGCCCGACGTTTATTTTGAGTTTTTAATTTCTTTTCTTTTATTTCTTCCCCAGTTTAACCACTCACTTTACAACGTCTGCAGTGAACTCTGTGAGAATTGTTACTGCTGTTGTCAGATTTCAGCGTCGAATTCCCGCTGCTTCTGTTCAGATTCTTCTCCTCTGCAAATCAGGTTTGGTTTTCCTTTCGATTCCGATGGTTTCCGCTTCTGTTTTGAGAGGGCAGTTTTCTGATTTTGGGGTCTCTTCTCTACGAATTCAGTGGTGCATTGTGCGTCTTCCCTGCTGCGTTTGTTCGCCTGATTGCTGGCATTGTTGGGATCGCTTCTGCTCTGCAATTCGAAGTAAGTGGGGGATGGAATCGGGGTTGTTTGCTCACCCTCGGGGGACTGTTTTATTCTAGCGTTTCTGGTTTACAATTGTGTTGTGATTGTGTGCTTTCTCTTCGGTTTTGTGTTGTTGATCGATTGGCTAAACCCCCGAGGGTACTGATTTACAATTCTATGAGTTTTGTGTGAGTTTCTGATGATTTTGGCTGTTTTCTGCGCGTCTGTTCTTCTTTGGATTCGACAGTTTTGCACTGTCCGGACGTTCTGCGCGTTTTGTTTTTGAAGATTTTGGAGTGTCCGAACATCGGTCCGAACTTGTAAGTTCGGACCTGACGCGAGGACGAGGCTCCGTAAAAGTTTCGAAGTGTGTCCGAACTTGCAAGGTCGGACGCAAGTTCGGACACGAGGATTGTTTTGGCTTCTGACTCTCGACTTACGTCCGAACTTCGACGTTCGGACGTAAGTTCGGACTTTGGCATTTCTGTGACTTCTGACTCTCGGCCTCTGTCCGAACTTGCAAGGTCGGACGCAAGTTCGGACATGCCACTGTTTTGAGCATAACTTCTCTGTTTTAGCTCCGTTTTGAGTTCCGTTTGCGGGGTTGGATTCCCCTATCTGTGTACAAGCTTCTTATGCTGTTTATATGCATTTCCATGCACTTAAGATCTGTTTTGTGAGCTTTTGGTTTTGGGACCTAGTTACTTTGCTTCTGAGCCTTGGATAGTCGGGTCGGGCTGTCCCGTAGCATGCTGCGCAGGAATTCCTTCTGTTTATACTCCTTAGGGTCTCCCTTAGGACGTTATTTGACCGACGGGTCTGTTAGCTGTCTCTACGGCTTCTGTTGTGGGATCCTCGGATCCATAGGACCTTATGTGAGTCCTTCTGTTGTGTTAGCTTGTTTCTAGTGTCCCACTCTTCGTTTCTGATCTGAAAGTCCGACTGTGTGATTTGAAGTGATGTTCCGTTCTGCTCTGCTTCTGTTTTGTGGTTTCATTCTGTCTATTTAATGACTCCGCCTTCTCCTCTGTTTGTAAGTATTCTTCTTCTGTTTTGAGTGGCTTCCTTGAGGAAGTCTTCTGCTTGCTGGGCTGTTTAGCTCACCCCTTTACTTTGTTGCAGATTGAGCTCGTGGGATCTTCTCTCTCGTCCCCTTCTGGAGCTTCGTTTATTTTATGTTCTTTAGACTTTGTTTGCTTGCGCTTGGACGCTTTAGTACTTTGTGTAGCCTTCGGGCCTCTCTTTGTATTTGACTTATAAGTATTTGGATCTTGTAAACTCTTTTGGTATTTATACAAGTTTCGTTATTTGGTTTTGGGATTCGTTTGCTTAGAGCCTTGCGACGTTAGGTAGTAGACTCGCGGCGTGTAACGGCCCTAACTCCTAGGCCGGTTTTGGGGTCGTTACATTTAGTGGTATCAGAGCCAGGTTGCTCGTTCTTTGGTGTCGTGGGGTTTTGTCTGCATGTGTGGGTGTCTGAAAGGTCTGCTGTTTGATGCTTGATGGTTTCTGATAAATTTTGGTGTTGTATCTTCAGTATGCCTCCCCGACGTTCAGGACGTGGTGCAGCTTCAGGCGATGCTCCCCAGGGGGACATTGCAGAGATTGTGCAGCAGGTGGTGACCCAGGTGTTGCAGACCGTAGGGGCCACTGCTGGTCAGGCGACAGGAGCCGGTAACGCGGGGGGCAGTAATGTGAAGGCGCTTCAGGAGTTCCTGAAGCTGAAGCCGCCTTCTTTTGATGCTAGTGGCGACCCACAGGAGGCGAGCCACTGGATTACTGCGATTGAGGACCTTCTGCGGGTCATGGGATGTGAGGAGGATCAGAAAGTCGGATTCGCTACCTTCATGTTTCAGAGTGAGGCGAAGGAGTGGTGGAAGTCGGTTGAAGGGAAGTACCCCCACCCATGGACATGGGAGCAGTTCAGGGGCTGCTTCAATCAGCAGTTCTATCCCGATGTCTTCAGGGATCAGAAGATAGTTGAGTATGGGAGGCTTCGTCAGACGAAGGAGATGTCTGTGGACGACTATGTGAGGAAGTTTATTTCCCTTTCGAAGTTTGTGCCTGAGCCGGATGATAACCGGAAGGCTAGGAAGTTTGAGGCTGGTTTGAGGGGCGACATTCGAGCTGCTGTGGCACCTTTTCGCCACAAGACCTTCAGGGATGTGGCCGATGTGGCGTTGGTAGTGGAGTCTGAGCTGCAGGCTAGGCAGCGGTATGAGAAGAGGGACCAGAGGCCCGATAAGGGCAAGGACCAGAAGAGGAAGGGTCGTGTGGAGGAGCCCGAGAGGCGTGAGCAGCCTTCTTCTCAGAAGAAGAAGTATAGAGGAGACCGGGGTTCATCGTCATCAGCATCTCCTGCTGTGGAGAAGTGTGCGGAGTGTGATCGTTTCACCAGGCGGGAGTGCTACAGGAAGTCCGGGGCGTGCTTCAAGTGTGGTTCGCTGGATCACCGCATTGCCCAGTGTCCACAGGCTAGAGGTGGGAGGTGGGGTGGCGGTTCTGAGGGCCGAGGTGCTGGTTCAGGGTCCGGGCAGAAGGCTGATCAGAAGAAGCCCCAGACCCAGGCACGTGTGTATGCGCTAGCTTGGTGAGCGAGACCGTGACTCAGCCGAGTAGTGTCAGGTATTCTTCAGATCTCTTCTCAGCCAGTTTTCTGCTTGTTTGATTCAGGAGCTACCCACTCCTTTGTGTCTGCTGATTTAGTGGGTAGTCTCGGGTTGTCTGCTGTGCCCTGTGATGTGGATTTGTGTATTTCTAGCCCGTTGAGTGGCGTGCCTGCTTGTGTACTTGATTCTGTGTGTAAGTCGGTTCCGGTAGTGATTATGGATAGGAACTTGCTGCTGATTTGATTCCTATGAGTATGTCTGCTTCGATGTGATTTTGGGCATGGACTGGCTAGCAGAGCACCATGCCCATATAGATTGTGCAGCTAGGAGGTTGGTTTGATAGACCGGGTGAGACCCGTTTTGCTTTTGTGGGGAACTCCATTCCTTGTGCTCCTGTGTTGGTGTCTGCTATGCAGGCAGTCCGTTCCTTGAGGAAGGGCTGCCAGGGTTTCTCTGCTTTGTACCTGAGGTTAAGGAGGGATCCCGGTTGGAGGATATCCCCATTGTGTGTGAGTTTCCTGAGGTGTTCCAGGACGATGTGCCAGGGCTACCACCTGATCGTGAGGTGGAGTTTTCTATTGAGTTAGCGCCAGGGACTCAGCCTATCTCTAAGGCTCCCTATCGCATGAGTCCGGCAGAGCTTAAGGAGCTGAAGGTGCAGCTGCAGGATCTTCTGGATAAGGGCTTCATTCGCCCTAGTGTGTCTCCATGGGGAGCACCTGTGTTGTTGTGAAGAAGAAGGATGGCTCCTTCAGATTGTGTATTGACTACAGGGAATTGAATAAGGTTACCATCAAGAATCGGTATCCTCTTCCCCGCATTGATGCTCTTGACCAGTTAGCAGGGGCGACAGTCTTCTCGAAGACGACTTGCGTTCATATCATCGCTGAAGATTACGTTCTGGATCATCAGCTGAAGATTAAGGCCGAGGATGTGCCTAAGTCTGCATTTAGGACCCGATATGGGCATTATGAGTTCTTGGTCATGCCTTTTGGTTTGACCAATGCCCCGTCGTTCTTCATGGATATGATGAACAGAGTCTTCAAACCTTTCTTGGATTCTTTCGTAGTTGTTTTATTGACGACATCTTGGTGTACTCCAAGAGTGCTGAGGAGCATGAGGAGCATCTGAGGATGGTTCTACAGACGTTGAAGGAGAAGGAGTTGTATGCTAAATTGAAGAAGTGTGAGTTCTGGTTGGATAGAGTGGTGTTCCTTGGCCACGTGGTTTCGAAGGATGGCATTTCAGTGGACCCAGAGAAGATTAAGGCGGTTATGGAGTGGGCGAAGCCCACTAGTGTGTCTGAGGTGCGCAGTTTTCTGGGATTGGCTGGGTATTATAGGAAGTTCGTGGAGGGCTTTTCTAAGATCGTATCCCCTTGACTCGTCTTCTTAGGAAGGATGTCAAGTTTGATTGGAGTGAGGCGTGCCAGGAGAGCTTCCAGGAGTTGAAGAAGAGGTTGACTTCGGCTCCGATTTTGACGTTGCCTTCTGGGACAGAGGGCTTGAGGTGTTCTGTGACGCTTCCCATAGAGGGCTGGGGTGTTCTTTGATGCAGCAGGGAAAGGTGGTAGCATATGGGTCACGACAGTTGAAGCCGTATGAGAAGAATTATCCTACCCATGACTTGGAGCTAGCTGCTGTGGTCTTCGCCTTGAAGATCTGGCGGCACTATTTGTATGGGGTGACGTGTAAGGTCTACACGGATCACAAGAGTCTCAAATATCTGTTCACGCAGAAGGAATTGAATTTGAGACAGCGGCGCTGGTTGGAGCTGTTACATGACTACGACCTGGAGATCCTCTACCATCCGGGTAGAGCGAATGTGGTGGCTGATGCCTTGAGCCGTAGGGGTGCTCCTGGACTTGCTTGTTCGTTGTCAGGGTTCAGAGGTCTGCTATTGAGCTTCAGCGTATGGGGATTTGGGTTGTTCGGTCGACCGTGCTGGGATGATTGCTTCGATTCAGGTCCAGTCTACTTTGATTGAGCGGATCAGAGAGGGTCAGAAGGCTGATGCTGAGTTGTGTAAGATCAGGGAGAGTTGTCAGATGAGCAGGAGTCAGAGTTTTCTGTGTCCAGCGATGATTGTCTACGCTTCAGGGCAGAGTTGTGTGCCTAGTGGAGGCGACCTTAGGCGGGAGATTATGCAGGAGGCTCATGGAGCTCCTTATTCTGTGCACCCAGGAGGGGTGAAGATGTACCGGGACCTCGAGAGTCCTTTTGGTGGGCGAATATGAAGAGGGAGATTTCTGATTTTGTGGCTCGTTGCCAAACCTGTCAGCAGGTGAAGGCTGAGCATCAGCGACCTGCGGGTCTTCTGCAGCCTCTTCCCGTTCCTGAGTGGAAATGGGAGAGCGTTGGCATGGATTTCATTGTGGGGTTGCCTAGGACATCTTCTGGGTACGATGCGCTATGGGTGATTGTGGACCGGTTGACGAAGTCAGCTCATTTCTTGCCTGTGAGGAAGACCTTCAGCCTTGAGCGCCTGGCTCGGCTGTATGTGATGAGATTGTGAGGTTGCATGGTGTGCCGGCGACGATCGTTTCGGACAGAGATCCGAGATTTGTATCTCGCTTCTGGCGAGCCTGCATAAGGCGTTAGGGACGAATTTGGCTTTCAGTTCGGCTTATCATCCTCAGACCGATGGGCAGACGGAGAGGACGAATCAGATTTTGGAGGACATGTTGAGGGCTTGTGTGCTCGACTTCGGGGGCAGCTGGGATCAGCATGTGACATTGATTGAGTTCGCCTACAATAATAGTTTCCAATCGAGCATTGGGATGGCTCCATTGAGGCGTTGTATGGTAGGCGCTGTAGATCTCCTATTTGTTGGGGACCTGACGCGAGAGAGGGCGATTGTAGGTCCTGAGTTGGTGCAGGGAGCTGTGGACAAAGTCAAGACTATCAGGGAGCGTTTGTTGGTTGCCCAGAGCCGGCAGAAGAGTTATGCAGATCAGAGCGCCGTCCGCTTGAGTTTCAGGTGGGAGACCACGTGTATCTGAAGATCTCTCAGTTAGGGGTGGTTCGTTTTGGAAGCGGAGGCAAGCTGAGTCCTCGGTTCGTAGGGCCTTTTGAGGTGCTTGGGAAGGTTGGGCCGGTGGCTTACAGATTGGCATTGCCACCAGCTCTAGCAGGAGTGCATGACGTGTTCCATGTGTCGATGCTCAGGAAGTATCTACATGATCCTTCGCATGTGATTGACTATGGTCAGCTTCGACTCGAGATGATTTCACTTATGAGGCAGTTCCGGTTCGTATTTTAGCTCGGGATGTTCGTCGGCTTCGTAGCAAGACATTGCCTATGGTTAAGGTGCAGTGGTCTGATCAGTCCGAGCGTGAGGCGACGTGGGAACTCGAGGAGGAGTTGCGTGCCAAGTTCCCTTCCCTTTCGAGCAGTGAGGTATGTTGAATTTCGAGGACGAAATTCCTTTTAAGGGGGGAGTGATGTAATACTCCGTATTTTACGTTTTCAGATTTCATGACATTTCGGTTTATATCGTTGCTTATGTATGTGTTACTTTGGTAGCTGATGGGACGTCGGAGTCTTTAAATTAAAAGACGGGGGCAAGGAGGTCGTTTCCCCTCTTTTATTTTGGTGAGACTTATTAAGGAAGATAAGTCATTTATTTTCATTTCCAATCCACGATCATTTCAATCGCGTTCTCCTCGACAGTTTCACGTCTTCCTCTCTCTTCCCTTGTGTGCTTGGTGAACTCTGTGGAATTGTTTGCTGTTGTCGTTTCGCGTCGTCGCTGCTTCTGTTCAGATTCTTCTCCTCTGCAAATCAGGTTTGGTTTTCCTTTCGATTCCGATGGTTTCCGCTTCTGTTTTGAGAGGGCAGTTTTCTGATTTTGGGGTCTCTTCTCTGCGAATTCAGTGGTGCATTGTGCGTCTTCCTGCGTTGTTCGCTGTTGTGGCATTGGGATCGCTTCTGCTCTGCAATTCGATGTAAGTGGGGGATGGAATCGGGGTTGTTTGCTCACCCTCGGGGACTGTTTTATTCTAGCGTTTCTGTTTGCAATTGTGTTGTGATTGTGTGTTTTCTCGGTTTTGTGTTGTTGATCGATTGGCTAAACCCCCGAGGGTACTGATTTACCATTCTGTGATTTGTGTGAGTTTTGATGATTTTGGTGTTTTCTGTGCGTCTGTTCTCTGGATTCGACAGTTTTGCACTGTCCGAACGTCTGTCCGAACTTGTAAGTTCGGACAGGCATCGGGCGCGTTTTGTTTTTGAAGGTTTTGAGTGTCCGAACATCGGTCCGAACTGTAAGTTCGGACCTGACGCGAGGACGAGGTTCGTAAAAGTTTCGAGTGTGTCCGAACTTGCAAGGTCGGACGCAAGTTCGGACACGAGATGTTTTGGCTTCTGACTCTCGACTTACGTCCGAACTTCGACGTTCGGACGTAAGTTCGGACTTTGGATTTCTGTGACTTCTGATTCTCGGCCTCTGTCCGAACTTGCAAGGTCGGACGCAAGTTCGGACATGCCACTGTTTTGAGCATAACTCTGTTTTAGCTCCGTTTTGAGTTCCGTTTGCGGGGTTGGATTCCCCTATCTGTGTACAAGCTTCTTATGCTGTTTATATGCATTTATGCACTTAAGATCTGTTTTGTGAGCTTTTGGTTTTGGGACCTAGTTACTTTGCTTCTGAGCCTTGGATAGTCGGGTCGGGCTGTCCCGTAGCATGCTGCGCAGGAATTCCTTCTGTTTATACTCCTTAGGGTCTCCCTTAGGACGTTATTTGACCGACGGGTCTGTTAGCTGTCTCTACGGCTTCTGTTGTGGGATCCTCGGATCCATAGGACCTTATGTGAGTCCTTCTGTTGTGTTAGCTTGTTTCTAGTGTCCCACTCTTCTTTCTGATCTGAAAGTCCGACTGTGATTTGAAGTGATTCCTTCTGCTCTTCTGTTTTGTGGTTTTTCTTCTGTTATTTAATGACTCCGCTATCTCTGTTTTAAGTATTCTTCTGCTTCTGTTTTGAGTGGGCTTCCTTGAGGAAGTCTTCTGCTTGCTGGGCTGTTTAGCTCACCCCTTTACTTTGTTGCAGATTGAGCTCGTGGGATCTTCTCTTCTCGTCCCCTTCTGGAGCTTCGTTATTTTATGTTCTTGGGATCTTCTCTTCTCGTCCCCTTCTGGAGCTTCATTTATTTTATGTTTCTTTAGACTTTGTTTGCTTGCGCGTTGGACGATTTAGTACTTTGTGTAGCCTTCGGGCCTCTCTTTGTATTTGACTTATAAGTATTTAGACCTTGTAAACTCTTTTGGTATTTATACAAGTTCGTTATTTGGTTTTGGGATTCGTTCTGCTTAGAGCCTTGCGATGTTAGGTAGTAGACTCGCGGCGTGTAACGGCCCTAACTCCTAGGCCAGTTTTGGGGTCGTTACACGTACCAGTGAAAAAGTACTTGTGCAGAACCAAATGTGGAGGCATGATTAGCAATAAATGACTGCAGTAACACGGAATACCAAATATCGGTATGGAATATACCTCAAGTGTGGGAGAGAGCACTACACGTTAGGTGGTAGCTCAATCTCAACCGACAGTAAGTCGGAAGAAATCAAGTTAATCATTGTGAAATACATAGCAGCATATACAGTAAATTATCATAGAAGTGGATACAAAGTTTGTAACTCACCGAATTCGCTCACGGTAAGAGATACCACGCGTTGGTTGAGAAACCATTATTACCAAGATAAAGGTGATAAATGGAAGATGTACAATACAGTAAGAATAACGAACGGGGCAAACTAAGCTCTAGAATTGTCAGAGTTGCGCAGCAGAGGTCAGTGAACCCATGCTTCAAATACCGGATAAGCATTGAGAATACGAATAAATGGCTAATTATTAACGCCTAGAAGCCTCACAGGCCAGAACCGAAACCGATTTTGAGTTAAACAAACTCCAATGAGAATTCTTGGTTTAGGGACTAAACCGCCAATATGGTTAAGATCCTCTAACCAGAACGCATTGTATAACAGACCGCATGGAAGTTAAAGCACTTCACGGCGGCAGAACGTTTTGAACCAATGTTCAGTGATTGATTGCGTGGGCGTAATCCCTTTTAAGGGGGGTAGAGCGCAAAACCACTTAGTGTGTTTTACCGTACAAGTGTACGTGAACTATGTCGTGCATAGCACAAAATAATTTATTTGGATGATTGGTGCGTGCGTTACGTAAACATACGCATTTATTCATGGTTTAATTGTGGTAATTTTGCACAGAAGATGCGAATACCATTGTGATAAGTGTGCCTACTTTGTTAACTATTGTGTGTGAGAGTACAAGACTCCCGGGGAACTAAAACCCCGACAGTAAGTGTTCACATAATACTAAATGTAAAACCGTGTATGGTATTTTGATAAAATATATATATATACATATATACGGTATTGTGAGATATGAAGAGGTAAGAAACCGACATAGAACCTAGTGAGAATCACATTCCCTAGGTATCTGGATTAAAGTGAATGGAGATAACTGATAGACGGAGTTCTATCCTTTGGAGATGTAATGATTATGACTAGAATGACTAAAAAGATATAAAATTGGAAATGAGTGTATTATTTGATGCTTGAAAATGAAGTGGGAGGTGGAACTTGATTTGCATGTGATCAAGGGAAGCCAAACACAAATTGGAGTGGAAGGATAGTTCAACACTGATGCTGATCACATCAAGGTTGGATGATTCTTGAAGCTCCCTATAAGTGGTCACAAATAACCTCGCTAAGAAAAGATGCAAAGAGCATAAAAATTTGACTTGGAGTTGGATGACGTTTTCAAAAAGGATTTTCAATTGGTATTTCCAAAACGTTCGATAGATACTTTAAATAAAGAAAGTTCTCCTACATAACCTCACAAAGAATATTTTTGTAGTACTTGCTCACGAGCTGAGGACGTATGAGCCTTTGTCTTCGGACCGGTGACATGGGAAGTATATATGTTAAAGATTAAGTGATTGTTTTGATCTCCCAGGGAATCTGCGGGATCACAGTGTATATAAAAGGTATTTTTGGTTGCTATACATGCTAAGACATGTTGTGTGGTATGGGTAACAAATATTATTTTGACCTTGAGTCCTAATATGGTTGAGTTCTGAAAGTTGTTATATTACCCAGACCTGAGAGTCTGAGGGTTGTTATATAAGTGCAATGTTGTTAAGATACCCTGACCGTTGAGCCCGAGGTTATTATGTGAGTATGTTGTGTTATGTTATGTATAGATGTGGTTATGTTACCCGGATCTTTGAGTCCAAGGTTGTTAGTGCAAGTATGGCATGTTATGGATGTGAAAGTATGTTTATTATGGAAGTGTTGTTTTATGAGTAATCCCCGTGTTCTAATATTAAAGATATGTGGGAAGTGCGAACTTTGGGGACAAAGATCTTTTAAGGGGGGTAGATTGAAATACCCCAAACCTTTATATGTTGTTTAAATATTAAATCATGGTATATTAAGGCTAAAAAGTGCCTTAGAAATGTTAGTAAACAATTTAAACCATAGTGAACAAAATTAAATACCTTAAGGACAATATGGGCGAAAATGTGCTCTAAGCTTGGGATAATCTTGGTTAAGACTTAATAGGCTTACCAAGACCTTATTTACATGTTAATGGACATATTAAATCAATTACCAAAGAAAACCAAGCTTGAAAACAAGTTAAAACACAAAATGTGCTTTAAGGAGCCTTAAAGCATATTTTTGAAAAATTGTCTTGTAAATGGGTTTTGAATGGCTAAATGTCCATCATTACTCTTTAATTAACATGTGTACTACTTAGTATCACATTTGGAAGTCTAAATCAATGGGAAATCAAAAATTTCACAATTATGTGCCTTGGTTAGTGAATAGTAACCAAATAGTGCTAGTTTAAGACCTTGGTCAATGAAAGTCAATTAGATGGTCAACAAAGACCATAAAACACCCCATTTGACTAAGGGGGCCGGTTTCCATGTGTGACTCACCACACATAACAAACTAAATAAGAAGAAAGCAAAAGTAAGTAAATTCACTATTCACCTTTTTACTTAAATATCTTTCAAAACTTACCTCTCTCTTCATTCTCTTCTTCCTTTCTCATTTCCCACTGTCTCCAACCTTCATCCTCTCTTCTCCATCGGTTTTACTACAGTCCACACACATACTCCATCTTCAATCTCTTATATCTCCTAGCTCCATTTACCAAATCAAATTCCAAGACCACCATTCTCTTAGTCTTGCCAAGCTCTTCAACTCTATCTTTTCAAAGTTCCAAAACCACCATTTCGGTGCCAAGAAGAAACACCATGGGAGGAGCTTGAGCTCATCTTTTTGCTCCTTGTTGATCACCTTTGCTTCAAGGTAAGGAAAAACCAAAGAAAATTCCATTTTCCTCTTGTTTTGATGTTGGCCGAAAATCACCATTGATGGTGTCTTTATCCTGCCTTGTTCTAGCTTCATTTTAATCTTCCCAGGGCTTGGTGGAGTCCTCTCTTGCCACTTATTCAAACTCTCTTCCATTTCCAAGGTTAAACAACTATCTTAATGTTTTAAGATAATATATAACTTAGGGTTTATAATGAGTTTAAGCATGAAGCTTGAATGCTCATTACATTGCTTGTATATTGATTAGAAGTTGACAAGCAATCAAAGTCCTTGCCGGTTTTTAATCAAAGAGGGAGCAAGGAGGAATAAGTGAGAAAGTTGTGAAGGAAAAGAGGTAAATGTGCTAACCTAATGTAGTTTGATGCATTAGGAAAAATGAGCTTATGTTGTTTATTAAAACTACTTAAGGAGCTAAAGGTAAATGAGTTAGTAAAATGCTCTCAAGGAGATTATTAAGGGCATATGTGTTGTTGTATGTATTTGCAGGTCTAAGGCAAATATAATGTGGGAAATTCAGTGTTTATGGTTTGTGCAATTTAAGGGCCTAAGAGCCATGCAATTTAAGGGCCTAAGTGCCAAGCAATTTAAATTATGCACTATATTGTGATGTAGTGTTAAATGGGTGAAGTTTTATGTGTGAGAATGTTCTTGATGGATTTAAGTGTTCTTGGATGTTTAATGGTGAAAACAATGTGTTTTGGTGTAACAAGATGTTAGTAGAACCCATGTCAAAAATTGGGTAATGTACAAGTTCTAAGTGTTTTAAATGAGCTTTGGTGAACTAGGAAGTGTAAGGATGATTAAGTGTTTTACTGGAGAAAGAAACATGTATTAAGGTGCTTTAGAATGTAAAAAACACTTGGACATTATCTCGGAGGATTTAGAATTCAAATGAGTGTTTTGGGATACTACAAGGTCATGGTGAGATTATGTTTAGGATTTATACAAGTTTTGGTAAACAATGAGGAAATAAGGTGTTGTAAGGAAAATGTGTAAACTTGTGGAGAAAATTCAAGGAGTGGCATAAAGGAGTTTTGGTTAGTAAGAAAAGATGCTTGGGAGATGATGTTATAGAGGTGAGAAAACATTTTGGGCTAGTTGTTATCATAGGTGTGAAACACCAAGTAGAGACCTAAGAAAAAAATATCACAAGTGTTGGTGGATTTTGCAGGAGTTGAGTGATGGATTAAACAAAGAATTAGAAGAGGTTTGAGGTGCCAAATTAGTGTTAAAACATGTTAGGATTTATGTAGAAACATTAGGAGAAGGTTAAGGTTGGATTGGAGGTTGAAAAGTGGCTGAAAAACAATGTTCTGGAGTGGTCCGGGTTTGCAAACAAGTACCTAAACCCGGACCACCCAAAAAACATACCCGAGAGTTCATGTCTGTATGTGGTCCGGGTTTGTATCCCGGTACACAAACCCGGACCAGGTGAAAATGTAGGCAGAGAGTATTGCGATGAGATGGTCCGGGTTTGTAAACTCGGACACAAACCCGGACCACCCTAAAAATGTTCCAGAGAGTGTTTTTAAGCATTTCCAATGGGAGTGGTGATTTGTGTAATGATAATATATGATTGTGTTAGGAGATGTTGGTGACTTTTAATGACCATTAGGTGGGTGAATAAGTAGGTAAAGTGTGAAATATATAATATATTATGTGAAGTAATTAGCTAACTATAAGTCAAGCACGGTAATTAACCGACATTACTAAATGTGTATAGGAGTTGCCTACGGTGGAAACCAATCGAAGCAGGGACCAAGGTATGGTTTTTTTGTAACCTGTGTCCTACCGGATTACACCGGCTTGTATGCCAATGTGTTTTTCTGAGTGTTTGCCACCTTGTAAGATAAAAACATGTAATGAGTTTATAGCAATTCATTTATATGGCGTACTTGTTTCCGATACCGTTTGACCTCAAATGTGTGTTAAACTTAACTAACCGACTCTAGGATCACATAAGAGATCGGTATTCGGATTTAACGAACCAAACCATGGGAACGTTCTAACCATGGCTATGCGTGAGTTAGTTGTGTACTGTTGTTGTGTGCAAGTGTGTGAACCTCCCTTGTGTGTTTAACCCGGTTGTAATACCTTATGGTGTGTGGATGTGACATGTTCACTAATGGAGCTCTTAACTATACGTATATATATATATATATTATGGGGGTGAGGAATCCGGTCGTTCCGGTCACGCGTTGTTTGGGAGTTGATGTATACAGTTTCTTTAGCTCTCTCTCTGTTGGTTGTTTTCCTTCGTTGGTCTTCAATCACCCTCAAGCTTAACCAAGGCTTTTCTGACTCACGTCGGGCCGGGGGATATGTATGGTGTGTTCGGTACTATATTGAGACTGACACATCTCAGTAAAGTTAATGTGTACGATGCGTTCGGAACTAAGTATATCTGACGCATCTTAAGTGACACATGTTCTCTATGTAGAACAATAAGTTATTGTGTAACGAGCTTATCATGGGAATAAAAGTTTCTCTAGGCTCTAATGAGATTACTAACTCACATTCGGGGTACGTGTCCTCACGTGACCCTCTCAAAGTTATGTTGTATGTACGTTAAAATGAGGTATGTGCTGTATGCGGAGTATGTGGATCATGGATATGAATCCCAGTTTGTAAAAGAGGAATCTAAGTATAACCCGACTAGTGGGTAAGTGTCGTCTAACAAGGAATTAGCCCCATTAGAGGAGAAACCCTCAAGGGTTAAAGAACAAAATGAGTGATCTAACGAGTTTTGTTGTGCTGATTGATTTGTTGAACCCCATTGTTGTGGGTATGCAATGTGTTATGTGTTTATAGTTTTTCATGCATGATAAAATATAATCAACCGCATGTTTAGACGACAATTAGTTGTGCGTGGCCCGGTAGCATGCGGGCTGCATGATTACCATACCAGCAAAGGTGCTGAGCCCCCTTGGGGGCCACCCTTTCTTTTCTTTCCTATTTCAGGTACAAGGAGCTGGAAGTCGTTCGAGAGTAGGTCGGGGTAGTTGTTTGTTCATGGGTAGTCATCTAAATTGAGTATGTATTGTAGGTGTAGTAAGACTGAAATTGTTGTCGGCATTAGTTTGTAAATACTCGGTACAGTTCGAATGTATATGTATAATGAATGTTGGTAATGGAAAGAGATTGTAATGTGTAGTTGCTCGGGAATCAGCTCCATCAGACCGATACAATGTATATGTATTAGCCTTGTTAGCCACGTGGGTGGTTAACGGCGTGTAACACCAATGAGTTAAGTAATGTGATGATGTATGTTTTGCGCTACTAATGGCTTTTAAGTGTATTGTTGTAGTTGGGGTGTTACAACAGATACTAATAACTGATTGACTGACTAAGCTAAACTCCCAGCAGATTAGAACGCAGAACTCTGATACCACTAAATGTAACACCCTCAACTCTGGCCTAGGAGTTAGGGACGTTACACGCCGCGTATTAATACCTAATAACGTTAGGCTCTAACTATCGTTCGCAAACACAGTAATAAAGGCCCAAAACGAATGCTTGTATAATAGTATATCAAAATGTAACAAAGTATTCTCAACCCAAATACTATACAACTGTCAAAACAGGAGTAAAAAAAGTAGTTGCCAAACACTACTCAGGCCCGTAGGATACAAAAGCTAAACATGAATGTCTCAAAAGAATTGAATAAAACACAGGCTAAACTCCCGAAGCTGAACAAAGTGATCCTCGCCGATCAATCTGTAATATTAGTGAAAGTAGGGGAATGACCACACAACCATGCTCAGTAGATGACTAACTTCATCAACCTGCATGCTCAAAACATTTATAGAATGTTATCAAATCAGAGGCTGACAGAAGGAAAGCCACATTCCATATAAGAAATCAGAAGCAGAAGTCCAATCATAATAGGACTAAATAGAGTTCGAAGCAGACGAAATTCAGAATAGAGTGGGACACTAGTGGATTACAGCATACAGACAGAACGGATGTAATCCGTGAACAGAACGAGGAAACATAACTCGTGAGCAGAATAGGCGGAACACCTGTGAACAGAACAGGGAACACACCCTTGAAAGTAGAAGGACGTCCTACATAGCGCGCTACGAGATAGCTAAACCATCAATCCACAGTTCAGATACAGAGATAACTAGGTCCCAAAATAAAAGCCTAAATACAAATAAGCATATGTGCACCAATGGCACCACAAAGCATTTAGAAAGCTTGGCAATCAGTAGGGGAATCCAACCCCGCAACCAGAAGTCAAAACGGAGCTCAAACGAGTAAGATAAGGTGAAAACTGCGCCATGTCCGAACATGTGTCCGAACGTCGAAGTTCGGACACAAGTCGAGACTCAAAACCAAAACTAGTTGAATGTCTGAACATGTGTCCGAACGTCGAAGTTCGGACACAAGTCGAACTGAAATCAAAGGGAGAGACAAAGGGGTGTCCAAAATCCAAGCTCGGATGGATGTTCGGACGTTTTCCAGAAATCACTACATGGTGAAGTCCGAACATGTGTCCGAACATCAAAGTTCGGACACATGTCGAAGCAAAATCAGATGAAGGTAGCAGGGAGTGCTTGAACTTCTGTCCGGACTTACAAGTTCGGACACCATACGAGACTTGTAAGCCGGATTCATCCTCGCACCCCGACCGAACATCAAAGTTTGGACGGAAGTTTGGACATGGTAAAAAACTTAGCAAAATCAAAGCGCAACAAGGTCTGTCCGAACTTCCATGTTCGGACAGACGTTCGGACATGCAAAAAAATACAGTTTCCAGAAACGAATTGCACACGAACAGAAACACAAAAGGCATCAATTTGCAGATCAAACTCAGAGTTACTTTTAAAACATAACTATGGGGATTTTTAGGCACAAGAAAACAGGTAAAACACGCAAGCAAAACAGTCACAAAACGCAGAATAAATCAGTAGTCCCAAAGCTCAGACTACAAACTCCCCATAGCCGAACACACGGATTGAATCCATTAGCCACCTACCTCGAATTAGCAGAGAAGACTTCCCAAATCCGAACTGCACAGTCAAGCCAATGTAGACACCGAAATGTAGACCGAAAACACAATCCCAGAACTCTGAGCAATAATAATCGCAGGGACCGGCCCAAATCAGAAAACAGAGAAGCCTCACATTCCAAAACTTCCATGACAAACGAAATCACAATCCTTACCTGCTTCCGACAACGGATTCGCAGAGCACGCCAATAGTAGAGGAAATCGACAAGGGAAGCGGAACAATTGCTGATTCCTGATCGAATTGTAGAGGAAGGATTAGAATGAGGGGGGGGGGGGTTCTCAAATCCAACACTCATTACTGAATTGTATTAACCATGTACACTTCACAAACCCGATTGCGATGGTGAAGACAAAGGAATAGCAAAATCCCCCAACAGCGCCGCAAGGATTGACAACTTGAGAAGAAAAGAGAACGTTGAGAGAAGAGAGAGAGAGGAACGTTGAGAGAACTGTCGATGATGAAAACTCTGAGCGTGGAATAGATCGTGATTAGAATCATGATTAAGTGAGGGCATTAATATCTTTAATAATTAATTAATTCCCTTACCAAAGTAATAAATAGCGAAAGTCCTCCTGGCCCTTGTCTTTCCTTCAAAAGACATCCGTGTCCTAATTCAAAGTAAACCAACTCATTATAACATCGCGACAAAATAAATTCTGCAACGAAATTTTGGGTTATAACATTTAGGGTATAAGATTCTATAACATAAATACTTTTTAAGAGTTTTTTCTTCATATTAATAGATTACTTTACAAGTTTTTTTAAGATTGTTATTTATTTTATTACTTAAAATAAATATTAATTTAATAAGAACTAAGAGTGTGTTCCTGGATTAATTATTATACTTTTATACTCACATGTAATATATCCTTTAATAAATATATTTTATTTAAACTTATATCTTACTCATAAAATCTAACCATGTAATATATAATATAGTGAGCTAGAACATAGTAATATTGGAAGAATGCACAATCACTATAAATTTTCATCAAGTAAACCTTGTGTTTATTTACTAGTTTATTAGTGGACGACTATGATTTTGTCCGTCGATCACATAAAGATTTTGAATCCCCGACAAAACTCTCCGCCCTTTGCAAAATTAAATTTTTTTTACAATTAGTAAAGGATACTAAAATACTAAATATTTTTTTTGAACACTTAAAAATCACAAAACTTAATTTTTTCTTCAAAAATGAATTATAAAGATATAAAACCTAGTTAAATATATAATTTTTTAACATATACACCTATTTATAAATACTAACTGAAACACCCATTGAGTTACCCTACATAGATTGGGGTGAAGAACAAATAATTCCTTATATGGGTGGAGATATCTCTCCTTGTAGTGACACGTTTTGAGACTAGGAAACCCCGGGAACAAACCGTGAGGCCTAGTTGAAGGTGAGAACGAATCACTCCTTATATGATAGACGTGTTTTTAAGTGGTGTAACTGGTTGACCTCATAAACATAACCGTGAGCTTCGACAAAATGAACAACATCTACTAGCGACTTGAAACTAGGCTGTTACATATGGTGTCAGAGCTGGTGGTCGGATCGATGTGCCAGTGGCCCGCGGGTGCGTTGGGCTCCCTCGTGTGAGTGATGTAACTGGTTAACCCTCATAAACAAAACCATATGCTATAGCAAAGTGGCCAATATCACCAATGACTTGAAACTAGGTTGTTACACTAAAGGTCATAATGGGACCCCTAAAAGTTTGGGGGCCCATGCCACTGAACAAGTTCGACATGCTCTAACCATTCCTAAGTGGGAGGATGGATTCTGGTGGATCGAACTGGTCTAGAACTCAGTTATGTTAATCGGGAGTTTCACCTACTACTTAACTAAATAATGGTGAATCTCTACTTTCAACATTTAAGTTAAAATCGTGTTTGAATCGAACCGGGAATTTGTAAATTTAAAGTATTTGTTTACTTATTAATCAAGATTTAATAAAAATCAAACAAAATTGTTTTGCTTGCAATGATATTAGCTATAGGACTAACTACCGATGATAAATGATGGGTCAAGACTGCAAATATAGTTACAAAAGCAGTGTTTGGAATTTACAAAAAAATACATCCAATATATAACTGGTAAAAAACCGGTTTCAAATACAAATCCACCCTTATAGGGTTTTGTTCGGCATGACTGTTTTGACAGTATATTTGCAGCATATTTGGTAGCAGGTTTGCGCTGGCATATTTGCTGCGTATTTGTTGGCAGTTTTGCGCTGGCATATTTGTAGCTATTTTGAAAACCGTTGTTTGGTAGTGCGGTATATATGCAGCATAAGTTAGTTATATGCAGTACGTTTACCGTTTTTGTATTACAATTACAATTTATTATATTACACTACGTAACTTTATTTTGATAGTAAAAATAAAAGGAAACATTCACAAACAATATATGAGAAAGCAAAGAAAATAAATTTTTTAATATAACCAATAAAATCTCAATTTTTATTATTTAAGTACATATAGCAACTTTTAACAATATATTATGATTTTCTATAATTTTATAATTCCTACAAATATAGAAGCGTGATGAAACGAGGACTAGAGTTTCAAATTTTATGATAATATTGTGTGTATTTATTTAGTTAAATTTTAACTTTTAATAACATATTTAAAAAAAACTTTGTATGTTAATAAATTAATATAGTTTAATATTTTTATACTTTTTTAAGTTTTTCATTAAAGAGATTATTATAGAATTTTTTATTATATTAATCTATGTATTATTATTTTGAAGCATTGTGTAACTTGTAACAAATAAAATAACTTGTAACAAATAAAATAAGATAAATAGACGGAAGTGAAGTGAAAGGGTGATACGTGAATGAGAAAACAGTATATATTGTCTCTCAAACATGCCGAACGAGGCGAACAACAAAAATAAATAAAATGGTTTAAAACCGCATATGCTGGTACATTTGTGCTCCCTATTTATACTGGAAAAAAAATGTAACCTAACGCTACCCTAGATCCATCCTACCAGTTCAAATACAATTTTTTTTCAAATAAGACTTATACCAGTGAGAGTGGAATCGAACCGGCTGAGATAAGACCGTAGCCACCACTATTTGAGAGAAAAAACTGATGAAAGAGTGGGGGCTTGAGAATCGTGAAGATAGTACATGATACTCCACTAGTAGTAGCTAGAGTATGTATGGATACTGTATAGCAGCATGTGGCGTACAGCAAAAACATTCTCCCTTGATTTGCTCTATCCACGCTGACATTCCTTTTCTCTAAAATGATTGTCGTCATGAGAATATATAGTAAAAAACAACAGATCACAAATTGAGCTGATCATGATAGAAGATGAATCCAATAGTAAGATCCATTATTTTTTTTCGAAGACAAACCAGATCCATTACTAATCAATGCATGTAAATTGACACTTTCAAACGGATGAAGCGTCACACAATTGCCGTTTTATGAGGGTATCCAATATTAATTACGAGTCATTGGTAGTTTGGTGACCCGTTTTAGATAATTTCTTTCATAATTCTAACTATTTTTTCTATGTATTATTATTATAAATCAAACAAACCCATTTTGTTGTTAATCGTGTTGCCTGGTTTGAGCAATCCATTCAACACCATGTTATTAATATCGATGCAAATTCGATCCGATGTAAGATTTATTTTGTTGATCATTTAGCTGTTCCTTTTTTTTTACTGAATTTGTCTCGTGAGAGGTGATAACTCGGTCTAAATCTATAATTAATGTGGTATTTTGTATTATATTAATTGTTTGTTGCACTTTTTAGCCCAAAGTAATAGCTCGTATTTCCTCCATTTTATTTGTGTTTTTTTTTTCAGTTTAAGAGGTAAGACCTTAAGAGTGACTGGAGATTCCCAATGCAGTAATTCTTGTGTTTTTTAATGTTTTTATGATGTAAATTCTTGTCTATTTTTTTTTCATAACATAAATTCTTGTCTACTTTTGGATGCAGTTCATTTGTTTTCATACATTATTTAAGTAATAGCACATATTTGTGTTTTAGTATTATGTATAGATTGTATCTATTTTTTAATTGCACTTTGTCTTAAAAAAATTGTACTTTATACTATTGAGGTTCTGAATCGTGTTTGGCAAAAGACGATATATAATTCAATATACAACTATATTAACTGTAACGAGACCCAATAGTGGTCCAAGTGGAGAACCCTCCCAAAAGACCGGTCCAACGGGAAGGAGAGCCACTGACGCTTAAGAACCACTACTAAGCCCCGCCCACTCCCAATGCGGGAGTGTTACTCTGGCTGCCCACTTTGAGCGGTTTTCCTCTAGGCGGCTTCACTCTGTTTCTCAGGTAGCCCATTCCTAGGTAGCCCTTTCCCAAGTCGCTCCTTTTCAGGTCACCCCTTCCGGCGAGCATTGGTACTCTCAATGAAAACACCAATGTAGCGAGACCCAATAGTGGCCCAAGTGGAGAACCCTCCCAAAAGACCGATCCAATGGGAAGGAGAGCCACTGGCGTTTAAGAACCATAACTAAGCCCCGCCCACTCCCAATGTGGGAGTGTTACTTTAACCCACAACCACTTCCAAAATAAAAGTTCTTACTACTAAATAGTTAATACTACTCCCTCCCTCCGTCCAGAATTGACCATCTTGTTCATTATTTGTATATGTCATTTGACTTCAATATTTAACGTATAAGATAAAAATAAATTTTTAAATTTAAGTTTTGTAAGTGGAAAAACATGCTCTAAAGAAAACAAGACGATCAATTCACGGCACAGGGAATATGTCTATTCTGTGACAGCTATTGTCCTATTGCGCCATGTGGACACATAAAGGTAAAGAAAAGAAGTATGCACATAACTGGAGGTAGAAGTTCAATAAGAGATGTTCCATAGAGAAGCTAAGAAAATATGCTTCTAGAACAATTTTGTAATTTCCGTGCATTGTTTTATATTAGATATATTTGTTCTTGTTTTAGTTGTGGTTGTTTTATAAGTATTATTATATTATTAAAGGAGAACATATAACATATAGATTCAGACAAAAACCATCCCAATATCCTACAAAAGTTTCATAAAATATGTCATAAATATGTGAGCACAAACCAAACCATAATAGTTTTTTACAATTATTCCGGTAGAACCACATGTAGGCTTCTTTTCTTGTCATCCATCTCATTTCAGTATTAATATTATCTTTTCCTCTTGTTTAATAACTGATGAAAACTCGAAATGGTGAAAGCACAATTTTTTCTTTGTAACACATTGGTGCAATCCATGAGATGCTCTAAGAAAACCTTAAATGAATTAGAGGATATCCTCTTATCAGTTTTAAGCAATGCAACAATTAAAATATTAACATTATTTCTCTCACACCATAAGAACAAGAATCATGGTTCCTTTAAATACTATGTGTACTTTTCAAAATGTATCTGTAGGATCTTACAACGGTTGTTCTCAGTGAGGTTGTTACTCACGAGGAACTAGGTGCTGAGTAACAGTCTGACGACGAACTTGATATTCAAGAAATAGCAACAGAGAGTGAGATATTAGATACACGTGAATACTCACTATATTAGCACGTACCAAGAACTTGATACACCCTCACGTACTAGGAGAACAGGCTCTCCAAGTACAAACACGTAAAACACTAGATCTCACAACTCTCCAATGATTCAACCGGTGTTTAAACAAAAGATACTTCCTTTTACCTCTTTTCTCTCACCTAAAAAACGTGCCTCTACCTTCTCTTAACATCTCCTATATATAGTTATCGTTTTACATAAACAATATCTTTAAAGATATAATTTCTTTAAAGATAAAATCCTAGTAACCGACTTAGATATCAAACAGAAAAGATATTCTCTAGATAATCTACTAAAGATAAAAACTGTGCAGAATATATCTAGAGGCGGTTAGATACTGCAAGATCTTCTATTGACGGCACCTCCCTTGGTCAGGTCAAGACTCAGATCTCTGTGTCTGTTACTGAGTTTGGTCAATCAAAACTTCAAGACTCGGATCTCTGTGTCTGTTACTGAGTTTGGTCAAACAAAACTTGCATTAACAATTTCCCCCTTTTTGATTGGGCAAACTCTGAGTCTTGAACTGATGTATGTTCCCCCTTAACTGCTGCTTCATTGCTTTCTGTAATCATCCATTGTCGTCACTCAAAATCTTGTGTCCGGAACTGAGAACGTTCCCCCTGAATTATTGCACAGAACGTTCCCCCTGAATTATTGCACACACACATATGTGTTCAAGACATCTTTCCCCCTTTTGCCGAATCAAAAAGAAACTAAGGCATGACCTTCATAAGTAGGGGGTAATGGTGTGTCACGGACTGATCACTGAGAACAAGATAAAGAATCTGAAAGAGGTAGAATGCCTTCTTGACGAAACTGATAGGACTGATTAGACTTGGTACCCAAATTTGTTTAGGCTCAACTGTAGGCACACACTTAGACTGGATTATAGGAACCCATCTTTTAGTGTGGAATCTGTTGGCTCTATATAAGCTCTGTCTTGATGATTCTTCCCGCAATTGTTTTCTCAACAGTTTGGGACACCATCTTATCTTGTGTCCTAGTTGATGACAGTACCAGCACGAGTTCAGTGTAGACTTAGAATGACCAGGTTGAGTCTTCAACTTTCTCGTCTTAAATTGAGTTGGTTTCTCTAGTTCAAATCCCAAACCGCACTTATTGGAGTTGTTTTTGAACAACATCTGATTCAGATTTGTCTTTCCAGTATACCAAGTGGGATTAGCCTGTGTCTGAAGCTCTAACTTCCGATTTGCATCAGCTAACATGCCTGAGAGAGTTTCACATTCCCTTTTTAGTGATTTATTACGATCTAAAAGAGAATTCACTTCTTCTTGTGCCCAACATGGAAGAGTGAGAATTCTAGTCTCCAAAGGACTAACAAAGTTGATCCTTGGCTTATCCAGACTCTCTTGACGCAGTTTTTGTTGTCAGTTGAAGACTTACTCAAATCTTCCACTTTAGCTTTGAGTTCTCTGATCTCAGTAACATACTCATCTACGTCGAAATCCTCATCGGAGCTAGTAGGACTTTCAAGACTCTTTATCTTGTCTTCCATCCTAACTATCTTATCCTCATACCCAAGTTTTTGTGATTTCAGTTTCATCAATGCTTCAGACAAAAGATCAAATAACTGTGTCTTTGACATAGAATCAAAAGACTCTTTCACATGAGTTAAACATACCTCATCTTCTGGGAGAGTCTTGTTTAACTTTCCTTCCGCCATAAAACAGAATTCCGTGTCCAAACTCATCTCATCTTCTTGGACAATTGCTGTCATACACACTTGATCTTCATTCTCAGGTTCTGAGTCTGTACCTGAACCATCTTCTCCCAAGCCGCAGCAGCTGTTGTTGAGAATTTCTTGACTTTCTCCTGAAAATTATCCCTTTGTGGCAAAGGACAATTTTTGACCTCATGTCCAGGTTTGTTGCACCTGAAACAGATTATTGGACCCTTCTTTGATTTGTTACGATTAAACTTAGAATTCTGACCTCGCCGTCCTCCAAAAATCCTTCGAATACCATCAGCTATCTTGATAATTTCTTCCTCTTCACTCAATTCCTCTTCATCTGTACCCGCATTACTCTTCCAAGCTTTCAAGGCCAGATCTTTGCATGTTGTTGGCGAAGAGATTGCTCCCTTCATCTTACCTTCATAGACCATTAGCTCAGAGCCTAACTCCTCGAGGGACATTTTTGACAAATCCTTGGTTGTTTCTAGCAAAGTTGTATAGTGCAGCCAATCCTTTCCAAGACTGTCCAGACACCTTTCATTGATAGTTAGATTATCCAATGTGACTCCCACAGTCTTCATATCACTCAGAATCTTGTCAAACTTTTCAAGCGTCTGTGTAACAGACTAACCTTCAAGCATTCTGAAATTATCAAACTGTCTTCTGAACTGTTTTCCTTTTGCCTTTCTGATCGAATCTGTTCCTTCATAGGCAACTTTCAGAAAGTTCCAAACTTCTTTAGCAGTTAGTATGCCAAGAACTTTTTGCTGATCACCCTCTGAAAGTGATGAGACAATCACTCTCAAGGCCTGCTTGTTCTTACTGAGTAGCTTCTTGTCTTTATCATTCCAATCCTTCTTCTCCTTAGGCTTGGTAACTCCATCTTCAGTAACCTGCGGGACTAAATCGCCTTCGGTTACAACTGTCCATAGATCATAGTCTATCGACATCAGTTGATGTCCCATTTGTTCACACCAGCAAGCATAATTGAATTTTGTAAGCTTTGGTGCTTTGACGTTGTAAGAACCCATGTTGATCACCCTTTGAAGATTTCTCTCCTAGACACCAAAAGGGAACCTGCTCTGATACCAATTGTAGGATCTTACAACGGTTGTTCTCAGTGAGGTTGTTACTCACGAGGAACTAGGTGCTGAGTAACAGTCTGACGACGAACTTGATATTCAAGAAATAGCAACAGAGAGTGAGATATTAGATACACGTGAATACTCACTATATTAGCACGTACCAAGAACTTGATACACCCTCACGTACTAGGAGAACAGGCTCTCCAAGTACAAACACGTAAAACACTAGATCTCACAACTCTCCAATGATTCAACCGGTGTTTAAACAAAAGATACTTCCTTTTACCTCTTTTCTCTCTCTCTCACCTAAAAAACGTGCCTCTACCTTCTCTTAACATCTCCTATATATAGTTATCGTTTTACATAAAACAATATCTTTAAAGATATAATTTCTTTAAAGATAAAATCCTAGTAACCGACTTAGATATCAAACAGAAAAGATATTCTCTAGATAATCTACTAAAGATAAAAACTGTGCAGAATATATCTAGAGGCGGTTAGATACTGCAAGATCTTCTATTGACGGCACCTCCCTTGGTCAGGTCAAGACTCAGATCTCTGTGTCTGTTACTGAGTTTGGTCAATCAAAACTTCAAGACTCGGATCTCTGTGTCTGTTACTGAGTTTGGTCAAACAAAACTTGCATTAACAGTATCGATAGATTTCTTTCACATAATAAGAACTGCATTTAAGAGGATATCAAAGTGCTCAAAAGGTGGTGTTGTCTGCTCTCCCCTTAGGCAAGAGTTTTCTTCCCTCATAGGAAGGTTCTTCTCTTGTGAGTTCTAGCACACTGTAACACCCCGGATTTTAACTCATTATAAAGTACGAAATGATACAAATCTAACGTCGCAAACAGAAACGAAAACGGTTGTAAAACGAGCCTTAAAACTGAGAAATAAGGTGTGCCCAAACTTGTGTCTAGACTTCGATGTTCGAACACAAGTAGAGAGTTTAAAGCACACCAGGAAGTCCGAAATGTCTATAATTATGTCTAGACTTCGATGTTCGGACACAAGTCAAGAGTTTAAAGCTTAAGGAATTTAAAGTGTCTGAACTTGTGCCCGGACTTTGAGGTTCGGACACAAGTCGAGGGTTGAAAACCATGCAGTCCAAACATGTGTCTAAACGTCTAAGTTTGGACACAAGTTCCGATAGAATCCATAGTACGTGGTCCGAACATTGGTCCGGACATGTAAGTTCCGACCAATGCCGGGACTTACAAGCCAGACCCATCCTCGCATGCTGTCGAACATGTAAGTTCAGACAAATGTTCGAGCAACACTCAACCTGCAATTCTTAGAAAACTTTTGGGGCCTATCCGCACATATACGTTCGGACGTATGTTCGGACGAAGCCAAGATCTCAAAAACTCAATTAACTCAGCCACCAATGCAAAATCAAGAGCGTAAGTTTTAAAAACACATCTTATTAATACTTGTAATCTTTAACATAATCAGAAATGTCGCAACTTGAATAACAATGGAATGTAAATTAAATTCGAGGCATTACCGCTACACTCAACCACTTGAGTGCTCAGACTAATCCTTCTCCATCAATATAAAATATTCCGGAAACAAAACTGAAGTAATGTATGCGGAAACAGTATCATCTTGGCATAATACCTTTATTCCAAACATCTATATGGTAACGTGATCCCAACCCCAAGTCTTAGTCTTCCATACATGCGATCAGAAAATGTAAACACACACAAGAAGGGTTCCGCACAAATCAGTGAAACTGAGTAAATTCTACCTCATAGCGTAAAATACATTTTGAAATCCCTTTTAGCAATTAAGCAAACAAGCAAAAGTTATCACAAACCAACAATCCAAAACCATTTTCCAGCAGACAATATCCATTAAAATAACAGGGGAGCTTTCACAAGGAACCAGTCACTCTTAACCACGGACGGACACCCAATATGGGGCTACAATAATAATACCACCTCACCCTAAGTCCTTAAGTGTGCACACCCCCCCCACCAGCCTCTGACTAGATGGATTAGATCTTAGAGCTTAACTGCATTTCACTGTTCACACCGCAAATAAATATACACGAGGTACAATGTACCAATAATTACACGGAGTACCAAAGGTACCAACAGATTTACACGGAGTACCAACAGGTACCAATAATGCAATCGTTCCAGTGAAAGTCTCCTAAATCAATAATCAATTCCTCAAGTTTGTAAAATCATAATCTTCCAATTCTCAATAGTACGGGGGAAAATAAATTCCTAAATTGCTGATTCCCAATTTAGGGTTTCAAAACCAGTAATAAATCATCAACATTCCACACAGTCAATCAATTACGAGCACAGTAATTTACCTGGTCACACGCTCCACTACGAGAATGGCTCAGCAGATTCACAGATATCGCCCATCAATGAATTCGGGGTCTAGAATTACAAGGAGTCATCAATAAAAAATTCACCAATTCACAACTAGAATAATTAATACCTTACCCTTAGCTAGGTAGCAACCCTTACCCTTATTGAGACACTAATTTGGCACCAGAGTGCCGCTATTGCAAGAAGTTGGGGCATCGCGACTTAGAGTGCTACTCGAACCCCGACAGCCGAAACTACAAGCCGCCAAAAACCGCTCAGTAGACCTCAGCTAGTGGATCGGGAGCACCACGGGGTGGCCAAGGAGGCCAGACGTCTACTGACACGCGCTTCTGGAAAGGGAAAGGAGTTAATCAGGGACGCGGAGCCTTGAATTCCACGGGAGCCTCGGGCGCTGAGGTGGGGGCCCAGCGCATTACAGGTAATCCTAATACCCGACTATTATCGCTTTGAAACCATGTTGAGTGTTAAATGCTTTTCAGCATGATCTATGAGAATTTAAGAACCGAATTTAGTAAGTAACTTACCTTAGGAGAACTTTCAAATATTAGGTAGTTACGATATCTGTTACCCCCTACCTTCATGACCAAGATCACCAAGACCCATAGACGAAAGACGGGAGCATCCCGAAGAGAAGAGCCAAGTTATACAACCGGGCATGATTCCGCTAAGAGAATTCTTGACCCTCAATGAGCAAGCCAACATCATAGAAGAGTGTAGAGTCTTGGGTAGAGAACTAGGTGGGTTTTACATTCCGGGTTTTACGAGTGGATCTAAGATGAAGCTGCACATGATGTGCACAGGCAGGGATTGGGACCCGCAGACTAGGACATGCCAAGAAGTGAGGAAATTAGATGGGGCGAGAGCACCTAGGATACCCGAGAGATTCAAGACCTTAGCACGAAAGGTGATGGAAACCGCGCAGCAGCTTGAAGATGAACCAGTACCCGACATTGATGCCGACATTTGCATCGGGAACTTCTACGAAAAAGGTGGGTGACTGCGATTACACCAGGACCGGGATGAGACACTTGAGTCCATCACCAAGGGTACTCCCGTAGTGTCGTTTTCCATTGGAGATGAAGCAAAATTTCTTTATGGTGATCAGAGGAGAATGGATGTAGCTAGCAAGCTAGTCCTCAAGTCCGGAGATGTATTGGTATTTGGTGGAGATTTGAGGTAAGTATACCACGGGATCAAGCGAGTTAAGTTGAATACCACACCACCAGCTTTAGTAAATGCTACCCACATCATACCGGGACATTTAAATTTGATGTTTAGAGAATTTTGATGTAATGTTGTAAAGCTACTAGCTATGTATGCAAGCATAATGTAATACTTTGATGATTAATAAAAGTTGAGTTTGGAGTTCTTTTGCACAATTTTACATCTTGTCCTTATACAATTCTTTAATCCAAGCCATGAACCCGAAAAGGGAGGAACCCTCAGTATTCTTGACATGGCGCATGCCACTGAATTTGGCAATGTCATTACGGGTAAGACTCACAATCAATCGAATTAATTCATGTGATCATAGTAAACGTGATGCTAATATGAACCGAATAAACCATAGGCACCTTTCCTGTCAATGGCATCGAGGCATCAGTCTTATTTGACTCAGGGGCATCTCACTCATTCGTCTCCTCTTCTTTCGTGAAGAAGTTGAGATTGATCCTGGAGCACCTCTCAGATTTTTCAGTCACCTTACCATCCAGAGAGAGTGGGATGCACGAGACGCTACACCGACCTACAGATCATTATACGGGACGATACTTTCCCCGGCAATTTGATAGAGTTCAAGGGGTTGGGCTTCGACGTTGTCATCGGCATGGATTGGCTACAGAGACACAAGGGCCGGTTACATTGTGCCGAGCACCGACTGTTACTCAAGTGCCCGGGGGCGTTTCCTACCGTAGTGTGCCGAAGGAGCCCACCATCAAGATAGTGTCTGCCTTGACTTTGATGAAAAAGGTGAGGAAGGGTCATACCGCATGTATATGCTATGTCCACGACACGAGGCAGGAGGAGCAGATGAAGTTGGATATACCCATAGTATCCGACTACCCTGGTCTGTTTCCAGAGGAGTTGCCAGGCATGCCGCTAGTGCGAGAGGGGGAGTTCGCCATCGACCTTATGCCGGGAACGGGGCATATTGCTAAGACACCCTACTGGATGGCTCCAACCAAGATAAGGGAATTGAAGGTCCAGTTAGAGGACCTACTAGACAAAGGGTTTATCAGACCGAGTGTGTCTCCATGGGGAGCGCCGGTACTGTTTGTCAAGAAGAAGGATGGGAGCATACGACTCTGCATCGACTATCGAGAGTTAAATGCCGTTTCGTCAAGAACAAGTATCATCTCCCACACATCGACGACCTATTTGATCAATTGAGAGGAGCTTCAGTGTTCTCGGAGATCGACCTCAGATCAGGCTAGCATCAGATCCGCATTGCAGAGGGAGACATCGAGAAGACAGCTTTCCAGACGCGTTACGGTCACTATGTGTTTACCGTGATGTCATTTGGATTGTTATATGCTGGCTGTCAGGAGAGCGTAGAGGACTTAGGGATAAAATCTTAAGATGTCCCGAAGTCTGTAGGTAGGGCTGAGGTAGATTGAGTGAATTTCTGTGTGTAAATTCTCAATCGAAAAGGAGTTTCCAGTTTGAGTTTATCAAGTACATCCCTGAACCATCAAGTAGTTCACCTAGGACAATGGCACATCCACGACCGGTCGAGGACGCATCAAGAGCACTAGCCAGTTTCAATTGGTATCAGAGCGGGCCTCTTGTAAAAATCTTACGGATTTGGAAGATGATCAAAATGTCTCACTCAAACCTATTGGTGTTTGAAGAAGATTTTGCACCAAATCGACCACCAGTCTTCAGTGGAGACAACTACACTCACTGGAAGAACAAGATGGAGTTCCATATCAAGTCTGATGATTCAAGGATGTGGAGGGTAGTATCACGCGATGAATACACCTTCCAAAATGCTCAAGGAGAAAACATATCAGCCGACAACATGACAAATGATCAAATCAAGAAGTTGATATTCATTGCACGAGCAGTAAGAATCTTACATTGTGCATTACTACCTGAGCAATACTTCAAGGTACCCTCAGTTAAAACAGCCAAGGAAATCTGGGAAACAATTTAATTTACCTATGAAGGAAATGCCGAGATCAAGAAGACTCGCGTTGAACTATTGCTCACTTATTGAGAGTTATTCAAGAAGGAAGAAAAGGAGAGCATTTCTGAAATGCACACTAGGTTCACCAAGCTGATCAACGAAATGCTTGTGCTTGGTAAAACTATCTCAAATGAGGATCAAATTTGAAAATTCCTCAGATCACTCCCTGCATCCTTTGATAGCAAAGTCAATCGCATTCAAGAAGTCCATGATCTCTCAAAGATGTCTCTGGCGGACATGTTGGGATCATTAATGGCATTTGAGCTAAAGTAACAACAAATAAGTTCAGAAAGCTCAATAAGGAAGAAAGGAAAAGGCATAGCCCTTCAGGTAGCTGAAAATGAAAAATATGAGTCAAGAGAAGACGACGATGAGATGGTCCTCTATGCCAAGAGGTATTTTCAAAAATTTCTTAAAAATAATATGAGAAGAGGAAAGACTCCAAGGAATCTGACGATCACCAAAAGAAGAGCAATGACAAGTGTTTTGGGTTTTCAAAATGTGGGCACCACATTAAAGACGGCCCGCAACAACCCCGAGAGGACAACGACAGGATCAGGAAACCTGTTCGGAGATCATTCAACAAAAAGCCAAAGAAAGAAGCCTTCGTTGTTGTATGGGGAGACTCAAAACTCAGAGATGATAATCAAACCACAGACAACAATCTTTCAGGGGATGAAAAGGATTACTTTTTCCTTGAGGAAGTTTGCTTGATGGCTCAAGACAGGGAAATGTCAGAATCAGAGGAGAAGGAGGAAAAATTGAGATAAACTACTCTTCGACTTAGAAGGAAAGTTCAAAAAGATGAACTTCTAGGACTCGGAAAGTTTTCCCTTATATTGGTTGATCAACTAGAGGCACTAGAAAATGAAAATAAAGAGCTCTTGGAAGAAAATGAAAAACTAGAGAAAATCTCAGATGAGGATAAGGTAGTAAAATTACGAATGCACTCAAGAAATTACAAACTGACTATTGTGAATTTTTATTGTTCATGAGAAAACGAAGCTAGGAAAACAACCTATATTTGATGAACTGATTGCTGTACTTGAGAAGAAAGAAAAGGAACTAGCATCCATTAAAAAAACATGTAAACCTAGAAAATGATGCTAGGACACCCATGTGGAAGAACAAATGACTGGTCGGGTACCCATCGGTTACCCATCAAAAGGTGTCGGACACCTACGCAAACAACCTAGTCATCACAAAGCCAAATGTTATAGGTCACGATTCATGAGGCATTGGCAAATAAAGAAAATCGGGCTGAAATGGGTAGTCAAGGATGATCATAGAACAATGTCACTTGGTGGAGATGGGTCCAAAATTCTTGGGACCCTAACCCCACACTACTAACTTGTTAAGCGCAGAATCGAGTGGGAAGGGATCCCTGCTGGTACATCGACAGTGGGTGCTCTAAACATATTATGGGAGACATGAAAATTCTTCTCACTCGAACTAGGAAGCCTAGGAACCGTTTCCTTTGGCGACAACAAAAAGGGAAAGATCATCGGTGTAGGTAAGGTTGGTTTTACTTTAAATTATGCCATTGATAATGTCAATTTAGTAAATGGATTAAAATTCAATCTGCTCAGTGTATCTCAAATTTGGGACAAAAGTAACTCAGTTCACTTCTATTCTACCCATTGTAGTATAGTAAGTCTGAGTGATGAAAGGAGTTGTTAAGGGGGTAAGAGATGGAAAAATGTATATGTAACGAGTCTGGAGGATATCGATAGTCTAAACCTTCCATGCTTGACTGCATCAATAGATGACTCCACATTATGGCACAAAAGACTAGGGCATGTCAGCATATCCTTACTAAGAAAATTAGTCAAAAATCAGTTGGTTAAAAGTCTCCCTGAGATTAAGAAATCTGAGACCAATTTTTGTGCCTGTGTGAGAAATAAACAAACTAAAACTTCTTTTAATTCAAAGAACATGGTAAGTACATCTAAGCCACTTCAACTACTTCATATGGACTTATGCGGACCAATAAGGGTTAGAAGTTTTGGAGGAAATTGGTTTGTGTTTGTTATTGTTGATGATTACTCATGATTTGAATGGACAATCATTGCTTCCAAAGACGTGATCTTTGAGAAATTTCAAGCATTTGCAGGACAAATCCAAGTACAACTCAACCTCAAAATCAAGGCCCTATGGTATGATCATGGGTCAGAGTTAGAGAATCAACAATTCATGGAAATGTGTGATAAACATGGAATCAATCACATATATTCAACACCAAGAACACCTCAACAAAATGGGGTGGTTGAGCGCAAGAACAGAACATTACAACAAGTAGCTAGAGCCATGCTATTGGGGAGTAATCTTCCTCAAGTCTTTTGGGTTGAAGCTGTAGCAACTGCTTGTTACATCATTAATAGAACGCTCATTCGACCATCCCTCGACAAAACACCCTATGAGCTGCTAAGGGCAGAAAACCAAGCATAAGCCATCTCAGAATCTTTGGTTGTAAGTGTTATGTCCATGAAAATGGAAAGAATTCTCTAGGAAAGTTCGATGCCAGGAGTGATCTGGTTATATTACTTGGGTATTCAGAATGGAGCAGGGCATACAAAATCTACAACGAAAGGACTCTGAAAGTAGAAGCGAGTGTACATGTGGTCTTTGATGAGGCTGAAACCCATAATATCAAAGAAACTGAAGAGGATAAAGCTCTTAGATTTGACCTAGCTAGACAAGATCACACAGAAAATACCAAAGATGGGTCACCGACTAAGGAATACCTGCCCGACAGGTCAGCGACTGGTCAGCAACATGACAACGAAGGAAACTATAATGTCGAAGATCCGCTGATATCACCCATTGGAGAACATCATATCTGATATCTCCAAGGGAATTAAAACAAGAGCACAAACTCGAGACCTCTTGGCCTTCTCCACAATAGTTTCACCTATCCAACTCAAGAGCATCAAAGAAGCCTTAAAAGACTCAAACTAGATTAAATCAATGTAAGAGGAATTAAAACAGTTTAAATGATGTAAAGTTTGGCATCTTGTGCCTCGTCCCACACATCAAGGGAACTTGGTACGAAGTGGGTCTTTAGAAACAAACTGAATGAAACGGGAGAAGTCATTAGAAACAAAGCTCGTTTGGTAGCCCAAGGATATCGTCAACAAGAAAGGATAAATTTCCAAGAAATCTTTCCCCCAATAGCAAGGATGAAATCTATTCGACTACTTATTGCATTTGCCGCATATAAAGGAATCAAACTCTTTCAACTTGACATCGAAAGTGCCTTTCTCAACAGGTATGTCAAGGAAGAAGTGTATGTAGAATAACCTCCAGGTTTTGAAACACAAGAAGGGAAAGACATGGTGCTTAAGATTGACAAAGCTCTCTATGGGCTCAAATAAGCTCCAAGGTTATGGTATGACCGCCTATCCTCCTATCTATTGGAAGATAATTTCCAAAGAGGTAAAGTTGACAAAACCCTGTTTGTGTAAAACAACAAACACGATTTCCTGATAGTGCAAGTATATGTTGACGACATAATCTTTGGGGCTTCTGATGAAAATTATTACAAGAAATTTGAAGTATTGATGGAAAAGAGAGTTTGAAATGAGTGATTTAGGAGCATTGAAGTTCTTTCTAGGACTTCAAGTCAAGAAGAAGAATGGACTATCATATCCCAGCAAAAGTACGTAAAGGATTTACTGAAGAAGTTCGGGATGGAGACATGTAAGCCTTTTGATACACCAATGGCGGTTGGCTCAAAGATGGGTATCACTACTGGTGACCAACCGGTCGACCAGCGACCGTACTTTGAAATGATTGGTTCTCTACTATATCTAACTGCTAGTAGACCTGACATTATATATAGTGCTTGCTTATGTGCCAGGTTTCAAGCAGATCCAAGAGAGAGTTGTCTCACAGCCGTGAAAAGAATCATATGTTATCTCAAAGGATCCATGAATCTTGGACTCGTTTGTCCAAAATTCACTAACTGCGATATTGTAGGATATTCAGATGCAGACTATGGTGGTTCTATAACTGATCAAAAGAGCATGTAAGGGACAACATTCTTTATTGGATCATGTTTGATCGCATGGGTATCAAAGAAACGACAAAGTGTGGCAATCTCAACTGCTAAATCATAATACATAGTTGCGGCAAGCTGTAGTGCTCAAATTTTATGGCTTAAACAACAAACTGGTGATTATGGTATCACAACAAGTACGCTACCTATTATGTGTGACAATACTAGCGCTATATCTATCTCCAAAAATCCAGTACATCATTCTCGTACTAACACATTGACATTAGACATCATTTTCTTAGAGATTGTTGTGAAAAATAACTAGTTGGGTTAAAATATATTTCAACCGAAAAACAACAAGCAGACATCTTTACCAAGCATTAAGTAGGGAAAGGTTCAACAAGATTATTCATGATCTTTGAATGATATTCATTAATCACGATTAGACTATCTTTCAACTCTTACGACCGGTCACCGACTGGTCCGTGACACCTCAAGTATGTCATTCAAGAGTCCTTGTACATTTTAATGCATACATGTTATATCAAATGACTACTTGAAACAGATACGTTAGCTACTTCACAAAAAGTAATAGTAGAGTAGGAGGCGTAACGGATTGATAGCAGAAACCACAACGGATCGATCACCAAATGGTCACGATTGATGTCCGTTGTGAATAGTACCATTACGACCTGTTAGCGAGCGGACAGTGAATGGTACCCAGCCGTTACCCGATACTCTATAAAAGGGCGATGAGAGTTTCACTCTCATCACACATTGCCTTCAAACTCTCAAATCTCTCAAGGAAAAAAATCCAGCTTCTCTTCTCTTTTACAAACAATCTAGTGACTTTAGTGCTATACTTTTTTAGTCTTGGTTACAAGCCTCGCTAAAGAGATCTCGATTAAAGAGTGTTAAATTCCAGCAAGACTCGCTCATAAGAAATGGCACCCAAGTCTGCTCTTCATTCAAAGACCTCAAAGGCTACCCTTACAAATTTGAATCCAGAAATGATCACCGACAGCTGGCCAACCACACTTTCCACCTCTCTCAAGGCTGTAAGCATCAACAAGATGTCAGTCGAGGAAGAAAATGACTTAAAGTGTCGGGACTCGGGAGAAGGAGAACTAAAACATGAAGAGGTAACCTATTTAAGCTTCCACTTTCCTTGCCTATACAATCCCATTCATGAAGGGATCCTCAAACCCACAATTCTTCCAATATCAACTCCCACAGAAACTACAGCCATGACCTCTTCCGCTCCATCCCCTAAAACCTCAAAAATTTCCATAAAACAATCCAAAGCCAAGAGACCAAAAGTCCCAAAAAGCAAAAGTTTCACTCAAGCCTCCACTAGCCACACTACTTACCCATCCAAACGTCTTCAAGAAAAAGATAAGGAAAACGAACCAGCCCACACCACATCTGAAATTGCATCCCGCAAACTCAACTTCACCAGTGAAGACGAATTAACCCCTCTCAACCTCATCAAACAGATTGCCATCGAGGTTGAGAAGGAAGAGGTTCAAAGTGACAAGAAGTCAAAAAAGGAGGAAGCTCCTATTGCTGAGGAAGATGTAGATGTACACGCCTCCGATGACAAAGAACCACCCACAGCTCAAGTTGTTCAACCCGTCGATGAGCGTTCCCCAACACCTCTTTGAACTAGTCTGAAGGGACAAAAGCGACACAAAATCGCTATCTCCAGTCCTCCAAACTTTAGAGGAACGTGAGCAACTGAGAAAGGCCAAGGGAAAGGATATTATCCTCCCTCACCTCACACCCAAGAGCTAGCGGAGCTCTTTCAGACTAAGCGTGATGTCTCCAAGTCGTAGCCCAGGCAGCCGCTCAAGCGTCTGAAATGATTGAGTCAACTGCAGCCCTCCATCATCAAAGCAGCCAACATTGGCGACTAGTCCTGTCCTGTCTTACCTAAGACACTAGACATCGACTGGATGAAATAGATGGGTCTTGGAAAGATCATGGAGCTACTGGAGTTCCAATGATGGGTCGACTACATCAAGAACCTGTCGTCTACTAGACAAAACTGCTCAAGGAGCACATGCGACAGCTTGAACCACTTCATAGCGAAGATGATGAGGAATACATTATCTCAGAGGTTAAAGGAACTCTCATCATCACTAAGTCTTGGATATGCAGGACTTTCAACCTGGAGCCCGAAGGATTAGTCGTTCCCAAGGAAACCACATGGAACGACCTGGGACATCAAGAAGGAAAATGGTCAACCTTTTCAACAAAGGGGCAACCATGTAGAATTTCCACGCAGTACAAATATCCATCCCAGATAGATTTCTCCACAACATTCTCACCCACAATATCACTCCAAGAAATCAGCGCAACCACATCGACAATGCACGAGATGTGCGAATCATGTATGCGCTCAGGACAAATGAGAAGATAGACCTTCCAACCATGATTCTTCTCACCCTCGACGAAAGCAAGCACGTAAATCAAGGGTTAGTGCACGGGGGAGTGGTCACTGCGGCTCTAAAAGCCTTCAACATGGTCATCGACCGCTACCACCAGTGCTCCCAGACTACTCAGAACTGCATCTTTTCTGAGATGCTGTCGAAGATGGGGATAAAAACTCAAGGAGAAAAGCTCACCATCTTCCAGAAGTCTACAAAGAGCGAAGACTTCGGATTGGAACCTTACTAGCTTGCCAAGTCTTCGAGCCTAAAAAGGAAATGCAGTCTTTCTTCGTAGCTGGATAGGCCGAGGACCAGACTAGATACTTCAGCTTGAGATATTCTTCAGCATGTAAGACTTACACTTACAGCTGTTCAGGCAGTCTCCCATGAACCAAGCGTTTAAAACATGGTTCTAGAAGCAATAGGCTATATCGATAAACACATAGCCTGAGCGTTCTTTGCCTCTTAGAGGCTTGAGAGACCAAAGTGGGCTATTCTAGAATTAGTTAGTTTTTTTTTGTTGCCTTTTGCCTTCTTGTCTTTGAATATTTGTTTCAATTGTCATCTTTTGATTAGAACAAAATGTGAACTGTTACACGCTCTCATCTGAACACAAACTTCTTGAATGACCTTATTGATTTGGCTGCTTCTTTCTTGAATAAAGTATTACAATTTGACAAGATACATACACTCACCCATACACTAATATGTGCTTCTCACTTGACACCTAGTCCTATGGCCTAGACTACAAAACTAATAGAGAACTCATTTATTACCCTTTGCCTGACATATCGGTGAACTGTCCTTCACCGGTCTATAAATTCACTTCCCATTCACCACCTTAAGCCATTGCTCCCTATCACATTTTCTCTTACTCATACAAAGCATACCTTCATCAGTCATGAATAAAGATACTTACAGTTCCTTAGGCTCGAATGAGCAAACAATCTATTCAATGATTCGCAAATTCATGAGAACCAAGAATCCTAGGAAATATGTATCTCGAACCTATCTCCATCACGACTCACACTCCTCCATTGCATGGTCTACTAATGTTAGTCCTAGCCAATATACCAAAAATTGTTCACTCACCTCCATAGTCTCATACACTTCAACAATAGCCGAATCCCACAAAATCAAACCTATTATGAAGATGAAGTACATGACCTAGAAGACTCTACCTCTGTCACACCCAACCGTCACACCCCCTAAATGTCTCAATCATCTTGTGGTCTCTGATCTATGAAATGTTATGGCCTTTTCAGTAAAACTTGAGTTGTGTAGTTGCACCCTATTTTGCTGTATGGCCAAAAGGGAAATGATAAGATATGTACTTGTGTCCTGTGATTACTATCATTCCTTGTATTATGTAATCTAATCTAAACAAAACCTCTTTACTCTATGAGCCGGTGTAAGTTTGTTGTTATTGTATATCATTGATTATCATCTATGCCAAAAACACTCAAGTACATATGCCAAAATCAATTTTGTATCGGTTGTCATCATCAAAAATGGGGAAATTGTTAAGTCAAGATCCTTTGGTTTTGATGATAGTAAACATGTGTTGTTTATCTAACATGTTTGTTGAGCTTATAAATTAGATAAACAGGTGAAGGAGTGGCTTAGCACGCAAGGTTGCAAGCGCACTCCATTCATGACATATGCTCATCCAGTCAGGTATGTGTCTGAAAGCACTCCGATAGAACTTCTAGTACACACAAGAAGTCAAGCACTACACAACCATGTCTCTCATGCATCAGATGAAGTAGAAGGACAAAATACATCAAGTATGCCAACAAACTCATGCAGACTCATGCATCCACACAAGCAACTTGCTCACATCAAAGTCTTGCTTATTAATGAACAGGATAGCAAGACAAGGCCAGGGCTAATAAGAGGCACTCATTATGTAGCATTAAATAAAGCCTTAGAGAACATTAATGAGGCAAACAAGATCAGGTAAGTGGAGAGTACAAGTGATGACCGACCACCTGGGAACTCACCGCCAACGTGTCCAACCACTAGGCAACACGTGTCCTGACGGTTCCAAAGCAAGTTGAAGATCAGCCTTTATTCGAGCTTGGCTATTTTTGCTGAGGATGAAGAAGCAAACGATTCCTAGAGTCTAGGAGATCATACGTTATTTGTTACTGTTAGCAGAAATATGTGTTACTATACATCTACCTAGGCAGTGTACCTAGCGTTTTACAGAATAGTGAATTGAGTGGGGGTTGTCAATCTCAGGGACCTAGTTCAATTGATTGACAATTTGTTTACTAACTGAGAAACAAAACTAAGAAAGCAAGAAACATTACTTTTTCAGGTTTTACATAATTTAATAAAAAGAAATAACATAATCAGCAAACAATAAACTTGAATAAAATGAAAATTAAAGGTGATTAATGTGACAATAAAAGGTGCTCCCGGGCTGTTCTGCTAACCTATTTCTTCAAATCCTACTAAATAATAATTTCACTAATATTGCAATGAACTCAGGAACTATAAATAATTCACTGACCGTGTCATGTACAATGAATTCTAGGAATGAAGAAATATGATGTAGAGCATCATCCGAGTCTAGTCCACTGAATTTCCCCTAGTGGTAAAGTGTGGTAATGTAACTCGTTTGAATTGTCAGGAATCTAATTCAGCTGCTGTAACTTGTGGGAGAACAATAGCAAAAGGTCTTCCCTCAACTGACGGTTGCTGATATTCACTCAAGGTTTGTCTGTCCGTCATTCTGAAATACTACCAAAACATAAAATAAAAATAAAAGAGGATTGCTAAAACTAATAACAAATAAATAACACGTAAATAAAATAAATAAAAACGGAAATAATTAAAAACGAAAATAAAATTTAAAACAACAAAAATAAAACAAAACCAAAATTAAATAGAAAATAATAAAAATAAAAGAGAAACTAAGTTCCTAATAAAACTAAGAGCAATCTATTTAACAATAGTAAAAGAAAAATACAGACCTGAAAGAGAAACAAAACTAAACACAAATAAGATAAAAAGAAAAAGAAAACAAAAATCTCAATCAAATTAAATAAATATGTCAATTAACTATGCCAGAGGTCCCCGACAACGGTGCCAAAAACTTGATAGCAGAAATATGTGTTACTATACTTCTACCTAGGAAGTGTACCTATCGTTTTGTGAAATAGTGAATTGAGTGGGGGTTGTCGATCTCAGGGCCTCGTTCAATTGATTGACAATTTATTACTAACTGAGAAACTAAACTAAGAAAACAGGAAACATCACTTTTTCAGGTTTTCGTTAATTTAATAAAAAGAAATAAAGTAATAAACAAACAATAAACTGGAATAAAATGAAAATTAACGGTGATTTATGTGATAAATAAAAGGCGCTCCCTGGGTTGTTCTGCTAACCTATTTATTCAAATCCTACTAAATAATAATTTCACTAATATTGCAATAAACTCAGGAACTATAAATAATTCACCGACCGGGTCATGTACGATGAATTCTAATTGACTGAAAGAACTAGCAGTAGACTAATGCTGTAATCCAGAAACAGATCAATCACTTTAAGAACAGTTCCTATTGGAGATAGATTAACCTATAGGCAGGGTCTCGCTTCTAGTCGTTAATCCAGTTTAACTTCCTTTGTCTCGTTAACTAATCTCAGCACCGCATTTTGATTAGAAAACTACAAACGTTACTTTGATAATTAGCTAAAGAATCAAAGCGCATGAAGAACGGGAATTACACTATTGCATTAATAAAATAATAGTGAAATAATTACATGATAAAATTCTATGAAATAGGTTCGCTTCCCCAACCCGAGGAACTAAATAAAACTACTCGCTCATGGGTTCAGAAAAGAAAACAAACATTGAAACGAACATAAATTCACACGTAACGAATAAAAGTGTAACAAGCAATAATAAAGTGAATAAACTCAGTTTACTAATGCCCTCGGTTAGTCCCGGTGAATACGGCTCGGTGTGAATGTGATGATATAGTGGATGGATGATGGTGGGTGAGTGAAGGTGGTGAGGTGGTACGGGGCTTGGGAGCAGCAAAGGGAAGCGTGGGTGAATGCTGTATGTGAATGAAAGTCCCCGTCGTCCTTGAATGTATGGATATATATAGAGTGCTGGTTTATCTTTACGGTGGTAAAGATAAATAATTTTATTTATCTTTTTCCTCCATCACGGCATTCAAAGAACCGACCTATTGACCGCGTCCAGACTTGCGTCCAGCTGAGCAAGTTCGGACGTCTCTGAAGTTGTCCCGTGAGAATCTTCTGTCTGATGCGTCCGGACATGCGTCCGGGTAGGATGTCCAGACATGGCTAAATTTGCTCCTGACTGTCGTCCGACCTTACTAGTCTGGGCGTAAGTCCGGATAGAACTTTGACATGCTTCAAATTCTTCATTCTTGCTCAAATTCGCTCCCTGTTTGTTCTGTTGCGCTCCTTAAGATCTAAACTTTGCTTTTTCTAGGATTTATCCTACTTTTAACATATTACTACTCATCAGTTCTCAATAAACAAGAATTACAGGAAAAATACTAGATAAGAGTGAAATATAAACCGAATCATCATGAATTTAGAAGTAAAGTTACTCTTAAAGGTATATAAATTTCATGCTTATCAGTTACACGTCTAAACTTACCTGTATAAATATGATGTATAACGTCTTATGTAAAATAACTTTTGGTCATACATGAAGAAGAGAGATAACTAGAGCAAGCGTGAGTCATACTGAGTGTGTGTAAGTACTAGGAAGTTGGTGAGCTGGAAAGGACAGGGTTGGTGAGTTAATACATTGTGTATTTGGTAGACTGACGGGTCGGGGAACGGTTGGGGAACCGTAGGCCGGCTGTCAGGAGAGGGTAGAGGACTTGAGGATAAAGTCCTAAACTGTCCTAGAGTCTCTAGGTAGGGCGGAGGGAGATTGAGTGAATTTCTATGTTTAAATTCTCAATCTTAAAGGAGTTTCAAGTTTGAGTTTATCAAGTACTTCCCTGAACCATCAAGTAGTTCAACTAGGACAACGACACGTCCATGACCGGTCGAGGACGCATCTGGAGCACTAGCCAGTTTCAATGGCCGAATTCGGGTCCTCTCCACTTATTTAAAATTCCAACGTCTCAGGTTGATTTGGTTGATCAAAGGTCTACTATTGGTACGGGCAACACCCTTGGCGATCCGCCACATAATGTGGGTAATGGTTTATGGCACGTCGTCTACTAACATGATGACTGTTGAGTGTGAGGAGTTCAGTTAGTAGTGAACTAACATACAATGAACTCAAATATGAACAATGTTATCTTTGTATCACTTGCAAACAATATAACAGGTGTTGTAGGCCAAATGGTGAGAACTTGTTTAAACTACGACCCTCGCATTCTTATATTGTTATATTTATTGAGGTGAATCTTGGTGGTGTGTAAGTGGAGCCTTATGGATATGTATGGTTTAAATGGTTCCTGACTGTTCCAAAGCAAGTTAAAGATCAGCCTTTATTCGAGATTGGCTATTTTTGCTGAGGATGAAGAAGCAAACGATTGCTAGAGTCTAGGAGATCATAGGTTGTTTGTTACACGTCTAAACTTACCTGTATAAATACGATACATAACGTCTTATTTAAAATAACTATTGGTCATACACAGAGAAGGGAGATAACTAGAGCAAGTGTGAGTCAGACTGAGTGTGTGTAAGTACTAGGAAATTGGTGAGATGGATAGGACAAGGTTGGTGAGTTAATACATTGTGTATTTGGTAGACTGATCAGTCGGGGAACGGTTCGGGAACCATAGGCCGGCTGTCACGAGAGGGTAGAGGACTTAGGGATAAAGTCTTAAACTGTCCCGGAGTCCGTAGGTAGGGCGGAGGGAGACTGAGTGAATTTCTGGGTGAAAATTCTCAATCAAAAAGGAGTTTCTAGTTTGAGTTTATCAAGTACTTCCTTGAACCATCAAGTAGTTCACCTAGGAAAATGACACATCCACGACCGATCGAGGATTCATTAGGAGCATTAGCCAGTTTCAATGGCCGAATATGGGTCCTCTCCATTTATTTAAAATTCCAGCGTCTTAGGTTGATTTGGTTGGTCACAGGTACTACTCTTGGTACGGGCAACGCCCTTGGTGACCCGCCACATAATGAGGGTAATGGTTTATGGCACGTCGTCTTCTAACATGACAAGTGCTAAATGTGAGGAGTTGAGTTAGTAGTGAACTAACATACAATGAACTCAAAAACGAACAATGTTATCTTTGTATCACTTGTAAACAATATAACGGGTGTTGTAGGCCGAATAGCGAGAACTTGTCAAGCCTAAACCATTACCCACATTATGGAAATCAAGCCTAAGACCAAACTTGTCAAGGTAAGTTAAATCCTTGCTTAAATGATACATTAATCAAGTGTATGTATAGATTATGTACAAAAAAACTAATCTAAGCCTTGTAATTAAATTAGGTGTGAGCTTGGAGTGGTGTTTGACTGATTTTTGTGACATTAAACAAATAAGTAAACCTTACCTTATGTTATTTAAAGTTTTATGTAAATATTGTTACAATATAAAATAAGTCGTGGGAGTTATAAGGTTCTTATGACAAAACTATGTATTAAAATGTTAGGTAGCACTTTTGGCTAGCTTACTTAGTATTTAAATGACTTATAATGTCATAGGAATAATTTAAGTGGGTAAAATACAATTTAAAAAAATATTGGAAGTAATTGAAATGAAAGTTGTGGACTAACTATGTCATTTGGCACATTTATGTGTAATTTTTATTATATGTTAAAGCTGTAATATGACCATGTATTTAGTCCACTTTAGATTATATCATTACAAGCTTTAAAATTATATTTAAAGTGCTAAATATGATTAGTGCAAATATTTAGGGGTCAAACGGTAATTAAAATGAAATTTGGGGGATATGGATGAATAAGGCAAAAAAATTAGGCTTTAAAATGATTTAATATGAAAATTATAAGATTTTATGAAGTTTTGGGGTAACAAATGTAAATTCTGTAAAAATTGGGGTAAGAGTGTAATTATGGTGGAAATTGGTCAAGGCGAGGGTATATGGGTTAACATTGACCATGTTAGGAGATTTAACCAAATTTGATGACATAAATAATTAGTTTGTGATTTTATAGTAAGATTATAAGCAAAATGTAAAATTTATAAAGTTTTAGTGGTATAAACATAAATGCCAAAAATTTTTGGGTAGGAACAGTAATTATAACATTTTGGTAAAGTTTGGTGATTTTTGGAATAGTATAAGAGGCTTAAATAAGAAAAGTATATGATATATACTTTATAATAACATTATAAAGTATATAGTATAAATGGGGTCATTTCGTAATTAAGAAAAGTAATTGGGCTGAAAAATGAGTTCGAACAAACCATGAGTCTTTTCGGAAATATTTAGACTTATAACTATAGGTTATACATATTATAAAGATTAAAATGTCAAAATATATATGATATATATAACAGGATATAAAATGTGTTGTAAAAGTGTAATAAAAGAAAATGTGGAAAGTTGATAGAATTAAGGTTATAACATTTGGGCCTTCTCGGCAATTAATATACCTTATATAAAAACTATAGGTTAAAATTATTATAAGGTAGAAATATCATATTATATGATATATGTATATAATTACCACATTATAAAATGTTATTTGGTCAAAATGTAATAAATGGAAGATATGGGTAGTGGCGCAAATATAAGGTGTTAGAAATGAATTTAGACTATAGTCTATAATGTTATACATGTTATAATAATTATATGGTATTCATGTAATTAAAATGGAACTAGTATAATTAAGAATATTCACATGAAATAATGTGACAAATAATGAATAAATGGGATTTATAAACTAAAGAGTATATTAAATAAACTTTAGATGTTGTTATGGTATAGTATAAATTGTACATAATATTAAGATAAGAATCTTAATATAAGTTGTATAATAGAATACAAACTAGTAAGAATAATCATCTTACATAAAATGATAAAATATGACATTTAATAAAAGGATTTTATAATTCATGTATTCCTATGTATATATAAAGGCGTGGACATATACAGAAAATGTGTATATAATATGGTTGGGAACCATATAATATTTAATGGTGAATGTTATAACATGAATATAATTTATAAACTAGAAGTTATGAAGTTATTAGTTCAAATGTAACATGTCACAAGATTAATGAATTGTATAATACAATGTATTATAGTGAATGTTGTAAACTAATGTACTAAGATAAATCAATCAAGTCAACATGACTAGTCAAGTCAAAATGCTTGACCAAGTCAACTAACTTGACCAACAAAGAGGCCAAGTTGACCAATACACACATAAAAGTATGGATTGTGAAATGATAATATTACATGGGTTATTAGCGCATGTATACATGTAACTATATGGTATATACTTATATACATATATGAATATGGTTAAAATGTACAAGTTATTATAAACGTGGATATATGCATATATTTATATATAAATATCATGGAGTATAATGAAATAAACCCGAGCACTAGTAAATACTACGAGTAACAAATTTTCGTAACGAAGCCGACTTATTTAATGAAACCCGAACCAAATAACTGTTGAAATCCGGGGATTAACTGTCGGGGTTTTAACACTATTCGAAAATACCGGACTTAGTTAGTCATGGGGATTAACTTGTGGTGATATGATTATTCCATATCGTACGTCTGCCAAGGACGCCGGACGAGCATAGGTTTTTGCGCTACCTAGGTCTTGGTGTACGGTATGTCATTGGTGTGGTCTAACCATCTTGAGGGTTTCCTTGGGGTCAGACATTGTTTGTTAAATTTCCAAGAGCGATATGCGTGATATATATGTATGCATGAAATGTTATGTGTTTATTTACTCGTCTTTCTCACATTAATTACTTGTGCGCGATGTCCTTCGGACTAATATTACGTCGACTTATATAAACATACGTATACGAGTAAGAAAGTGAAGTGGTCGTTACGTAATACAGTACGATGAATATTATTATCACTTAACCTATGTAAAACACTTAGGAACGAGACACGACTATATCGGTCTCTAGAGGATGCATCTCGCACATGAATACGACCTAGATTACTTCTAGGTTTGTGTAAGACCCTTAAGGAAGCTATGTAATAAATGAATACTCCATAACCTAAGAATATACTTTAGGTAACTGATTGATATTTAATCAAGTCATGGAGAATTGGTATATGAGATGGAAATCCAGTTAGTTTCTGACTGCTGGTTACGCATAGTGATCACTAGAGTTTAACACCCGGATCGGGTCTACTCTAATTAAACCCCAACGAGCCTATATAGATCGTGGGTTGGAATGTACTGCTTCTGGTACCTGGCTTCGGCCTTATTAATGACGCCTTATCAGGAAAAGCGGAAGTCCCGAGATCTTATATCTTTGACCGGAATGCGCTACCAATGGTGCACACAAGACGACTGTCCATTCATGAGTTTAATTATGGGATGTCCTAACTTGACACCCAACATACGATGAGGATTTTAGTACATTGTTAATTGGACCTGAGAGGTCGGTTGTAATAAACGAGTACGAAGTCGTTCACCTAAACAACTACGCATTTTATCGCTTTCTCTTATTTATTGTTGTTATACATTGTGTTGCTTGTGAATTGTAGTGATTGCATTGTTTGCATTTAATTGCTGTCCAATCATGTATTTACATTCTTATTATATCTGTAAACTGGTAAAGCATGTAATCAACCTAATGTTAAGGCGGTTAAAATGACTTAAGTGACCGATAGGGTCCAAGTAGCATGCCTAGCATACTGAGCGTTTCGCTGAGCCTTTATGGAAATCATTTTCATGACATTGATCACGTTGAAACTGAAGTGGGGGACCCTGGGTAGATAGGGCTTTTGATTTTTGTTTACCGCACTCAGACTTCTGTTATTAATATTATAACACTAATGTATATTCAGGAATGGTTAGACGCTCACTTGTCAAATTGTATCAACTTTGGATTTAGTATGGTGTAGTAGTTAGTTATTTCGTTCATCACTACAGATTATTATTATCGTTGTTTTGTAATTATATTTCGTTTCTGCTTCTTTACTCGCATGGGCGAGTAATGGCATGTGACAACTAAGTGAGGATTATTATTGTTCAACTTCCGCTGTGAGACATTTTTAATTGTGCTATGAGAGAGATTATTTCGAGTTTAACGAGAGAGGTGTTACAAAAAGTGGTATCAGAGCGGAGTACCACTCTGATGACGAGATACTAGGATTAAGATAGTGAGCATAAGACTTGGGAAACACTGGATACGTCTATGAGGTGCGAGACGACTCGCTTAAATGAACTTATGTTCAATAACGCAACACGCGTATATATGTTAGCCTTTATGACAATTCAATATCCACTGGTTGTTTATGGTATTGATAAGTCGGGAATTTATCTATTTCTATGGGGTTTATTTGTGCTTAATTCATTATCTGTTTATTAAATTCCCGCCTTATGGTTATTTTTATGCTTCTACTTGCAATTTATATATGTTAGCCTTTATGTGTTATTTCAGGCAAAAATCTCAAGAAAACGCATTCCCGATCATTATAATATTTTTCTGGACTGTCAAACATGTTGAAAAAAGTGAAGACATGCAATTTTAGGTTGGGTTCGGGACCTTGCACAGACCATAAGTCCCGGACCAACCATTGGTGTTACTCTCGACCTGTTCTGAAGACTGGTCCGGGACTTGTTACATAACTTAAGTCCCGGACCATACAAGGGCGTTACTCTCGACCAGTTTTAAGGACGGGTCCGGGACTTGATACATAACTTAAGTCTCGGACCATGCTTGAAGACAAATTCTCGGCTGATTTTAGAGACTGGTCCGGGACTTTATACATGGACCAAGTCCCGGACCAATTAGATAAAACGCAGCCAGAATCTGTGTGGAAGGAAGAGATTAAAGATAGAATTCTGATTGTTATAAAAGTAGAGGCCTGTCAACGTGAGAGATATGCTTGGATACACCACAGAGCTTAGTTTTTACACAGAAGAGAAAGGAGAGAGAGAAAGGTTGAGTCTTGGGAAGATCTTGGAGACTACGAGGAAGAAAAGGCTGAAGGAATAACAGAGAATTCACGACGGCTACTAACATTAGAGTTTCTTCTTGTTCTACCTTTCGTGAGTCTTTTCTATTCAACTTGAGCATTGTTATAATGGATATGTCTGAGTAGTCTCTTTTAATTCCGGTTTGCTATGTATCCCTAAATTGATTATTCCTGTACCTTTGTGATTTTCTGCAATTCGATTGAATAAAGTTGTTTTCCTTGCTTAATTTCCTTAATCGTTATAATCTGGCCAATTATAAAGATTAGTATTTTGTTAGCTTATATGTGACGGATGCGGCTTTCAATTGAATACAGGAAAATAACCGGTTAGTATAGAGACGGTAATTCCTCTAAATTGCTAATTGACCGTTTATCTAGATTGTTCTTAAGGCAGTTAGTAAACAGTGGGTTCGTAACGAGAGTTAGAATTCGGTCTTTACTAACTAGAATTTGCTATGCGGGAGACCGGAGGTAAATTATTTTTGTTCTAGGGTGTTATTCAGAATTGTCTTGGAAATCACATAGGGATAGGAATTACAGATTTAAGGAGAGGAGTAAACCGGGATTTCCTCAGTTTCGCAATATTTTATTGCTTCAAAGTACACTTGCCGTTATGTTTATCCCAACAATTTTTTGGCGCCGTTGCCGGGAGGCACGGTTATTTAGTTGAGTCTTTATTTTTATTTTCTGTTATTTATTTTTGTTTATCTTATTTTAGTTAATTTTATTTTTTTAGTTTATTTGCGTTTTATTTTGTTTAACGTGTGATTGTGTCTTTGTTTTACTTAATTCTGTTGAATTTTAATTCGGTCCGTTCAAGTAGGGTAGTTTTCTTGATTTTCTTTCTTTTGTTTTCGATTAGTATAGTTATTAGGTCAATGTTTAATGTTTAATTATTAGCAGTATTCAGTGACATGTCACGTGTTAGTTTAGTTATTTTATTTTATCTTGATTTTAGTTTGATTTTGTTTTAGATTTTCTTTTATCTTTCATATTTTATCCCAGATTTTATTTTCTATTTCTGAATATTCTGTGTTTAGTCATTAGGATTTTTATTTGCATATTGTGTGAGTTAATTTCTTTTTATCTCTTTCTGGTTTTGGTTGTTTTAATTTAATTTCTACTGTTCTTTTAGTTTACGCTATTACAGCTTCAGTTTACTAACTCTCGGTTTGTGGTTAAAACCCGCTCTGCAGGAGAACCGGAGTTCGAACTCAATCTCGATATCGAAAGATTTGCAAGACAGCTTCGAAGGGATTTGAATCTGGATCCACCGATTGAAGAGAAGGTCCCTGAACCACCTGTTGTCGAGGAGGTACCGGACGTCCAACCAGAAGCTAACATGGCAAACAACCAGAGGCAGATGAGGGACTACACCCGTCCAAGTGTTTAAGGTCTGGTTTCGCCGATAGTGATTCCTGCATTGCCAGCAGGGGTGCAGTGGCAGTTCAAGACCTACTATGTGACTATGGTGATGATCGCACCTCAGTTCAGCGGGACGGTTACTGAAGACCCAAATGTCCACCTCACTACATTCCTGAGATTGGTAGGAGCATGTTCGACACCAGCTTCGCAGGAGGTTGCTCGGCTCACTCTGTTTCCATTCTCCCTGAGGGATAGAGCAGCTGAATGGTTGAATTCACTAGCGCCTGACAGCATTACCTCTTGGGAAGAATTGGCTAATGCATTCCTGGCAAAATATTTTCCACCCTCTCGGATGCTGACCATGAGAGGTGAAATTACAAACTTTAAACAGTTGGTCGGTGAGACCTTATCTGAAGCATGAGAGCGTTTTAAGGGGATAGTAAGGAAAGTGCCGCATCACGGATTAGGAGAAGAGGTTGTACTGCAGACGATTTACAAAGACTTGGATCCTTCTAGCCGGTTGTTGGTTGATACATGCGCTGGAGGAAGTTTAATGGAGCTGCCCATTGCCAGAATCAAAGAGCTGTTAGAGACTGTTACTACAGCAGCTAATCAGTGGGGAGGTACAAGAACCGGAGAAGCTGCACCGAAGAAAACTGCTGGAGTTTATGAAGTAGATTCAAACACTTTTCTGGCTGCCAAGATAGAAGCAATGTCGAAGCAGTTTGAGCGTATGTGTGCAGTAATGAACCCGCAGCCAAATGCAGCAGCTGCTCCTAAGGTTTACCCACCTTGTGAATATTGTGGTAGAGGTTCTAACATGTGCCAATGTGCTCCACCGCAAGAAGAGAGAGCGAATTATGTTGGTAACAGACCGGGTAATTATTTCGGGAATCAAGGCAACCCGGGTTACCATTCTCAGCAGCAGAATCGTTACCAAGCTGGCGGTAACAACAATTACAATCAGAGACCCCAACAGCAGTATAATTCCTCTTATCAGAAGCAGCCACTGCAGAATCAGCAAGCATAGAATTCGGGTGCTGGAGCGTCTTCTAGTATAGATGAAGTTCTGGCCAGAATGAATGATTTCATCACGGTTAACACCAAGAAATTTAATGAGCTGGAAGCTTTCAATTAGGAGCAGAGGACCTTCAATAACGATCAAAGGACTTTTAATAGAAACGTCGAGACTCAGTTGTCTCAGATATCTCAGCAGCTAGCTCAGCGTCCTTTGGGTTCTTTGCCTAGTCAGTCAGAGCAGAATCCAAGAGAGCATGCCAAGGCAATCACGCTAAGGAGTGGTACACAGCTTGACCCAGTGGTCCCTGAAGCTGAGGCTCCTCTTCCTAATGTTGAGCAGAATGAAGAAACTGCACCAGCAGGTTCTCAGAAGGAACCACCTGAATAAGAAGCAACAGTTACCAAAGCTCCTAAGACTTCATCACCTCCACGACGCGCAGTTGCTGAAGTGCCGGTTCCTTTTCCAAACCGGTTGAAGAAGAGAGACTTGGATGAGACGTTTGGTAAGTTTTTAAGTATCTTTAAGAAACTAACCATTAACATTCCTTTTTTTTGAAGCTTTGAAGCAGATGTCGATATATGCAAAGTTCATGAAGGACATCCTGTCCAACAGACGGTCTTTAGTGGAGAAGGATACTGTGCAGCTTACCGAGAGCGTTTCAGCTGTTCTTTCGAAGAAGCTTCCACCTAAGCTTGATGATCCAGGTACTCCGGTCATACCTTGCGCGATAGGTAATGTGAATTGTGGTAAGGGTTTATGTGATTTAGGTGCGAATATTAATTTGATGCCCTTATCTATGTATTTAAAGCTTGGTTTAGGAGAGTGTGAACCTACACGAATTACTTTGCAATTAGCTGATAGGTCCATCATCTTACCTAGAGGGGTGGTAAGAGATTTAATTGTTTCAGTTGGTACTTTTGCTTTCCCTGCTGACTTTGTTATTTTAGACATGGCGGAAGACAAGGTAGTACCACTTATTCTAGGTCGACCATTCATGCGAACAGCAAGGACTCTCACTGATGTTGAAGGAGGGAAGATAATACTACGGTTACATGATGAGCAACTTGTATTCGATATGACCAAGGCTGCCACCCACCCTTCTGATGTTCATGCTTGTTTCAGTTTAGATTGTATTGACACCTTGATGCAGGACTATTCTTATAGCCCCACGGAGTTGGATGCATTGGAGAAGTGCTTGGTAGATTCCTTAGAAACCACTCATGATGACTATGAGGTTTCTGCTACAACATTTCAGCTTTCTGCTGGGAGGCCATATAGGAAGAACCACAGAATTGAGGAGGAACCGCTGGACCGAGTTCCAAAGACGCTAGCTCCTTCTATGGAATCACCACCTTCTCTTGAACTTAAACCTCTTCCTAGTCACCTTAAATATGCTTTCTTAGTTCCTCCATCTGATTTGCCAGTTATTATTTCTAATAGTTTAACCGATGAACAGGAGGAAGCTTTGTTACAAATTCTGAGGAGGAACAAAGAGGCATTAGGTTGGTCCATCACTGATATCAAGGGTATTGCTCCCACGTTCTGCACCCACCGCATTTATCTTGAGGAGAATTACAAGCCATTGAGACAGCCCCAGCGGAGACTAAACCCGCACATGAAAGAGGTAGTAAAGAAGGAGGTTATCAAGCTATTGAATGCAGGTATAATCTACCCAATTTCTGACAGCGAATGGGTAAGTCCTACACAGGTAGTACCTAAGAAGGGAGGTTTAACTGTGGTACCTAATGATAAAGGTGAATTAGTTCCTCAACGTACTATTACTGGGCATAGAGTTTGTATTGATTATAGGAAATTAAATGCCGCCACTAGGAAAGACCACTTCCCCCTTCCCTTTATTGACCAGAAGTTAGAAAGGCTTGCAGGACAAGAATATTACTATTTCCTAGATGGTTACTCCGGTTATTTTCAGATTCCAATTGCTAAAGAAGATCAGGAGAAAACCGCTTTTACATGTCCGTATGGTACTTATGCTTATCGACGCATGCCTGTTGGTTTATGTAATGCACCAGGCACTTTTCAACGCTGCATGACTGCTATTTTGCTGATTTTATTGAAAAGTGCATCGAAATCTTTATGGATGATTTTTCTGTCTTTGGACCGACTTTTGATTCATGTTTGAGAGACTTGGATTTAATCTTAGCTAGATGTAGGGAAACTAACTTGGTGCTCAATTGGGAGAAGTGCCACTTCATGGTGCAGGAGGGCATCGTGCTCAGACATCAGATTTCTAAGAAAGGGATCGAGGTGAACAAAGCCAAGGTTGAAGTAATAAAGTAGCTGCCACCACCATCGTCGGTAAAGGATGTCCGGAGCTTTCTCGGTCACGCAGGTTTTTATAGGTGTTTTGTTAAGGATTTTTCTAAGATCTCTAAGCCTCTTTGTGATTTGTTAATTAAGGATGCTAAATTTGAGTTTACGAAAGAGTGCTTAGATGCTTTTAATTTGCTTAAAGCTAAATTGGTTTCTGCACCTATTATTGTTGCTCCTGATTGGTCATTACCTTTCGAGATTATGTGTGATGCTAGTGATTATGCATTGGGAGCAGCTTTGGGTCAGAGGCATGACAAGGTGTTGAGGATAGTCTACTATGCTAGTAATACTATGAATGAGGCGCAGAAGAACTACGCCACAACGGAGAAGGAGCTGCTGGCAATTGTCTTTGCATGTGATAAGTTTCGACCGTACATTATTGGCAGTAGAGTTGTTGTGCACACCGACCACTCCGCTCTCAGGTATCCCTTTGGAAAGGTTGATGCTAAACCTCGTTTGATCAGATGGATTTTACTGTTGCAGGAATTTGACATTGAGATTAGAGACAAACCTGGAGCGCAGAAGGGAGTGGCGGATCACTTATCCCGTATGGAAGTTCCAGATGATGGCAGGCCGATCAATAAGTATTTCCCTGATGAGTATGTCTACATGATCGGTCATTCCACGGACCCTTGGTATGCTGATATTGTGAAATTCCTTGCTAAGGGCATCATTCCTCTAGAGTTGACATATCAGCAGAAGAAGAAGTTTTTCTCCACGGTAAAGCATTACCTTTGGGACGACCCATTTCTGTTCAAGGTTTGTGCATATGGTTTGATTCGTTGGTGTGTTTCTGAGGATGAAGCTAGAGAGATCCTATCACACTATCATTCTAGAGAAGTAGGGGGTCATTTTGGTCCAGCTAGGACAGCCGCGAAAGTTTTGGAGGCTGGCTTCTTTTGGAAGAACTTGAATAAAGATTGCTATCAATTTGTTTCCACATGCGATCAATGTCAGCGGCGGGGGAATTTATCCAGACGACATGAGATGCCATTGAATTCGATCTTGGAGGTTGAGCCGTTCAATCTTTGGGGCATTGATTTCATGGGACCGTTTCCATCATCTCAAGGTAACCTCTACATCTTGGTAGCAGTAGATTGTGTCACCAAGTGGGTTGAAGCAATAGCAGCACCTACCATTGATGCAAGAGTGGTGCTTAAGTTTTTAAAGAGGAATATCTTTACCCGTTTTGGTGTCCCACGAGCGATCATTAGTGACGGAGGTACCCACTTCTACAACAAACAGTTTGAAGCTCTTCTGCAAAAGTATGGTGTACGGCATAAGGTTTCTCTACCGTATCATCCACAAACAAACGGGCAAGCCGAGATCACCAACAGGGAACTTAAGTGGATTCTCCAAAAATCTGTCATATCCTCGAGGTGAAACTGGTCACTTAAGTTAGATGACGCCTTGTGGGCATACCACACTGCCTTTAAAACACCTTTAGATATGTCCCCATACAAGTTGGTTTTTGGCACGGCGTGTCACTTACCTGTGGAGCTGGAGCATAAATCTTTTTGGGCACTCAAGGCATTGAATTTTGATCTATAAAAGGCTGGTGAGAAGTGTAAGTTACAGCTGTGTGATCTGGAGGAGTTTAGAGAGGAAGCTTATGAAAACGCCAAGATCTATAAGGAGAAAACGAAGAGGTGGCATGATAAGTTGTTGGTCAAGCGTGAGTTTCACGTTGGGGATAAGGTTCTTCTATTCAACTCCCACCTGAAACTATTCCCAGGAAAGTTGAAGTCTCGTTGGTCTGGACCGTTCACAGTGACAAGTGTCTCGCCTTATGGAGCCATCGGTTTAATCAATACAGAAGGGGGACATTCAAAGTCAACAGGTCTCAGCTGAAGCATTATCTGAGTGGTGATATCGCCAAAGTCCATTCGGTGATCACGGTGCATGATCCTCCATACTGATCTTACAGTTGCACGGTCTAGCCAAAGACCGAAAAGACGGGCAACTCATTGGGAGGCAACCCAATCTTCTTTCCTTTATCCTCTTTCTTTTAGTTTTGATTCATGTTTTTACTTGTTCTAATTCTTCTGTTAGTTGTTTTTCTTTGTATGGTTTTATTAAGTTGTAGGTTTGGTGAAGGAAGAGGAACAGAGTGCTAGCAAGTAAACTTTCGGTGGATTCACTGGGGTGGTCTGGGACATTGTCCATACCCTAAGTCCCGGACCAAACAGAGCAGGAAGTCTCGACATGAAAACAGGGGGTGGTCCAGGACATTGTCCATACCCTAAGTCCCGGACCGACTAAAGAGTAGACTCTCGGTGAAATTAAACGGGGTGGTCCGGGACATCACCCATATCCTAAGTCCCGGACCGGCAACAGAGGACAGTCTCGACTTGAAAACAGGGGGTGGGCCGGGACCTGCTACATAACTTAAGTCCCGGACCCAAAGCGACTGAGACTTACGGCCTATTTTACATTGTGGTCCGGGACCTCATCCATATCTTAGGTCCCGGACCATCTCCACTTCCGAAAATAAAAATAGCGTCGTCTTCAATCTTAGCTTACCCCAAACTCACATTCTGAAATCCCTAGCCCTCACCCGACACATTCCCAGCCGCACGACCTCCCGACTCCACCCGCCCTCTCGCCCAGCACCCTCTGCACTCGCGCCACCACAACTTCACCACCCGCTACCCAGTCCTATCCCAGCCACCACCACCACTTCCTTTTTCCGTCGCCGCCTACTCCAGCTGCACCGCCACCTCATACCTCCACCACTTGCGTTTCACCACTGCCACTACTACCCAGTTTCGACGCCCTCCACACCACACCTTCATCCCCAGGCGTTTCCGTCGCCCACACCACCACCACACTTCCGTCGCCCCCACCCGACGCCAGTTCAACACAGCGGACTCCATCTCCCCTACTCCACATCATCACCGCTACACCCAATTTCGGACACCCACCGTCCCGGTCTACATCCCACCAGCACATTCTACCACCGACCTCCATTTCCACTTGTGCTCGAATTAAACATACCGCCCGACATACCAATTAGCATTTTCAGTATTCTCCATGGCACCAAAACGTGCTCGACGATCTGTCACAGCCGGCGCTTCTTCATCCGCCGCAGCTCCTCCGTCCCCCGACGCGGCTCCAATTCGGGTCCGAGAGATGGTTGACTCTGAATTCATCAACGAAGCCGCTGCAAACTGGTACCACGCACGCGAGAGGAAAATCAATTCTGAAAGGTCAGTTTGTCCGACTTTAATTGCTGAGTTTGATCTGGAGGGAATTTTCCGTGCACGTAGTTGGTTGTGTCTGCTTAATAGAGATGGAAAGTTCTATCCGAGACTGGTGAAACTATTTTATGCTAATGCGGCGGTGAATGAGGATAGGGATGTTATTAATTCTGTGGTTAAGGGTGTGGATATTACAGTGACTGCATCCCGCATTAGGAGATTTTTGGATTTACCCGTGGTTGTTCGGATCCCGACCCAGGAGAATAGGGAGAATCAGCCTTTGTTAGAGCGGCAAGCAAAGGAATACTACATTAATTTGATTGTCAATGATCCGGAGGTTCAAAACCGGCAGCGGAGGAACAATCGGGACAAACAGGTAGTCACGGCCGATAAGCTACCTACACCGGCTGAGCGTCTGATTTTAGGGGTGCTGATGTATAATGTTCGCCCCCGGGAGTGCGCGGATCTGAATTCTTATGACTGTTGGCTGATGCGCTACATCCTGGATGATGACTTTGCCCAGGCAGGGGTTCCACCCTCTCTGCATCGAGTTATATTTAACTCCATGCTACGGGTGGTTGAGACGGACAACACCGCTTCACTGTCATTCCCGCATCTCCTACAGTCCTTGTTTGCTGCTGAAGGGGTGGATTTATCTGATGAGCAGCCTTAGTTTCCTCGGTCCAGTCTCGACATGACTATGATGCGCTTCTTTCAGTGGGAGAAGATCGAGGGACAATGGGTGAAGCGTCGACACGCTGCACGAGCATCCCGAGCTACTGACGCTGCTGAGGTTGCTGATGAGGCTGATGCTGCTGGTAGCGAGGCCCTAGAAATCCCGATACCTGCTGGTCCGGCCCCGGGTTATGACGAGCTGCTGCGTGAGTTTAGAGACTGGAGGGGGACGGCCACAGCTCACTTTGACGGTTTTGCGAGTCATCTAGACGGGTATAGTGCGCGACTCTCAGCTTTGGAGACCCGTCAGACAAACTATAATGCTAGGCAGGATGTTCAGTTTACTGAGTACGAGACTCGCCAGGTGGCCCGCCAGACAGAGTGCGAGGCTCGTCAGGAGGCCCGGTTTCATGCCTATGATGAGCGCTTTGCACAGTTGGAGTCCTGGCGTCTGCCCCGTCAGTAGTACATGTGTTGGTTTATGCTCTCTCCTTCATCGGTCTACCTATCCTTTATTGTTCTTTTGGTTTATCTTTTATTTTGTCATTTGAGATATTTTGATGTCTTTTTAAGATTGTTAGTTCTGCTTTATTTGATTTTTATCACTTCTGTTGGGATGTAACTAATAACCCTAATGATTCTGCACCTTTCTCTCCATGGATACTGTACTATTACTATGTCGTAGCATTGTGATTGATATTCATCCAGGTTTGCTAATATTTTGCTAAGTTTCATACACGATTCAAAGGAGACTCTGCCCGATTCTTTCCAGAACTCCATCTGCTCGATCTTATCACAACTTAACCAGGGGAGTTCTGTTCTACCTTTTTCACTATGTTTTAATTTTGGAAGCAATGAGGGCATTGCATAAATTTAAGTGTGAGAAAGGGGAGGTTACACTTGGTTTTATATTGAAAGCAATGAGTGCATTGCTTAATTTTAAGTGTGAGAAAAAGGGGAGTTTACATTTGGTTTTATTGAGGATATCAATTTGCTTATCTTTCTTTGACTTTTGACATTATCTGCTTTTCTATCACTGATTTTTGCTTACCCTCAACAAAATTTTTTGATTGAGATTTGCTTGGTTTTAATTGGTGGTAAGATGAGTCAGTTGGGAATACCATACAAGTAGCACATTTTCTAAAGTCGAATTTGGATTTCAAGTCGAAGACACTCTGGTTATGCTGCTTGTATGTATAAATTTTGCTAAATTTTTATCTATTTCTTTCAATAAAAGGTGAGACCATTTTTGTGACTATTTTTGTTTGGATTAACTTGGGCCTTTGGAAAGTTATGGTATGAAAGGGAAGAAAGGACAAAGGCAAGGTACTCCTCTAATCTATTCTGAACCGAACAAGGCCTCTCCCATCTAGTTATTAAGCCCTTAGAGTGCCTCATCACTCATCTACCTAAAGTCATCTGATCTGGGATAGAAGGCCCAACACCGCTACATGGATGGGGAGAAAAGTCTGGGGGATGAAAAAGAATAACACTAATTTAGAAAGAAGGAAAGTACTTTCACATCTTAGGTAGTTATGATATACGTTACCCCCTACCTTCAAGACCGAGATCACTAAAACACGTAGACAAAGGACGGGAGCACCCAGAAGTGAAGAGCCAAGTCATCCAATCGGGCATGATTCTACTTAGAGAATTCATTACCCTTGACGAGCATGCCAACATCATAAAAGAGTGTAGAGCCTTGGGTAGAGAATTAGGTGGGTTTTACATTCCGGGTTTTACGAGTGGATCGAAAATGAAGCTGCACATGATCTGCTTAGGGAGAGATTGGGATCCTCAGACTAGGACTTACCAAGAGGTTAGGAAACTAGACGGGGTGAGAGTACCTAGGATACCCGAGAGATTCAAGACTTTAGGAAGGAAGGCGGTGGAGACCGCGTAGCAACTTGAAGACGACCCAGTACCTGGCATTGATGATGACATTTGCATCGTGAACTTCTATGAGATAGGATTGTGATTGGGATTACACTAGGACTGGGATGAAACACCCGAGTCCATCGCTAAGGGTATTCCCATAGTGTCGTTCTCCATTGGTGATGAAGTAGAGTTTCTTTTTAGTGATCAGAAAAGGATGGACTTAGCTACCAAGCTATTCTTGAAGTACGGGGATGTATTGGTATTCGGTAGGGATTCAAGGTTAGTATACCACGGGATCAAGCAGGTTAAGTTAAATACCACACCACCAGTCTTAGTTAATGCTACCCACATCTGACAGGGACGTTTAAATTTGACGTTTATGGAATTTTGATGTATGGTTGTAAAGCTACTAGCTATGTATGCAAGCATAATGTAATTCTTTGATGAAAGAATAAAAGTGGTGTTTTGGAGTTCTTTTGTGCACTTGTTTCCACCTATTCTTACGTGATTCTTTAATCCAGGCCATGAACCCGAGAAAGGAGGAATCCTCAATTAGGGGTGTCAAAATCGGGTTTCGGGTCGGGTTGAGCTCAACCCGAACCTGACCCAAAAATAGTTTAGGTCAACCCGAACCCGACCCGAACCCGTAGCGGGTTATATTTCTTCAACCCGAACCTGGAGCGGGTTGACCCGACCCGACCCGTTTTTACAAAATATTATTTTATTTTTTGAATTTTGGATTAATAATTAAATATAATAGTTTAATATTAATTTATTATTATGTACTATATTTAATCATAAGTTAAAGATTAAATATGTATTTTAGTCATAAATTAAACATTAAACACTAATTTAAGTAATTAAATATGGCATATTTTTTATCTATAATTAAATTTTTTCTGGGTTATGGGTTGGCGGGTTCAACCCGAACCCAAAGCGGGTTTCAATGACCCAACCCGAACCCGACCCGAAAATCTTTTCGGGTCAAAAAACTCAACCCGAACTCAGCTTTTTACGAGTTGATTTCGGGTCGAGTTTCGGGTTCGGGTCTAGATTGACATCACTATCCTCAATATCCTCGATATGGCACAGGCCAAAGAGTTTGGCAATGTCATTACGAGTAAGACTTGCAACAAATCGAATTAATCCATATAACCCATATAAACGTAATGCTAACATGAACTGAATAAACCACAGGTACCTTTCTGGTCAATGGCACTGCTAACAGGAAATTTGTAGGGAAAAAACTATATACAAAAGAATAAAATAATAAACTAAACCTACAACTCTACTACGGGTAGCAAATAATTCCCGGTCGGAGTATAGTGTAAATATATTACGACCAAGAGTATCGAACCCAAGGGACTTATAGAAAACTAATCCTAATCCCGATAATTACCTATTCTATAGCAAGGGGGAGAGTAAGTGCGTAAGTACAAATTAAGAAAAACTACCTAAAACCTAATCTAAAATGGTATTTACAATGATCCGCCCCAGATTCGAAATGGCATCGTCATAAAAACACAAATGATGACCAAGAGAAAAGAATAAATTTCGAACTAGCCAACTTTTGAGAGTACCGGATATCATGCCGGACAGAATGCGCACGACAAAGACAAGAACCTTGAATGTGTCGGACGTCTTGTACCCGGCATGCCATCCGGCATTCTCAAAATGTCAAATTACTTTTCCAGTTCGAAGCCGAACCAAGCACTCCCTAATCATTATCGAAAACTAACAATATTTAGGTAATTAATGAACCGAGAAGGGGAGAATAACATGGTTAATTCTAAGTCTTAAGTTTCACCTTCTAAATTGTAAAAGACAAATGGAAAGACCACTTGGAATTCCTCAACCTTCCTGTCTTAATAAAGTCAAAATTTGAAGTAAATGGAAGGAGAAGCAACTTCATTCCAATTGCAACAAACACAAAATTCCAAGTTGAAACTTATATCTTTTATTGAATAATAATAGTGTGTTTACAAAGAGAACCATTTCTAACCAGAGAAGACAAAGAATTCCTACTCAACCATCTACACCAAATGGAAGAAGAAAACACAGAAGGACTAAGGAAATGGCCATAGTCTTAACCCAAAGGAGATTCCTTCTCTTCGCGTGGATGATCGGGCAGAACTTCCTTGGACACCAACACATGGAATGGAGGCGGAAATGGAATAATGAATGAAGTGTATATGGATGTTGAAGTGTGTTCATTGATGCAGACTCTCGGCCTATTTATAAGCCTCATTTGTGTCTGTTGCTGGGTGTCGTGCCGGATCAAGAGTATCCGGCACATGTGGAAAACGTGTCGACTGCTCAAAGGTCGAAACCGCAAAACATTCCACGCGAAACAGTGCATATGCCGGGTAGGAGATACCCAGCATAATACCCGGCGCCATCCAAATCACCAACGGTCAATAACTGCTATCACTTGGTCAACCGTGGTGACTCTTTACTTATGCCGGATGGAATGTACCCGACATCGTGTCCGGTAAAGCCTCTTTTCTGATCTATGTTTATGCCGTGCAGGTTTCATCCGGCATGGAGTCCGGCATCAATTGATTTCCTACCTAGAGATTTGTTCCTTGCATATAAAACATAAAACATAAGACTGAACAAATAATAGACTTTCATATGTAATATAGCATAAATAACTTCTATATAACCTTATTTAGATAAATATAACTCTAAATCTACTGCATAAAATATGATAAGTTTGTGGCTTATCAAGGCCCTACACTTACCTTTTGCTAGTCCTCGAGCAAAATTAGATTAGAAGGGAGTAATTACTTATGCACAAAACAGATAGACTTTAGAATGACAAATAGATAAATATTCTCAACTCTCTGACTCTATTTCATAAGTATCACTTAAACTTCCTTATCTATCAAAAACATACTAATGGGTAAAAATAAAGAATTTCAAAACCGATCAAAAACTTTTGGGCTATTTTGCATAAGGGATTTGTAATCTCTCCTTTTTCCGATTACCATCATTCAGCTCTATTTTTCAAGAGTTTCTGAATGTGGCCAAGACACTCATCACTGGTTTTTTATGTTCAGCCCTGTTTTGCAAGGGTTTCTGAATCAACCATGTTTTTTTTTGCATTGAAGAACGGGGAATTTAGGAGAAAAATAAAAGGAAAAACTCTCGTTTGTTGCTTTTATTCTGAGGCACTTTTTTTTCCAACCTCAAGGAATCTTTTCCTTTGGAAGAAGATTTTTTTCTTTTTTTTCTTCTTCTTCTCTTTTTTTCACAAAACCCTTTTTAAGATTTTCACCCAAAAGAATTCTCACCATTTTGAAAAAGAAAAGACAATATTACCTTGAAGTAAATAAGAGATAGATATAGGAGTAAGGTCATATACTCATGTTAATAAAGAGAATCAAGAAGTTAAAAACAAGAATCTACAAGTCATTAGAAAGGTTACCTCTTGAGAGAACAAGCTTTCATCCTTTTCTACTCCTACTTTGCCAACGACATGCAAAAGCTTAGTAGAACATTGATAAAATCTCAGCTTATAACATATTATTTAGATACTATGTAGTTTAAGCAATAATAATTTTTTTAAGGGGGGACCCCTGCCCTACAGTTGGCATGAACACTGTCCCCAGTGTATCAAAAAAAATAAAGTATAAAAAATTAAAAGAATTAAAGAATGTTGTAAAAATAAAATAAAACAAAAGAATGATATAAAGAAAAAAAATACTCCCTCTTTGGAAGAATAAGGGCATAAATGCCCTACACTTGTGGTGAGCCGAGGAATCAAAATTGTCACAGCATTAGCCAACTAAAATAAAGGCAACTGTAACCAAAAACTCACAAAAGTACACAACTTCCATAATATATAAGAGAGAGTTAAATGCGAATCCATTGGGCATACAAGAATAATAAAAGCAAATAAAACTAAAAGAAAAGCAAAATGACAATAAAAGGAAATGAAAGGAAAATAAAATAAAATAAATAGAGAAAGAGAGAAAGAACTAATGAACTGCTGCATGCATGGAGGATGGTGGTGGAGAGTCTGAAGAAGAATCAGGGGAAGCGTCTGGAACATCCGAAAGGCTAGAAGAGCTAGGGGTAGGGAGCCCCTTCTTCTTCGCCTCTCGATGCGCCTTCCTCTTCTCCTTGTCCCGACGTAGAAGACTCTTAACCAAAGCAGCTATGGAACAAGGTACCCTCTGCTTCATCTCTTTTTTGACCTTCTTTCTGTCGGCCGCCATTAACTTGTTCATCTGATCCACAGCCAACATAAGACAATCATCAACCCGCCTCTCCTGCTCATCCTGGCGCTGAGATATATGCTCCTCAAACGCCTTCTGTCTCTGCCCAACCTCAAATTGCTACTGCACAACAGAGTTTACTCTGGTAGTCAAATCTATGTGCATACCCTCAAAACTCTGCCGGAAGGAATCAAAATCACTCCACGCGACCTGTTGAGCGGCCTGGAAGGCCTCCATAGAGTGGCACTGCTGCTGGAGCTCCTGACGGAAGTGATCGAGCTCTGCAGCCACTCTAGGGTCTGCATCCGAAGTAGAGGTAGGAGGCGGTGCGGCGGAGATCGGAGGTGGTGGAGGCAATAATAGTTGTGTACCCTCCCCCTGATAATTGAGGTAGTCCTCAGCAGTAGGGGTCCGGGACCTCTGGTCTGGGGGAACATAAAGGAACTCCCCTGAGGGTGACTCTCTGAACCACGAGCGTCGAAGGAGAGCACGATCAATAGGGGCAGACTCGGGATAAAATGTTGGCCTCTAGGAATCTAAGTCTCCCCTTGCGTCTGCATATTATGCTGATGAATGAGCATGAGGAAGATGGGGCGTTGTCCCTCTCGATGCATGATGGCGCGGACCAACTGCGCGAACATCAATCTCTGGACCGGGAACCACGAGTCAACTGCTCCCTGAGCTGGTCCGAGAAGATACTGCAACAATGCGCAGTCAATATCATTCAGCTTGTCATGCTTGCACAGCCGAATGTTATGGCGGATAATCTCCATGGCCACACGCAACTGGAGATCGGTGATGTAAGTCAAGGGGATCACGTCTCGCTCCTTAGTATGAGCTCTGTCCATATAGTGGGTGGGTGATCCAAACCGAGCGGATAACGGTATGAGCATCTGCCAGGGTCTGTCGGCTGAAGGATCACTGTCGAGGATCAGTGTCGATGCCCAAGATCTGTGCGATGCTCTCTAGAGTGATGATGATACAACGTGTAGATACAAACGAGCGGATCAGAACTCCTGACGTCTGGGGGGCCCCAAGGTACTCGGAGTTGGCGTAAAACTCACGCACTAACCCGGGGTAAAAGTGTCCATGGCCAATGTCTAAGATCCCCAACCAGCTATGTCGTGAGAAGAGCTCTGAAGTTGCAAATAGTAGGCAGACCTCGGGATGAACACGTCTCTCCCGCACCCACTTACCTTTCATCTTGGACTGATGAAAGTACTGAGCAGCAGAAGGATTTATGAATCCTTCCTCGTCAAAGGTAGGCACATCAGGAATGCGGGGAGGGAGAAGGAGAGGCGTCCCAAAGTCATCGTGCTCTGGAGCAGAGGAAGTGGATCAAGGGCCACTCTGAATCTCTGGAGATGTCCTCTTCTTCCTCTTGCCAGCCCTTGTCTTCTTGGCTGGAGGCGGTGCAGTACTGCTGGAGGCTGGCTCCTTGCCTGCCCGTCTGGTAGATCAACGAGGTGGCACTGGTGCAGGAGGAGCCTCCTCCTCCTCTGTGGTGGCATCAGCGAAGGCTGCCTCAGCCTGCTCAAACAATTCCTCCTCCTCGGAATCAAAGCATGAAGCGCGTGGAGGGGTTGGTGGATTTTCTGCGAGGCATCTTTCTGCTAAAGAGAGGAATACTAGACAATAGTTCATCAATGTTAGTTTTACAGAAATTAAAACTCGAATGTCTTGTAGAGGGACATGGTGCGCCCATATGCCGTGAATCAGAAGCCTAATCGGACAAAATATTACCATAGGCATTAATTCAGAAGACTAGATTCACAATAGGCAAAAAAGAAGCAATCGGACAAGCATGTCGGGCAGGATGCCGGACAGCATCCACCCGGCACATTCAATTCTTTTATCAAGCCGGACATAGGTACCCGGCACAGTCATCCGGCACATACAAAGTCGGACCCAGAACTTCAGAAAAATGCACAGAATCACACACAATCTCCAGAAATCAATTAAGGCAAGTTCGAAAGTCCCTAAATTAGTATACTAACCGACAAATCTAACAAAATTGACCTTGTCTACTAAAAGACAAGATTTCGAATTTGTAATGCACTTAGGGGAACCTGGGTGAGCTTGGATATGCAGAAGGAGCAGGTTGCGTGTGGCGTCGGTGGTCTCTTGCTATGCGAAACTGGGGATTCCGGCACTTGGATTTTGGAGGCGCTTTTGGTGCTGCTGTGCCCTTTGCGGCGTGTTCTTTCGGTAGGGTAAAAGTGAACTGTAAAAAGTTAACTTTTACCTGATATATTTTTTCAGAAACCGCGACATGCCGGGTTACTTGCCGGGTATCAAGTATCTGGCATATTGGATTTTTATACTGTCGGGTATAAATTACCCGGCCATCCGCACGGCATGTCTTCATGGGGTGCTTCTTCCTGAATTCGCTCCGTGCCGGGTGGAGTGCCGGATAATATTGATCCGGCACATGAGTTTTTAAGTAGGCCGGATTACCTTAACTGGCATCATTCACGGCATACTCAAATAGACGAAGGATTGAGTTAATAAAATGAATCAAATATGTATAAAGCAATTAGAAGAATAAAGAATAAATGAATAAAAGAATGTATTAAGTGAAAATCTTACATTTTATAGAAATAACCAAAAAGGAAGAAAGGGAAATCAGACATGCCGGATATGGTGCCGGCTAAGTTGTGTCCGGCATGGAGCATCTTCTGCGAATGCCGGACTTATAATGCCCGGTCGTAAAGCCGGCATATTCAACTAGATAAAAAAATAATGAACGTATTAATTAAAAAATAAAGAAAAAAATGAAAGAATAAAGAATAGGGCGATTACCACTTTAAGGACTTGGACTAATTCCAAGTCCCCAGCAACGGCGCCAATTTGCTAACAGGAAATTTGTAGGGAAAAAATATATACAAAAGAATAAAATAATAAACTAAACCTACAACTCTACTACGGGTAGCAAATAATTCCCGGTCGGAGTATAGTGTAAATATATTACGATCGAGAGTATCAAACCCAAGGGACTTATAGAAAACTAGTCCTAATCCCGGTAATTACATATTCTATAGCAAGGGGGAGAGTAAGTGTGTAAGTACAAATTAAGAAAAACTACCTAAAACCTAATCTAAAATGGTATTTACAATGATCCGCCCCAGATTCGAAATGGCATCGTCATAAACACACAAATGATCATCGAGAGAAAAGAATAAATTTAGAAGTAGCCAACTTTTGAGAGTGCCGGATATGCCGGACTGAATGCGCACGGCAAAGACAAGAACCTTGAATGTGCCGAACGTCTTGTACCCGGCATGCCATCCGGCATTCTCAAAATGTCAAATTACTTTTCCAGTTCGAAGCCGAACCAAGCACTCCCTAATCATTATCGAAAACTAACAATATTTAGGTAATTAATGAACCGAGAAGGGGAGAATAACATGGTTAATTCTAAGTCTTAAGTTTCATCTTCTAAATTGTAAAAGATAAATGGAAAGACCACTTGGAATTCCTCAAACTTTCTGCCTTAATAAGTCAGAATTTGAAGTAAATGGAAGGAGAAGCAACTTCATTCCAAATGCAACAAACACAAAAGTCCAAGTTGAAACTTATATCTTTTATTGAATAATCATAGTGCGTTTACAAAGAGAACCATTTCTAACCAAAGAAGACAAAGAATTCTACTACTACCATCTACACCAAATGCAAGAAGAAAACACAGAAGGACTAAGGAAATGGCCATAGCCTTAACCCAAAGGAGATTCATTCTCTTCGCGTGGATGATCGGGCAGAACTTCCTTGGACACCAACACATGGAATGGAGGCGGAAATGGAGTAATGAATGGAGTGTATATGGATGTTGAAGTGTGTTCATTGATGCGGACTCTAGGCCTATTTATAAGCCTCATTTGTGTCTGTTGTCGGGCGTCATGCCGGATCAGGAGTAGCCGGCACATGTGGAAAACGTGTTAATTGCTCAACGGTCGAAACCGCAAAAAAATCCGCGTGAAGCAGTGCATATGGCAGGTAGGAGATACCCGGCATAATACCCGGTGCCATCCAAATTACCAACGGTCAATAACTGCTATCACTTGGTCAACCATGGCGACTCTTTACTTGTGCCGGATGGAATGTACCCGACATCGTGTCCGGCAAAGCCTCTTTTCTGATCTATGTTTATGCCGTGCAGGTTTCATCCGGCATGGAGTTTGGCATCAATTGATTTCCTGCCTAGAGATTCGTTCCTTGCATATAAAACACATAAAATATAAGACTGAACAATAATAGACTTTCATACGTAATATAGCATAAATAACCTCTATATAACCTTATTTAGATAATATAAACTCTAAATCTACTGCATAAAATATGATAAGTCTGCGGCTTATCAGGCACCGATGCATAAGTCTTATTCGACTCAGAGGTGTCTCACTCTTTCATCTCCTCTTTTTTCACGAAGAAGTTGAGACTGACCCCGGAGCACCTCCCAGACTTCTCCATCACCTTACCATCTAGGGAGAGAGTACGATGCACGGGACGCTACACCAACCTACAGAATATTATACGAAACTAGACTTTCCCTGCTGATTTGATAGAGTTCAGAGGTTTGGCCTTTGACGTAAGCATCGGTATGGATTAGCTGCAGAGACACAAGGGCCGGCTACATTGTGCTGAGCACCGATTGTTACTCAAGAGCCCAACAGGCAAAGCAGTTTCCTACCACAATGTACCGAAGGAGCCCACCTTCAAGATAGTGTCGACCATGGCATTGATGAAAGAGGTGAGGAATGGCCATATCGCCTACATGTGCTATGTCCGGGACATGAGGCAGGAGGAGCAGTTGGAGTCGGATATCCCTATAGTATCCGACTTCCCTGATCTGTTTCCTGAGGAGTTATCAGGCATGCCGCTGTGCGAGTGGTGGAGTTTGTCATCGACCTTATGCCGGGAACAAGACCTATTGCTAAGGCACCCTACCGGATGGCTTCAGTCGAAACGAGAAAGTTAAAGGTCCAGTTAGAGGATCTATTGGACAGGGGGTTTATCAGACCGAGCGTGTCTCCATGGGGAGTGCCGGTATTGTTTGTGAAGAAGAAGATGGGAGCATGTGACTCTGCATTGATTATCGTGAGTTGAACGCCGTGTCAGTCAAGGACCAATATCCTCTCCCACACATCGATGACCTATTTGATCGGTTAAGAGGAGCTTCAGTGTTCAAGAAGATCGACCTCAGATCTGGCTACCATCAGATACGTATATCAGAGGGAGACATCGAGAAGATGACTTTCCGGATACATTACGGTCACTACAAGTTTACCGTGATGCTATTTGGATTGTCGAATGCGCCAGCCATATTCATGGACCTCATGAACCGTTTATTAAGAGAGCAGCTCGGCACATCTGTTGTGGTATTCATCAATGACATCCTAGTCTACTCTAAGACTAAGGAGGAGCATGAGGCTCACCTGAGACGAGTTCTAGAGATCATGAGAGAGAACCAGCTATACGCCAAGCTCTCAAAGTGTGAGTTCTGGCTAGATAGTGTGGCATTCCTTGGGCATATTATTTCAGCCAGCGGTATATCTATCGACCCTGCAAAGATTGAGGCAATCAAGAGTTGGCCAAGGCCGAAGACGGTGACAGATATCCGTAGTTTCTTGGGTTTGGCCAGTTACTATAGGAGGTTCATTCAAGACTTCTCCAAAGTAGCCAAGCCCATGATGAACTTGATGAAGAAGGACACTCAGTTTGTGTGGACTGATGATTGCGAGTGTTCCTTCCAGACACTGAAGGAACTTCTAACATTGGCACCCATGCTCACCATCCCTGAAGGGACCGACGGGTTCGAAGTGTACTGTGATGCCTCACGTACGGGGCTAGGGTGTGTACTCATGCAGCATAGGAAGGTTGCTGCTTATGCTTCCCGATAGCTGAAGAAACATGAGGAGAACTACCCTACACATGACTTGGAGCTTGGAGAAGTTGTATTCGCTTTGAAGATATAGCGACACTACATGTACGGAGTCATAGTGACGATCTACACCGACCACAAGAGCCTTCATCGTCTTTTCACACAGAAGGATCTGAATATGAGGTAGAGGTGATGGGTCGTTCTTGAAGGACTATGACATCGACCTGAAGTACAAGGAGGGGAAGACGAACGTAGTAGCCGATGCCCTGAGCCGGAGAGCTCACTCCTTACATGCAATGTTAGCGAGTAGTAGCCTAGTCGAAGAAGTACGTTGTGCTCACGAGAGCGACCAATACATATAGACCATCAGGCAACAATTGGTTGACGGCACTTTCGAGGGGCAGAAATATGATTTCAGACTCAGTGGTGACACGCTGATTCGACTGAATGGCAGATTGTGCTTCCTAGAGTCCAGTTCATAGTTGAAAGATAAGAGACTAAGAGAAGCTCATTGCTCTTCCTTGTCCATCCACCCGGGATCGTCAAAGATGTACAAAGACCTGAAGACTCACTTTTGGTGGAGTGGCATGAAGAAGGATGTAGCAGAGTCCGTTACCCGCTACTTGACTTGTTAGAAAGTCAAGTTGGAGCATAGAAGACCAGGAGGTTTGGTGCAGCCTATGCCCATTCCGTACTGGAAGTTCGAGGATTTATCCATGGATTTCATTGTCGGCCTTCCACCGACTAAGGAAGGTTTGAACACCATTTGGGTGATTGTCGACAGACTAATGAAAGTGGCAAAATTATTCCTATCAAGGACACCTGGAAAGTTCCCAAGCTGGCGGACCTCTCCAAGAGAGATTATCAGGCACCAGGCGCCGAAGACGATCGTGTCAGATAGAGACCCTCGATTCTTATCACGGTTTTAGGGGCAAGTTTAGGAGGGCACTGGGTATGAAGCTGAAGCTAAGTATGCCTTCCCTTTCACCACAGACGGATGGTCAGAGAAAGAGAACCATTCAGACGTTTAGAGTACATGCTCCGAGCATGTGCCTTAGATTTCTAGGAGAGTTGGATGGACCGGTTACACCTGATCGAGTTTGCCTACAACAACAGCTATCATGCGTCGATTCAGATGTCACCTTTCCAGGAGTTGTACGGTAGACCATGTAGGACACCTCCTTGTTGGGATGAGGCCAGCGAGAACACATTCCTTGGGCGCCGAGTACCTTGAACAAGTAAAGGAGCATGTCTTACAAATTCTTAGAAATATGAAGATCGCCCAGGATAGACAGAAGTCATATGCAAACGTCCAAAGGAGAGATCTCGAGTTCACAGTCGACAACCGAGTCTTCCTCAGAGTGTTACCTATGAACGGCATCTTCCGGTTCAAACAGAAGGGCAAGTTGAGCCCGAAGTACGTTGGTCCATACCGCATTACGGAGCGAGTGGGCCCATTAGCTTATAGGTTAGACTTACCTACTGAGCTCAGGAGAGTGCATGATGTATTCCACATATCTCAGTTGAAGAAGTACGTGCCTCACCCTTCGCATGTTTTGGAGCCTGAGCGACAAGAGCTAGACCCGTCTCTCAGATACAAGGAGACTCCACTCCGTATTCTCGACACAAAGGCGCGGGAGACTAGGAACAAGACCATCCGCATGGTCAAAGTCCTTTGGTCAAACCATGAGGTGGAAGAGGCCACATGGGAGTTGGAGGACTTCATGAGAGCCAAGTATCCAGCACTTTTTGAGTAGCGACTATGTATACTTGTGGGGTACGGAGGCGTAACCCTTTTTAAGGGGGGTAGAGCCACTTGGCTCGGTACATGTGTGCACTAGATTTTATGTTTGGTATGCGGGGCATACTTGTGTATATTATGATGTTTGTTCATTTGTATATGCATTTACGCACTCGTGTGTATGTATGTATGTATGTATGTATCCTATGAGATACTCGTATGATGATGTATACACTTACGAATGTAGTATCATTTTAAGATACTTGTGATATAGATATATATATTTATTTATTTATGTTTCCTTATGAATTTATTGTATATAGTATCGTTTAGATACATAATGGATCATTAGATATGGAATGATAGAATGTGGAATGATGAATGATATGGACACCTTGGGGACGTTGTCAGGGTTTGTAGAACTGATAGGAAATGATAGTGCAGATGGATCATCTACATCCATATAATTGAATTAATGCCAAAATTGAGGGCTACGTGCTGTATAAGCACACTAAATTATGTGTAATCACACAGATATACATTATGAGGTTATTCGGGTAGTTATACAATCTATTCGAGAAAGACGACTTCGGGATGAAGTCTTTTTAAGGGGGATAGACTGAAATACCCCTAATAAATTAAACATTTATTAAACATCTAATCATGTATATTAAGGCCTAAACGTGCCTTAACAATCAATTGAAACAACATGGTCATTATTGAACAAGAATTACACCTTGTGGCCATTTAGGGCAAACATGTGCCATAATGAACTCTTTAGGATCCAAATTGGATTCCTAAGCCTTATATTCAAGTAATGAACATAATAAAACCATTACCAAAGAAAACCAAGCTCAAAAACAAGTTCTAACACAAAATGTGCTTTAAAACTCCTTAAAGCACATTTTGTTAGTATTGTCTTGGAAAACCAGTTATTGGTGACTTTAAGAACTTGATTGCCCTTAAATATACTAATGTGACATAATTTACCACATTAGAATTCCTAATTCAAAGTTTTCAAAAAATCAGAAATTTGTGCATTGAAATGTGAATAGTACCCAAATGGTGCAAAATTATGTCTTAATTGACTAAGTTGGTCAATGGTCAACATTGACCCCCAAAATATCCCCAAGTTAGGCGGCAATATGGCTGTCATCCAACTTCATCTAACCACCAAAATATCTTCTAAAGACTCACCATTAACTATTCATTAAAGTAACTTATGTCACCTTATGATCAAAATTTGACTTTCTCTTTCCACTCACCTCCTTCCCAGCCGAGTTCTTCAGCATCAAACCCACCCTTTTCTCCTCCATATCCGGTTTCAACATTCCAGCTTCAAGGATGAACTCACTTTGATTAAGGTACACATTAATGCCATATTATAGTTCAATTTCTTCATCTTTTCTCCCTCTTTCCATTGATTTAATTTTAAACCACTTCCACCCATTCATTCAGTGCAAGTTGGTGTTTGAATAGGGGGTGTTTTCTCAGCTGAAATCAAAGAAGAAGGGGGTAAACCAAAGCTAACTTCCTATATGTTAAAAATGTGCTTTAAGCATGTAACTCTTCCTCCATGTCATTTCTGGTTGATTCCCTTGTTTCCTTTGACTTATTTTCTCCTCCTTTGTGTACTAAATCAATAAACCTTGCTATAGCTTCAAGAGGTAGCCAAATCCATGCCAAAAACCTCATTTTTGGCATTTTCGGCAAGGTAAATTCTAGCCATTTTCCATCTTGTGTTATACGGTTTTGTCCCTTGGTTAATATGGTGTTTTAACACTCTTTTTGTGCCTTAAAACCAGGAAGTTATATACCTAGAACAAGCCTACAAACATCAAGGTAAAAATATGTTTTAGTAAGCTTGTATTACTCTTTAATTAAATCATAAGACTAACACATGTATTTTTCCTTGAAAAAATGCTGGCAAATGATGCCTTGAACTTTAGAAATTTCTGTCCAAAAGTGTGGAAATCAAGCCTAAGACCAAACTTGTCAAAGTAAGTTAAATCCTTGCTTAAGTGATACATTAATCAAGTGTATGCATAGATTATGTACAAAAAACTAATCTAAGCCTTGTAATTAAATTAGGCGTGAGCTTGGACTGGTGTTTGACTGATTTTGTGACATTAAACAAGTAAGTAAACCTTACCTTATGTTATTTAAAGTTTTATGTAAATATTGTTACAATATAAAATAAGTAGTGGGAGCTATAAGGTTCTTATGACCTAACTATGTATTAAAATGTTGATTAGAACTTTTGGCTAGCTTACTTAGTATTAAAATGACTTATAATGTCATAGGAATAATTTAAGTGGCTAAAATATAAATTATAAAAGAATTGGGGTAATATTAATGAAAGTCGTGGTACTGTGTCATTTGGCACATTTATATGTAATTTTTATTATATGTTAAAGTTGTAATATGGCCATGTATTTAGGCCACTTTTGATTATATCATTACAAGCTTTAAAATTATATTTAAAATGCTAAATATGGTTACTACAAACATTTGGTGGTCAAACGGTAATTAAAATAAAATTTGGGGGCTATGGATGAATAAGGCCAAAAATTAGGCTTTAAAATGATTTAAAATGAAAATTATAAGATCTTATAAAGTTTTGGGGTTAAAAAAGTAATTTTTAAAAAAATTGGGGTAAGAGTGTAATTATGGTGGAAATTGGTCAAGGCGAGGGTATATGGGTCAACATTGACCATGTTAGGAGCTTTGACCAATTTTGATGACATTAATAATTAGTTTGTGACTTTATAGTAAGATTATAAGCAAAATGTAAAATTTATAAAGTTTTAGTGGTATAAACATAAATACCAAAAGTTTCTGGGTAGGAATCGTAATTATAACATTTTGGTAAAGTTTGGTGATTTTTTGAATAGTATAAGAGGCTTAAATAAGAAAAGTGTATAATATATAGTTTATAATAACATTATAAAGTACATAGTATAAATGGGGCCATTTCATAAATAAGAAAAGTTATTGGGCTGAAAAACGAGTTAGAACAAACCATGGGTCTGTTTGGAAATATTTAGACTTATAACTATAGGTTATACATATAATTAAGATTAAAATGTCATAATATATATGATATATATATATATGATAAAATGTGTGGTAAAAGTGTAATAAAATAAATGTAGAAAGTTGGTAGAATTAAGGTTATAACATTTGGGCCTTCTCGGCAATTAATATACCTTATATAAAAACTATGTGTTAAAATTATTATAAGGTAGAAATGTCATATTATATGATATAAGTATATAATTACAACATTATAAAATGTTATGTGGACAAAATGTAATAAATGGAAGATAAGGGCTGTGGCGCAAATTCAAGGTTTAGAAAATGAATTTTAGAATATAGTCTACAATGTTATACATGTTATAATAATTATATGGTATTCATGTAATTAAAATGGAACTAGTATAATTAAGAATATTCACATGAAATAATGTGACAAATAAAGAATAAATGGGATTTATAAACTAAAGAGTATATTAAATAAACTTTATAAGTTGTTATGGTATAGTATAAAAATATTAAGATAAGAATCTTAATATAAGTTGTATAATATAATACAAACTAGTAAGAATAATCATCTTACTTAAAATGATGAAATTTGACATTTAATAAAAGGATTTTATAATTCATGTATACCTATGTATATATAAAGGCTTGGACATGTATAGAAAATGAGTATATAATATGGTTGGGAACCATATAATATTTAATGGTGAATGTTATAACATGAATATAATTTATAAACTATAAGTTTTGAGTTCAAATATAACTTGTTACAAGATTAATGAATTGTATAATGCAATGTATTATAATGAATGTTGTAAACTAATGTACTTAGATAAATAAATCAAGTCAACATGACTAGTCAAGTCAACATGCTTGACCAAGTCAACTAATTTGACCAAAGAGACCAAGTTGACCAATACACACATAAAATGATAGATTGTGAAATGATGATATTACATGGGTTATTATCGCATGTATACATGCAACTATATGTTATATACTTATATACATATATGAATATGGTTAAAATGTACAAGTAATTATAAATGTGGATATATGCATATATATATATATCATGGAGTATACGGAAATAAACCCGAGCATTAGTAAATACTACGAGTAACGAATTTTCGTAACGAAGCTGACTTATTTAACGAAACCCGAACCAATTAACTATTGAAATCTGGGGATTAACTGTCGGGGTTTTAACGCTATTCAGAAATACCGGACTTAGTTAGTCATGGGGATTGACTCGTAGTGATATGATTATTCCATATCTGTAACACCCCTATCGGTAATCACACCATTATCTTCTAACCCGTCTCAAATACCAACAACTACGCAGCGGTAATTCCAACACAACCGGGGGTGAAACAATGTCGTTAGTCACCCACGTGACTAACAAGGCGAAACCAAACTCAAATACAACAACAAATACAATATCGGTCTGATGGGTCTTATATACAGAGTACTACAAACCAAACTATACAATCCATTCCTTGATCCTTTCTCAAGCAGATACAACTTCAATACCTCAATATACAAATACAATATCCATACAAAACTATACCGAGTATCTACAATGCCCAAGTCTATCCATGACCTTTCGGTCTTACAATTCCACAATACACAAATACAACTTCTTAACCAACTACCCATATCAATAACAACCCCGTCCTACTCTCGAACGGTTGACGGCTTCATTGTACCTAGAAAATAAAAATAGCGCCCCAAGGGGCTCAGCAAAATTGCTGCATATGACTTCCGCATACCCCGCGTACTAGCGAGGGTACGCCGACTAATTGGTCGAGAGCATGCGATTCATTTTATTTCAAACAGCATGCATACAACATACATTATATATGTACATTCACAATCAAAGCTCAACATTGAACACAAACACTAACACACACAAGAGGTTAGTTTAGTTTGTTATATACTTAAGCTTGAGAGTTTCCACCTCTCTATGCCTTACTCAATTGCTCATTGTCTTACTCACTCTCTTGGGTACTCTTACTCACAATATCCACAAGTTCTACAATACTCAACTCAATTCTCCACTCAATCTCAAATTCTCAAGTCTCTCAAGTCACAACTCAATTCTCAATACTCACATACTCAATACTCGATACTCAATACTCAAGTTCCCAAATCAATACTCAATACTCAAGGCATCTTTTAAGTCTTAGCCATGACCTCCGGGCAGGGTCATACACAAGACCCACCACCGGGCTCACAAATACAAAAGGAGCTATGCATTTAGTTCCTCAAGTTCACAAATGTCCAGTTCTCTACCGGACTACTCAAATTCCCAAAACTCCACTCTCGGAGTCATTTCACAATCTCAAGGATCAGCCTAGAGGTATCTCTCTCGATAACATCTATTGGCTTAAGGAATTCTCAATGTCTAGTATCCTAGGATTTATGGTTTTACCCAACTTATGGAATACTCTCACGTTCATGACATTGCTCATTTTAGTCGGTTCCTCTCATTAGGGTTCGACTATATTTCTAAGGGGTTTGGTGGTCCCTTATCTTACTTTACTTTCTCAAGGTTCATATTTTGAACAATTATAAATCCTCTAGATAGAGGTTACTTAATACTTCCACTATTAATTATTGTGTGGTTTAACTCAATTCGGTTCTCTAACCGTTATCGGGAGGTTACTACTCCCGTATACTTTCTCACGTTCTAGTGTGTTCATAGGTTTTGTTATCGTGTATAGGTTCGATGGTCGTAGAGTGTTTCCACATTTTTATTGGTTCGCAACTTGACTCTTTCTACGAGTCTCTACCAAACAAGACTCAACTGTGAGTCGCTCTACCATACACAATCACAAACAAGCAATTCATTCACAACACCCATTTCATGAATTATACGAACTTTAGTTCAAATACAAACCAACAAGCAACAATACAATACAAGCACTAACAAGTGCAAACAATCCGATTCGTGCATTTGTCTTGTTAGGTGATCACACAATCGAACAAGCACACAAATCGGGGTAACCAAGTTAGGATACAGAGCATGAGGAAATCATACCTTTCACCGGGGTTAACTTTACCGGGTGTTCTCACGCTCCTCGGTTCACAATTGTTCCTTATGTCTTACTCTTGAACCTCTATTTACATGTCAAATGGTTCAATTAATATTAAGGTGTTACGGTACGTACATAAACGCTACTCCCGTACTTACCCCGTTATCCCGTTATTTCGGTTTAACTTAATGTACATAAACTCACAACTTTCTCAATCACTTCCAACCTTTGTTTATACTTCTTAGGACCTTTAAAGGTCACCAAACAACTCCTAAACATCATCTAAAACCAATACCATTCAAACCTCCATCTTAAAAACCCTTAAAAACACTCTCTGGTGAATTCTGGGGGTGGTCCGGGACTTGGTCCGGACCCAAAGTCCCGGACCAATGTAGTCTTTCACTCTCGGCCTGTTTTTACTTGTGGTCCGGGCCGTGCTTTTTAATGCGGTCCGGGACTTGGTACATATCCTAAGTCCCGGGCCCTGCTAAAAGCTGCTACTAAGTGGATTTTTCAACCCCAAATCAACCCTTAATCCACCCCTAATCATTCCATATACTTTCCACAAGTTTCCTACATAATTAAACACCTCAAAACACTCCTTAAACCACTCCAAATCATTGGTTAAATCCACTACCCAATTCTTGCTCAAATTCCACAAATTCAAATTCTCACATTTTGCACTTTGCACTCTTTTGCATTTCTAACTTCTTCTTGCTAGTTTCTACATCCTACCAACCTCGCCAAATGCATCAATGACTATTACAAATCATTCCTACATAAGTGCACTTCTAAAACCCACATTCTCTCATTGTTTCACAAGTTATAAACACTAACTCTTTTTCCAAAAATTCCAAGTTTCTCACATGCTATTTGCTACAGATCTTGTACCCCCTCTAATCCCTTCTCCATTTACCATTCCAAGGCCATAAATCAACTCTACTCAACCCAAGTGAACACTTAGGTTTCCCCCACTTACCAAATCACTACAAACATCAATTCCTACTAAAATTTTGCCATAACCTCCTCATAAACCTAACATGTCCAAATTCACCATTCTCACCAATTTTCATTCCTAATCTAGCCACGCCCTTAAAGGGTCCTACCAGCACAATATATCCTCAAAATTCACCAAACAACATTATAATTCACAAACTCCAAACACTTGGCTCCAAGGCCCTTAATTCACAATTATGTTCACAAATCTACCAACTTTCAACCAAGCACACTATCACTCATATTTTGGGTTTATTATTAAATTTAACCCATCCCAATTTCCAAAGCAATCAAAACAAAGTTTAAGGTAGATTTCTTACCTTGATTTACAAGTCTCTCCTTAATTCTCCTCTTGCTCCTCCTCTTCTCAAATTCGATCAAGTGAGGATGGAGTTGCCAACTCCATCCATAACATTCAAGAAAACACAAGATGCATTGAATTAATCATCTAAACCCTTAAGAAATTCTAATTCAATTAAAGGGCTTAAAACACAAAGTTAGGGTTTACCTTTTTGGAGCTTTTAAGAGGGGTTCTCACCCTTGAATCAAGAAGGGGATTACTCCACCATTGGAGGGTTGAAATGAAGCTGAAAATCAAGAAGAAAAAAAGTCATTACAAGGGGGTAAAATCTGTCACCAAAGGAGGGAGAACAAAAATGAGTTTTTCAATGAAATTTTTACCTTAATGGGAAGAGGGGACTCCAAGCTACAAGATGGTGCCATTTTCTCTTCAAATGGGGAAAACCCATGGAGGTCAACTTCATCCTTTTGGAATTTTTAAAAGAGAGAATGATAGAGGAGGATGAGGGGAGTTCAAATATGTAATTATTTTTTATTACGGAGCAAAGATGAAGCTTGGGCAAGATGAGAAAGTGGGGAAGCCATGGGAGGGCTCCATTGTCGTTCAGAAATAGAGAGAGGGAGGAAAAGCGGTGGGAGGAAGAAGAGAGGAAAGAGAGGGGGAAAAGAAATAAAGGAGGAGAGAGAATGTGACTCCCCCTTTTCTACTTTCTTTTCCTTTCTTTTTCTTTTCTTCTTTCTTTACTTATTTGTGTGTGAGTGAGGGCGATGACTCACTAATAAAACCTTCCCCCACTATATTAGTAGGCTGGAGCGTTTTTCGTCTTTTACAGAAAACGCTCGTTATTTTACCCGGTTCGGCACTATTCAATAACCGGGCCCATTTTTCAGATTTTTTCTCGTTTCTTTAATTTTAATGGCTCATAAGCTTCCATTAATGTTTATTTATAGTTATTTGATGAACTATAATTTGTACGGATTCGTTTGACCACTTAAAGTCACGTTTTCGGGTTTCCTCGAAAAACGTGCGCTAAAGCTTTATTAGCGTTTTTAATTCATTTTATGGATCTATTTTCTTTGAGAATTGTTCCCATATATTATTTAGGCATTATTAAGCCTTTTAAATTCATTTAATACCCTTTTTAAGGTTGTATTTCTCCTAGGGTCACCTAACGCTCAATTTAGCATTTTTTGCTTTTTAAGCGTTTTCTCTTTTCTTTTGGATTTATTCTCTTTACCAAAATTCATTAGGCACTAATAGGCCCTCAATATCGTATTAGAGTAATTTAATCACCCTAATTAAGTCCGGGGTATTTCAATATCATATGTCTGCCAAGGATGTCGGACGAGCATAGGTTTTTGCGCTACCTAGGTCTTGGTATACGGTATGTTATTAGTGTAGTCTGACCATCTTGAGGGTTTCCTTGGGGTTATACATTATTTGTTAAATTGCCAAGAGCGATATGTGTGATGACAAGGATAAGAATATGACGAAGACAAGAGGGTCAAAACGGTCTACGCCGTAGATTCCGACCCAGACCCCGGGCCCCCTTCAAGACCTTGTTCCGGCTCCACACTCTATGATTGGGTTCTGTGTTCCGGCCCCGTACTCCATGACCGGATCCCGCGCCTTACACTTTGGGACCGGAAGGCTTTATAATGAAAGAAGTGCCAAAACTAGAGGAGAGGCTCCAAGAAAATAGTGTCACATGTACAAAGGTTAAGAGGAAGACTTCACCCTAGAAAGTCTATAAATAGAGATGGGAGGCTCACTTGTAAGGGGACACAAGATTAGAAGAGAGAGAAACACTACAAAGCTCTCTAAAGTTGTAATAACAAAGGAAGTAATAAAGATATTGTCAATAAGTGGATGTAGGCTGGATTATGGCCGAACCACTATACGTCCCGGTGTTCTGTTAGTTTGTGAGATAGGAGGAACCAAATTATGTATTTTTCATTTGGCGCCGTCTGTGGGAAACGGACTGCTAGAATTAGCAACCACGATTTAACCACACTCCAGTTCACTTTGGGTTCGATTGGTGATTGAGGTATCTCTGGACAAAGTTCGTCGAGATTGTTTTCAGTAGAATTGTTCGATTCATCAGAAGTTAGTAGATCTCAACAACTTTCACAAAAAACAAACCGCAAAGCACCACAATTCGACCGCACCAAGACAATGATCGTGAGTTATACGACAGCTTCAAATCTGTGAGTTATACCTCATTTTCGTTTCTGCATTTTTGACCTACTGGCACAATCCACTCTAAGTTTCATTACAAGAAACTTTGAAGATTTTTTGACACTGTGTTTATCATGTAAGTTTCTGGTACAATCTTGATTTACTCACTGCCTTATGGAGATCAGATTGTGAATTTTTCAAGTTGAGTTAAATCAATATTTTTGCTTCTGAGCATGGCATTAGCAAATTGTCGCTTCGGCTTTAAAACCAATAAGCCATATTTCAATCTGCTTTTAAAAAACTCCTTCTGTTGAGCAATTTAGAGTAATGTAACTTCCAGCAGATCAAAACGTTAAAAACTACTCTATTCTTTATCTGTTTACTGCTACTACTCCAGTTTGATCACCTCAAGAAAAACTGCCATCATCTACAGATTTCTCACCTTTAAACTTTATCCAGTTTTAACCGACAACAAACCTTCAGCTTCATGGTACAACAATTCAAATCCTTGTTTGAAGAACACTTTTTCTTGTTACATTGTTTAAAATATGCGATAAACATGAGTGTGTGATTAGTCTGATCAAATGGTTCAACTCCACCTGTCTTTTGTTGCTATTACTCATCCGGTTACTGCTATTATTTATTTTTCCTGAGTGATATTTTACACATGTGAGATCTGTTGCATAGACAGCTAGGCTTTTCTTTTGGTTTTTGCTGCTAGCTGATAAATAAACGTGCTAAGAATACTTTAGAGTTGTGAGAAATTATTTTGATTCTAGTTGAGTTAAAAATGTATAATGATCTGAGTGTGCTATTAGTCAAGTCGAATGGTTCAACTCCACTTGTCTTTTGTACTTCTTTATAAAGCATTTCGTTCTCTGAATTTCATTCATTTTTACAGTTTATCCAATCTAAATCAGCTTCTTAAACTTGTGTCCATACTCATTCTGTTACTGCTGCTATTATGTTGCATTTTTCATCCCTATGTTGCTGTTATTTATCTCTTTCATCCCTGTTACGCAAACAGCTAGGCCTTTATTTTTTTCCCTGCTGTCATCCGATGAATAAACATGCTAAGAATGGTTTAAAGCTGCGGAAGGTTTTCTCTGTTTTGATTATAGTATCCCCTGCTCAATCCTGGTGTACTTTGGCAGCGATTCTAAGTCAGGTCTGTTAGTAAAACATAGACAAAAATAGTGCAATGCAAAATCTCTGGTTACCACCACCTTTATCGCATGGGTAATGTTTATATTCAACAGTCCGGTCCTTGCTGCTAATTTGCCTAAAAAGCAACACAACCAGGAGTTATGGCATGGTTATGATCAGCTTTATATACTGATACATTTGTCATCAGAATAGGAATGAGTTCCCCTTGTCCTTATAATACTGCAATAACCAGCTTCCGGCATGAACTTTACACCTGGGCAATTTTATGAGAAAACCTCATCTGCTTTGGAAACTACCATTCAGAAAAGTATTCTTCTACTAGATTATGGCAGTTAACAGATTTGTTCTGATTACCTAAAATCAAATTGATCTCAGCTGTTATGGTAAGCTATTGTTTGCAATTACACGGTCTGCTGAATCAAAGCTTATGGATATGCTTGGTCAGACCTGTTACAGCAAGTTTCAAAATCCCATTTACCACCATATCCAGTAGTTAAAAAAAAAAGAGCATCATCTTTGTATTGTGTCTGTTGGCTTAAAATACTCAGTTGCAGTGTTATAATATATGCTCTACTTCTGCTGAGATCTACTCACTATAGCTTGTTTATCTCTACCTAATATGTGCTTTTGTTCAGTTTTAAGCCGACATACTGGATAGGATTCATGAATAATGCATATACCTTTGCTTTAATAGGATCGCTTTTAGTCTGATTTGAGGTAAAATTTGGTTGACAAAGCTGATTGCATAACTTGATTATATGTTATACTCACTACTACTGCTGTTTCTGTATATTGGTTAAACAGTTTCTAAGCCTTCACATCTTGATGTTGCTTTCCTCCTCTAATTGAGTATTATACAACAACAGTATAAGATGTTTTGCTGCCTCTGTGTGCTTTAGTATGTTTACTTGCACTTTGGTAGATGACGGCATGTCCAAATCTGTTTTCACTTAATTTTATCTGTTTTCATTTAAATATGCATATCCTAGCCTCGATTTTTGAATAAATATTCTGAGGCACCATACTATTGATTGCTTTGTTACCTAATTTGCTCTGTTTCTTTTCTGAAATTGGAACTGCTGTAATCTGAGGCTTCGCAAGCTTCATATTCTACCCATGATTGTTGCTGCTCCTTTGCTTATACTGCAGTACCCTTTAGATACTTTGCTCCTGTTTTAAGGTGTTGGTTATGTGGTTTGGTTAAAAGCGCAAGCCTATATTATAGCATAATTAAAATACTTCTGATTTTGCAGCAATAAATAAAACCTGTTATAGCTGATTCAAATTTTCAGATATATACTGTACTTTCTATATCAATGAACTGAATTTTAGACTTCATAAAATTCTTCTATCGATGCTCAAATTTTATCTCTGTTAAAGTCTGTTCCTTCAATAGTAACAATACATTCCATGTTTAGAATAACGTAGCCAAACATATTGACTTGTTTAAAAATCAATTAGCTTGACTGCTTAGTATAAGGTAACAGCTGCAGTACACATACCCTCTGTTATTACACAGCAATAATTTAACTTTCCATCTTTTAATCTCAGAACAATTTAGCTACCGTCTTACTTCTCTGTCTTTAAACACTAATGCTGCTACATTAATTAACAATTCATTCCCTGCAACTGTTTATATTGTTATGATGGTTGGATCACTTTAGCAGCTTGCAATTCCTATAGTCATGATCCAATTTTGACTGCTATGTTATCTACTCTAACTTGTAGCGGCTTAGAACTGACAATCTAAGCTTCTTTCTCTATTCTTGCTATCACATTCTGGAGATTATGATTATGCATTCTTAGGCTGATATGTATACGGTCCACATAAAATTCTCTTACCTTTGATTACTCCGAATACACATGATACCGTTTTTGGATAAGTTTTAAGCAATTTCATGTTAGCACTGCTGGGATTGAAAAACCTACAATATCAAGGAGGGTGCATTTCAGTTTAAAGGTCAAAGGCAAAGGCCTGTATACTTCAGACAAGAAATCGTTACAGAAATTCAAAGCTCGGCAGAGAACAAAAGCAAAGAAGTAGGTAAGGGGAAATTGCAACTTCAAGCTACAGACTGTTTTGCGATCAGAAATCCTAGAGGTATGATGATACGAGTCTATCTTCTGCTTGGATCTTATGTCTCTTCAACCTATACCTTCTCAGGAAGTAAGGTACAATCTAAAATTGTTCTAAAATTGAAAATGATAAGTTACAAATTCGCTAGCTGCCTTCCTTTCTATCTAATGGCAGAATATTATGCTGATAGTTTTGCTTGATCTGAACTTAGATTCCTGCTCATTTACTTCCGCACTTCCTATCAGAAAAGGAACTTTTCATAAGCTAAAGACGATACAATTATTAGGATCAAAAATCTAAAATTCATTGAGAAATTACTTGTGAATAAATCTTGCTCGTATGCCTCTGTTCACTGCTGTGCTCTATTTTTTGCTTCACTTCTGTCTCTGTTTGAAGCCACAAAATGACCTCTTTATTTTCTGATCCTGTTTTCACTTGAGTAAACCATGTGTACCCCTGTTATGAACTAATATAAGTTTGTGCAGTACTAATAGTTATCCGCTTCTTTTATGCTATTAAAATGAACGTCTCCTGCTTGGTTTTAACTGCTGTCGTAGACCTCTTTCCAGCAATTTACCATCTATGGACATGCCTTATCTTTGCCTCCGTTTAGTCTCAGTTATTAAGCCATAGTATGTTGCATTGTTGCGCCTGCTTTTGTTGGGTTTAGTTGAACCTTGTATAGGTCACTTATGGACAGAAAAGATCGATACAATGCAAGCCCCTTCCTGTTACTATCTATATTGGACAATGCTGATTCCCTGCAGTTTGGTCTTATGAATACAGCTCACTCCTTAACTGCTTTATTTGCTGCCTAAGTTTTGACTGAATTTTTGTGCTAATGATCAACCTGGGATACCATGAATAACAAACCCATGCTGAATCTGAATTTCGCTGCTTCGTAATGATTATTCTCAGCATCCGTAGTAACAATATTATGCTTACCTTGCTCAAACTTTATGCTGCTATGAATGGATACTGTTTCAGCAATGCATTTGTCCCTAATAAGGTTTATTTGCTTCCACTTTCACCACTGATTCAAGCCGCCCTATGAGTCTAGTCGAATCTGTTTTAGCTGGGCTTGTGTGCTACTTCAATGAGTTGCATTTTCAGCAGTTTAAGACCTTTAAAATGAGTCTTACTTGACAAGAGTTCATGGTCAATTCTTATGTTGTTCTGTGCACCATGACATAAGAGATGTGAATAAAGACCAATATCGGCATCGAATTCTGAATTCATGCCTATGCTTTCAGTAGTGCAAAACCAAAAATGCTTGGTAAGCAAGCTGTGATATTTTGGAGAAAAAATATCAAAGCCTTTTAATTTGTTTCTGGTTCAAAATCTTCAGAGTATGTCTCTGTTTTAAACCAGATTTAAACCAATCCTTGAAACAGTGATGGGTGCAGTACATTCTCAATCTGAAGACAGATTTTAATTCAGTTCTCCTAATTTTGGTCATATTTCTAACTTTAAATGGTAGCTTTGCAGAATTATTTTCTGAATTACACATCCAAAAGCTTTTTCTCTCCTGGAATGCCCCTAATTTTTGACAAGAAGTTGAGTTGTTGCTATTTTGCCTATCCCTTTGATACCCTGAGGCACAAATCTGAAATCTGTTGAAATTCCTCACGAACAGACCTGTTTAGTAAAAACATTTTTTCCTTCGATTAATGTTAATATCGCATATGCTGTAAATTGGCTATCTCATCCAGCAACACCTCTATGCTTTTACATTCTAAAGATGCAGCTGTATTAAGGTCCAGTGAAAGCTGTTCTGGAGCCCTACAAGAAAGAACATGAAGGCTGATTCACAATAGAAAAGCACTTCTCTGCATATTCGAACTGGAGGTCAGACTGCTTCAAAAGGCTGGTATTAAGCTTGACCGGAAAGTACTAAATTCAAAGGGCCAGTGTTCAAATTCCAAAGCCGGAAGGTCGTTACCACCCCAGCAATAATCTTGTGGGCTGATGAGTGGTAGCACATGAAAGCGTCCAAAAGCAAGCGTTTAAAAATGGGGATCAGACTTAGATACAAACTCAAGCTCGCAGAAGCTCAGGTAAATGTAGAATTGAAAATGGTAAGTTATAAATCTACTAACTGCCTTTCCTTCTATCTAAGGGCAGACAAATATGATGATAATTATGATTTATTCCTGCTCAGTTATAATTAGTTTAACTTGATTTCTGCCACATGCTCAGTTATTAAGTCATGAATCTCTGCTGATTAAACGGGCAAAATTATGGACTCAGCCCTTAAACTGCTTATGATACGCTACCTTGAATAAACATGATTACCAGCAGTTCTCTGAATATATACTTTATCTTATTACTCAGAAAATCTGCTCCTAGTTTGCTTCAAAATTAGTCCAGCTTTCACCCAGATTGACTACTGTTTTAAGTATTCTTGCTGCCGCAATTACTGATCTATTATGGTCTGTTATTCTGCACTCTTGGAGCTGTTATACAGCAATCTTTTTGCTGCTGTTTGCTGATCTAAAACGCACTGGTGCTATATTACAACACTCTGAAATTGCAGGTACTGCATGAAAAGGTTTTAAAACAAGTTTTTGCATAGTAGCTCCTCTAGCCGTGATCTATTATGAGCTGGCAAGCGGTTCATATCTGCTTCAGTTTTGCTTGACTTTATGCCACCTCTTAAACACGACAAGACCTGCTTGAAAGTGACCAATCTCTTAAAAATGCTCACACACCATTCTGTTTTACTGCATCATGATACTGCTGTTGGAATCCAACTTATGGAAACAAAATGCCTTGCCTACTCCGGTTATGCTTCTTGGGAATAATGTTCATAACTCACCCACTTGTCTTACTCTTCCCGGGCACTATATCACGAATATTGGGCTGCTGCATAGACAGTGTTTAGGCTAGTCTATTGCCTATGTTTTCAGCTAGTAAACGGCCATGATGAGAATGTTTGAAATTCATAAAATGAAATACCCCAAACCTTGATATGTGGTTTAAATATCAAATTATGGTATGTAAAGGCTAAAAAGTGCCTTAGTAACATCAGTGAACAATTTAAACCATAATAAATGCAATAAAGCATTAAGACACAGTTTGAGCAAAAACATGCTCTAAGCTATGAGCGAACTTGGTTAGGACCCAAAGAGCCTACCAAGACTTGGTAACATTTAATTATGATTTAATAAGGCTAAATAAGTCCTTAAGAAACTTTGGTGGACAGTTAAACCAAATAAAACATAAGAAAATACCTTAAAGTCAATATGAGCAAAAATGTGCTCTAAGCTTGGGATGAATGTGTATAAGACCTAATGGTCATACCTATACCTTATTTATATGTTAATGAACATATTAAATCAGTTACTAAAGAAAACCAAGCTGAAAACAAGTTAAAACACAAAATGTGCTTTAAGGAGTCTTAAAGCACGTTTTTGAAAAATTGTCTTGTAAATGAGTTTTGAATGGCTAAATGTCCATCATTACTCTTTAATTAACATGTGTACTATATAGTATCACATTTGGGTGCCATATTAGTGGGAAATCAAAAATTTCACTTCTATGTGCCTTAGTTTGTGAATAGTAACTTTTATAAGCTAGTTTGTAACATATAATGTTATAAGTAATTAAATTGGTCAACAAAGACTAGTATACCCTCCTAGGCATAATGGTGGCCGGTTTTTGTAGTAGTGAGTCACCAAGTTGTAAAATAAATCAAATAAGTAAAGTAAAACTTTAAGTAAAGTACTATTTGCTTTATAAGCACAAATATCTCCAAAACTAGAACTTATCTTCATTCTCTTCTTTCCCTTCTCAATTCCCACGTTTCCATCCTTCCTTCTTGCTCTCTTTTACGAAATGCTACAGCAACACAATACCACCATGGAAGTCCATCTTTGACTACATGTAAAATCTTGCTCACTTGTTCAAATCAAAAACAAACACCACCATTCTCTTCCTCTCATCAAGCTCTTCATTCTTATCTTCTCAAATTTGAAGATCACCATTCGGTGCCATGGAGTTCCACCATTGATGGAGCTTGAGCTTGTCTTTCCACATATTCTTGTTCTCCTTTGCTTCAAGGTAAGGAAACTCAAAGAAAATCCATGTTTCCTCCATGTTTTCATGTTGTCCGAAAATTCACCTCACAATGGTGTATTTATCTTGCTTGTTTTAGCTTCATTTGAATCTTCCAAGGGCTAGGAGTCCTCTCTTGATACTTGTTCAAGTTCTCTTCCAATTCCAAGGTAAAACAATTACCTTAATGTGTTAAAACAATATATGTAACTAGGGTTTACAATGAGATAAAGCTTAAAGCTTATATACTCATTTCAATGTTGGTATATTGTTTAGTTGTTGGCAAGGAACCAAATGCCTTATCGGTTTTACAAGGAAACAAGAAGGAAATTTGTGAGGAAAAGAGGTAAACAAGCTATCTCAATGTGGTTTAATGCCTTAGGAGAAATAAGCTTATAATGCTGTTAAAACTACCTAAAGAGCCAATGGTGAATGAGCTAGTAAAGTGTTCTCAAGGAGACTAGTAAAAGAACATATGTTTTGGTGTATGTATTTGCAGGCCAAAGGCATTATTTATGTGGGAAATTCAGTGTTTAAGGTTATGCAATTAAGGGCCTAAGTGCCAAGCAATTTAAGTTATGCACTATATTGTGATGTAGTGCTTAATGTGTGAAGTTTGTGTATAAAAATGTGTTTGATGGATTTTAGGTGTTCTTGAATGAATTAAGGTAAAAACCTAAGTGTTTGGATGTGGGTATATACTAGAGAAGCTATGGCCAAATTTGGGAAATGTGTAAGAAGTTCTAAGTGTTGTAAGTGAGTTTTGGTGAACTAGGAAGTATTAAAGGTGAATGAATGTTTACTTGAGAAGAAAACATGTGTTAAGGTGATTTGGAGTGATGCAAGGATTTAGGTGTGTCTTGGAAGTTCTAGGAATTCAATGAGTGTTTTGTGAATGTATTAAAGTCTTGGAGAAGTTGTTTAAGGTTTAGGTAAGGTTGGTGTTCAAGGAATGAGTGATGTTTAGGTATGATGTAAAAAGGAGATTTAGTTAGTAAGAAAATGATGCTTAAGAGGTGATGTTAAGATGAGAAGAAAGTGTTTTGGGATAGTAGTTATAATAGGTGAGAAACACCATTTAGGAACCTAGTACAAATGTTGAAAGTGTTAAGGAATTTTTACAAGGAAATAAGTAAAGGCTTAAGGAGTTAGAAAATGAGTTTCATGGATGTTGTATGTGGATATAAGGTTACCAAGTGTTGTTAGGAAACATTAAGAGGCCTTAGGAGAAGTTTGGTGAAGAATTGGCAAAGTTTGGGTAAAATTAGAAGGCGACCGACCCGGGGCCGACCCAGTTTTTGGGTCGGTCGAGCCTCTGTTAGATGTTGGGAAAATGTTCGGGTAATGGTCCGACCCAGAAGGGTGGGTCGGACATGGGTCGGTCGGTCAAGTTTCAAAGGTGGGAAAATGTTCGAACATGGACCGACCCAGAAGTGGGTCGGACGTGGGTCGGACGGGCATGTGTATAAGGAAGTAAAGGGCTCTGTAATGGACCGACCCAGTTGTGGGTCGGTCGGTGGGTCGGTCGGACCAAAAAACATGGTTTAGGTTAAGAAATGATATGTGATGATGGGGATTGGTAGGTAATGATGTTATAAGGATGTTAAGGACATGTTAGGGGAGTTTTAATAACACCTAAGTGGGTTAAAAGTTGTATTAAAAATGTGAGAGTAAAACAAGTTAAAAATGTTAAGTTATGTAACTAAGTTAACGGGGAAAAATTAAGCATTGACATTAAATGATCAAGCAAACCCCGATGTTAATGGAAACACGTGTGATGTTAACAGTTGTTCGAGAATTGCTCGAGGAACATAAATGGACAGGATAAGTGGACTCCGGTGACAGGTATGGTTTTCTTGCAACCTGTGTCCTACCGGATTACACCGGCTTGTATGCCAATGTGTTTTTCTGTATGTTTGCCACGTTATGAGATAAATCATGAACGAGTTTACAGTCGTATTGTTATTGTAGTTTACGTGCCGATACCGGTAACCTCGAATGCGCTTGAAGGGCTAGTTAACCTATTAGGTAAACGTAGGAGAACGGTATCCGGTAAAACGTTTCCGACTTAAGGAACGTTCTAACCACGCTATGCGTGAGTTGGTTATGTGATGTTTGTGCGTGATGTTTGTATGTTAATGTATGACTCCTCTTTTGTGTATGTCTAACAAGACTAACCCAATGTTGTGTTGTTTAATAAAGTTCAAAGTTGAACTTGATAAGTGTTAACGGGGGGAGTGAGGAGTCCGGTCTGTTCCGGCCACGCGTGGAGTATGGGGGTCGTTGTCATAGCAGGTTCGATCCTCTCCGTATGTATTGGTTGTTTTCCAATTTGGTTCCCAACCTTCCCTTTAGCTTAACCAAGGCTATTACTGACTCACGTCGGGCCACAGGGGCATACTATTGTTATGTTTGTTTCGGTGTGCTTGGATCACTATATCCGGGGCACCTTGTGTTAAGTTAACCGTCCATTTAACGAGACGGTAACGAGTTATGTAACGAGCTTATCATGAGACTGGCAACATTCTCTAGGCTCACCAGTGTGTAACAATGTTTGGGTGGGTTCCTAAGAGAACCATTCCCGTTATGTTATGTGTTCTGTTGTGAGGCAATATCTATTGCGGTGTTATGTGGTGCACGTGGAAACGTGCAAAGTGCTGTTAAGTGTTGTTGTGTAGTGTATGTTAAGTGCTGTATAATATGGAGTGTGTGGATCATGGATATGATTCCCAGTTTGTGATAAGAGGCGTTTGTAAGGGTAACCCGATTTAAGGGTATGTGTCGTCTATTAAGGAAGTAGCTCCATCAGAGGAGGAATACTCTAGGCATGATGAATACCATGAGTGACTCATTGAGTAAGGATATATTATCCATTTGTTGAGCCCATTGAGGCGGAATGTTATGTGATGTGTGTTTATTGTTACATGCATGATTTAAATATAATCAACCGCATGTTAAGACGACAATTAGTTGTGCGTGGCCCGGTAGCATGTGGGCTGCGGATTACCATACCAGCAAAGGTGCTGAGCCCCTTGGGCCACCCCTTTCTCTTCTTTCCTATTTCAGGTACGAAGTGCTGGAAGCCGTTCGAGAGTAGGACGGGTAGTCATTGTACATGGGTAAACTTTTAAGTGCATGTATACAGTAGGTGTAGTAAGACCGATATTGTTGTCGGCACCAGTTATAATACTCGGTACAGTTGATAAGGTGTATATTATTGTTGTTGTTAATGGAAAGGGATAATAATGTTAGTTGCTCGGGAATTTAGCCCATCAGACCGGTACAATGTATATGGATTAGCCTTGTTAGCCACGTGGGTGGCTAACGGCGTGTAACACCAACAAGTTAAGTAATGTGATGAGGTTGTTCTTCCGCTGCAGTTTGTTGTAAGTTGTTAATGTTGGATGGGGTGTTACAAAAAGTGGTATCAGAGCGAAGTATCGCTCTGATGACTGAGTTACCGAGCTTAGGAAGTACCGAGTTAGGATTTAAGTACTTGGGTTAAGGGTTGAGTGATAGCGTGAGAGATACGCTAGTTAGGAAACTACCAGTGACTACTGGAAACCTACAATATCCATCCCACCCTCCACAATCCCGTTATATAACTTGGGAAACAACGCCAGAGAGATGGGAGTCCACTCTCATACTCGGGAATACCCGATCTGGCTGTTATTAAATACCTTTAGGGTACGGGGAACCTGTCATACGGTAGATCCCGAAAAACTGGGAATCCCGGAGACGGTCTCCACCTGAACAATGTTAACCGCATTCCATAGCAAAGAATGAGAATGAAGGATCTTGTGTATTGGAGAATAGAATTTCCGGCAACCTGGGTCGCATGCAGAGCAGTCGAGAATAGCCAGCTTGCAACGCACCTACCGTGCAACAGGCAAGAAATGGATTAATAACACCCGAGACGAGTGTCTACGGAACCACAGTTGATAAATAAAACACCAAGGTATACCAACCGACAAAGGAACTACAACGTAGTGCCCAAACAAGAGACAAGTCTCAGTAACCACGACAAGTGCGTGGAACGGGCTACAAAGAGAATACGACACAAAAAAAAGGGGGGTCTCCCAGAATGGGAAATACCCTAGTTAATGATTATTATGTGAATACAGTGAGAATTCACCTAGACAAGTTATTATCAAGACAGTAAGATCAGTGAGGGCCAACAAGGCCACTGATGACAGTGCGGGTAAAAACAGTACCACAACTGGTATGTGTTAAACTGATAGCCAGTTAACATGGCGCACTTGCCATAGCAAGTGCTGCTATAATAGGACTGTTCGGGAGATTTATAACCACTACGAAGTACTTGGAAAAGTACAATAAAGTTAAATGTGATTGTCATAACAGTGGAAGGGCCTGTTAGCCTAACCTTTGTAATTGGAAGTACACCAGTCAGCAAGAAGCTAGACTTGGTTAAGGTAAGAAGATGTTGTGAAACCATGAAAATTTTCTTTTAAACCCAGATTTATTCAAACCCTTTTCTTTTCAAAACCAGATTTCTTTCAAACCAACACTTCTTTCCAACCTTCTTTTAAACCAAACCAGTAAACCAAGGACAGTTGACAAGGATACAACAATGGATAAACTTTCCCTCGATTAAGTTCGGGAGGCAGGGAATGAATATTGTCACGGGACAATATAAGGGAGTTGACAACAGAATACTTCACCTAGGCGTGTGACGGACACTACAAGTGTACCAACTGTGTTGTGGGACGACCGCACTCCGATAGGAGCATGTGGGCCTGACAGACCTACTTATGGGTTAGTTGGGTAAGTAGCAATGTATCAGTATGATACCCCATATATGTATACGAGTAGAGTCCGAAACACGGGAAGTAGTCGACTCCGTCTACGGTCAGCAGTATAAATCAACAAGAGCTAAGGATTACAAGGAATAGTTGAAGCTAAGGAATTCAGTTAAGTTAGCAAGACTAAAAGGATTAGTGAACTCCTTTCAAGGAAATGTTTAAGAGTTAGCAAGTGCAAGGGGCACAAACTGTTATGTGAAGACACCACATATGTCTTAAGGATCCTTAGGGATAAACATTATAGCTGGAATGGTGACCCAGCCTGTAAATGGCAAAGCAGATGCCTAATGTGGACACATTAATGTGCAACGAACGGGATGAAACTCCCAGAATGAGTACCTACACTATCAGGAAATGTTGATCTTCACAGAAGAAGATAATAACCAGTAAAGAACGCGAAAGGCGTAGCTAACGGAATGTACCAATAAGTGTGAGCCAAATGTAAAGGCATAACTTAACAACACCCAGGAGCAATCCTTGAAGGGTGTTCACATCAACAATTGTTGAATGAAATGCATGACAGAAGCACAAGGGTTGAAACTAACACACAGTTTAGACATAAGTTGTCAGGAGACGAACTGACAAACCTAAGGGGCATCCCATGAAAGGAAACGTGATGCAACGACCTTGTAATATTGTACAGAGAAGTACATGTGTGTGGACAGCCTATAATGAGCCCAGCTCAAGGCAAATAAGGCTTATAAGCCATAAGCAGGACATGCTATATAAATTCGATTGATGGTAGAAGTTTAGGTTGTATAAGCGAATAGAGTAGTAAACGAACCACTGCATTAAGAGTGGGGATACCTCTCGACATTGTGACACCGCAGAAGCGGTAGTTATGTGAATCAAGTTCAAGAAATATGTTAAGGATTGACCATGTTGTTATTGAAAGAGAAATTAGCTTAGTAGTATGTGTATAAAGTGAAGCACCTGGCTGAATAACGCCGGCTTGTGACTCGAATGATCGATGCTCAAGGAGCATTCAGTGGTCATCCAAATGAGGGATGAACCATAATATGAATAATGTAAATTTATGTGTGGAAGTTGATGTGACAGTAAATACTATGTGAGTTAGTGTTATACAATAAGTGAGAGCACGGTGCGCAGTAAGCGACCGTTGTATAAGTGTTGTTGAATGATAATATGGTAGGTCGAACCAGTTACGAGATAAGAGTCTCAGTGAAGGACAGTGTGAATTTCGTGGCGAGTCGCATAAGGGATTTACTGTCGAGAGTTTACGCCTCTGCACTCTGTATGACTGAGTGTTTTGGTATTGCACTTGTGCAGTAATGATCGAATGAGATAGCTAGGAATTGGAAACATGTTAATTGTGAAACAATAATGTTATAATGGCCGATGCATAGGAAATGCAAGACCGCATCAATAAAAAAGTACTTGTACAAAACCAAACGTGGAAATATGATTAACAGTAAGTGACTACAGGAGCACTAACTGCCAAATATCGGTATGGAATATACCCCAAATGTTGTAAATAGCTGAGAGAGCACTACACACTAGGTAGTAGCTCAATCTCAACCGACAGTAAGTCGGAAGGGAACAAGTCAATCAGTGTGAAATACATAGCTGTATACACAGTAAATTATCATGGAAGTGGATGGAAAATTGTGAAACTCACCGAATCCGCTCAGGGTAAAAGATACCGTGCGTCGGTTGAGAAACCATTGTTACCAAGATGAAGGTGACAATTGGGGATGTACAATACAGTAAGAATAACAAATGGGGCAATTAAGCTCTACAGTTACTAGAGTTTCGCAGCAGAAACTAGTGAACCAGTGATTCAAATGTACAACGTGAATAACGAATATGAGTGGATGGCTAATTGTTAATGCCTAAAAGCCTAACAGGCCAGAATCGAAACCAATTAAGAGTTTAAACAAACTCCAATGAGAATTCTTGGTTTAGGAACTAAACCGCCAATATGGTTAAGATCCTCTAATCAGAATCCATTGTGTGATGGACCGCGTGGAAGTTAAGACACTTCACGACGGCAAAACATTTTAAGCTAATGTTTAGTGATTGATTACGTGGGCGTAATCCCTTTTAAGGGGGGTAGAGCGCAAAACCACTTAGTGTATATTACCGTACAAGTGTACGTAGTGTATGTGACTTACATTGTGCATAGCACAAAATTATGTTATTGTTTTGATGATTGGTGTGTGTGTGTTATGTAAACATACGCATTCATTCATGGTTGAATTGTGGTAATTGCGCACAGAGGATGCGAATACCATTGTAATAGGTGTGTGTATTTGTTAACAATGGTGTGTGATAGTATAAATGTGGGAGTAGAGAAACTCCCGGGGAACAAAACCCCGACAGTGTATAAATGTGAAGTTGTGTGTTGTATTTTGATAAAATATATGTGTATATATATATACTACATAGTGATTCAAGAAAGGGCATGACACCGACATAGAACCTAGTGTGAATAAGATTCCCTAGGCAACAGGATAAAAGTGAATGGAGGTAACTGATAGACGGAGTTCTATCCTTTGGAGATGTTGTGATCATGACTAGAATGATTCAAAAGATAGAAAATTGGAAATGAGTGACTTACTTGATGCTTGAAAATGAAGTGGGAGGTGGAACTTGATTTGCATGTGATCAAGGGAAGCCGAACACGAATTGGGGTGGAAGGATAGTTCAACACTGATGCTGATCACATCAGGGTTGGATGACTCTTGAAACTCCCTATAAGTGGTCACGAATAACCACGCTAATAAAAGAAGCAAAGAGCTTAAGTTGGACTTGGAGTTGTGTGTGTTTCAAAAGGATTTTAAATTGGTATTTATAAAACGTTGATGGATACTTTACGTAATTAAAGTTCTCTTACTTAACCTCACAAAGAAATTTTAAATTTAAGTGATTGTTTTAAACTCCCAAAGGCACGGGGACGGAAGGTGTCCATCGCGACCGGGTTCTGCGGGATCACAGTGTATATCAAGGATTTTTGATTGCTATACATGCTCTGACATGTTGTGTGGTATGTGTAATGAATGTTGTTTTGACTTGGATTTCCTAAAGTGTATACTATCAAGGCCTATGAGTCTAAATGTGTGTGTTACATAGACCTATGTGTCTAAAGACTGTTATGTTACCAGGACCTATGTGTCCAAATGTTGTTATGTTACCCAAGACCAGTGAGTCAAAGGGGTTGTTATGTATCTGTAAGTGTTGTTAAGATACCCGGACCATAGAGTCCGAGGTTATCAATTTGGATATGTTATGTTATGTGTGGATGTGAATGTGTTGCCCGGACCATCAAGTCCGAGGTTGTGATGTAAAGTGTGTTTGGTTAAGGAAGTTTATTTCCAAGTGATTACTGTGTTCTAATCTAATGATAGGTGAAAAGTGTGAACTTCGAGGACGAAGTTCTTTTAAGGGGGGTAGATTGAAATACCCCAAACCTTGATATGTGGTTTAAATATCAAATTATGGTATGTAAAGGCTAAAAAGTGCCTTAGTAACATCAGTGAACAATTTAAACCATAATAAATGCAATAAAGCATTAAGACACAGTTTGAGCAAAAACATGCTCTAAGCTATGAGCGAACTTGGTTAGGACCCAAAGAGCCTACCAAGACTTGGTAACATTTAATTATGATTTAATAAGGCTAAATAAGTCCTTAAGAAACTTTGGTGGACAGTTAAACCAAATAAAACATAAGAAAATACCTTAAAGTCAATATGAGCAAAAATGTGCTCTAAGCTTGGGATGAATGTGTATAAGACCTAATGGTCATACCTATACCTTATTTATATGTTAATGAACATATTAAATCAGTTACTAAAGAAAACCAAGCTTGAAAACAAGTTAAAACACAAAATGTGCTTTAAGGAGTCTTAAAGCACGTTTTTGAAAAATTGTCTTGTAAATGAGTTTTGAATGGCTAAATGTCCATCATTACTCTTTAATTAACATGTGTACTATATAGTATCACATTTGGGTGGCCATATTAGTGGGAAATCAAAAATTTCACTTCTATGTGCCTTAGTTTGTGAATAGTAACTTTTATAAGCTAGTTTGTAACATATAATGTTATAAGTAATTAAATTGGTCAACAAAGACTAGTATACCCTCCTAGGCATAATGGTGGCCGGTTTTTGTATAGTGAGTCACCAAGTTGTAAAATAAATCAAATAAGTAAAGTAAAACTTTAAGTAAAGTACTATTTGCTTTATAAGCACAAATATCTCCAAAACTAGAACTTATCTTCATTCTCTTCTTTCCCTTCTCAATTCCCACGTTTCCATCCTTCCTTCTTGCTCTCTTTTACGAAATGCTACAGCAACACAATACCACCATGGAAGTCCATCTTTGACTACATGTAAAATCTTGCTCACTTGTTCAAATCAAAAACAAACACCACCATTCTCTTCCTCTCATCAAGCTCTTCATTCTTATCTTCTCAAAATTTGAAGATCACCATTTCGGTGCCATGGAGTTCCACCATTGATGGAGCTTGAGCTTGTCTTTCCACATATTCTTGTTCTCCTTTGCTTCAAGGTAAGGAAACTCAAAGAAAATCCATGTTTCCTCCATGTTTTCATGTTGTCCGAAAATTCACCTCACAATGGTGTATTTATCTTGCTTGTTTTAGCTTCATTTGAATCTTCCAAGGGCTAGGAGGAGTCCTCTCTTGATACTTGTTCAAGTTCTCTTCCAATTCCAAGGTAAAACAATTACCTTAATGTGTTAAAACAATATATGTAACTAGGGTTTACAATGAGATAAAGCTTAAAGCTTATATACTCATTTCAATGTTGGTATATTGTTTAGTTGTTGGCAAGGAACCAAATGCCTTATCGGTTTTACAAGGAAACAAGAAGGAAATTTGTGAGGAAAAGAGGTAAACAAGCTATCTCAATGTGGTTTAATGCCTTAGGAGAAATAAGCTTATAATGCTTGTTAAAACTACCTAAAGAGCCAATGGTGAATGAGCTAGTAAAGTGTTCTCAAGGAGACTAGTAAAAGAACATATGTTTTGGTGTATGTATTTGCAGGTCAAAGGCATTATTTATGTGGGAAATTCAGTGTTTAAGGTTATGCAATTTAAGGGCCTAAGTGCCAAGCAATTTAAGTTATGCACTATATTGTGATGTAGTGCTTAATGTGTGAAGTTTGTGTATAAAAATGTGTTTGATGGATTTTAGGTGTTCTTGAATGAATTAAGGTAAAAACCTAAGTGTTTGGATGTGGGTATATACTAGAGAAGCTATGGCCAAATTTGGGAAATGTGTAAGAAGTTCTAAGTGTTGTAAGTGAGTTTTGGTGAACTAGGAAGTATTAAAGGTGAATGAATGTTTACTTGAGAAGAAAACATGTGTTAAGGTGATTTGGAGTGATGCAAGGATTTAGGTGTTGTCTTGGAAGTTCTAGGAATTCAATGAGTGTTTTGTGAATGTATTAAAGTCTTGGAGAAGTTGTTTAAGGTTTAGGTAAGGTTGGGTTCAAGGAATGATGATGTTTAGGTATGATGTAAAAAGGAGATTTAGTTAGTAAGAAAATGATGCTTAAGAGGTGATGTTAAGATGAGAAGAAAGTGTTTTGGGATAGTAGTTATAATAGGTGAGAAACACCATTTAGGAACCTAGTACAAATGTTGAAAGTGTTAAGGAATTTTTACAAGGAAATAAGTAAAGGCTTAAGGAGTTAGAAAATGAGTTTCATGGATGTTGTATGTGGATATAAGGTTACCAAGTGTTGTTAGGAAACATTAAGAGGCCTTAGGAGAAGTTTGGTGAAGAATTGGCAAAGTTTGGGTAAAATTAGAAGGCGACCGACCCAGGGGCCGACCCAGTTTTTGGGTCGGTCGAGCCTCTGTTAGATGTTGGGAAAATGTTCGGTAATGGTCCGACCCAGAAGGGTGGGTCGGACATGGGTCGGTCGGTCAAGTTTCAAAGGTGGGAAAATGTTCGCACATGGACCGACCCAGAATGGTGGGTCGGACGTGGGTCGGACGGGCATGTGTATAAGGAAGTAAAAGGGCTCTGTAATGGACCGACCCAGTTGTGGGTCGGTCGGTGGGTCGGTCGGACCAAAAACATGGTTTAAGGTTAAGAAATGATATGTGATGATGGGGATTGGTAGGTAATGATGTTATAAGGATGTTAAGGACATGTTAGGGGAGTTTTAATAACACCTAAGTGGGTTAAAAGTTGTATTAAAAATGTGAGAGTAAAACAAGTTAAAAATGTTAAGTTATGTAACTAAGTTAACGGGGAAAAATTAAGCATTGACATTAAATGATCAAGCAAACCCCGATGTTAATGGAAACACGTGTGATGTTAACAGTTGTTCGAGAATTGCTCGAGGAACATAAATGGACAGGATAAGTGGACTCCGGTGACAGGTATGGTTTTCTTGCAACCTGTGTCCTACCGGATTACACCGGCTTGTATGCCAATGTGTTTTTCTGTATGTTTGCCACGTTATGAGATAAATCATGAAACGAGTTTACATCGTTATTGTTTTGTATGTTTACGTGCCGATACCGGTAACCTCGAATGCGCTTGAAGGGCTAGTTAACCTCTATTAGGTAAACGTAGGAGAACGGTATCCGGTAACAACGTTTCCGACTTAAGGAACGTTCTAACCACGGCTATGCGTGAGTTGGTTATGTGATGTTTGTGCGTGATGTTTGTATGTTAATGTATGACTCTCTCTTCCCTTGTGTATGTCTAACAAGACTTAACCCAATGTTGTGTTTGTTTAATAAAGTTCAAAGTTGAACTTCTGATAAGTGTTAACGGGGGGAGTGAGGAGTCCGGTCTGTTCCGGCCACGCGTGTGAGTATGGGGGTCGTTGTCATAGCAGGTTCGATCCTCTCCGTATGTATTGGTTGTTTTCCAATTTGGTTCCCAACCTTCCCTTTAGCTTAACCAAGGCTATTACTGACTCACGTCGGGCCACAGGGGCATACTATTGTTATGTTTGTTTCGGTGTGCTTGGATCACTATATCCGGGGCACCTTGTGTTAAGTTAACCGTCCATTTAACGAGACGGTAACGAGTTATGTAACGAGCTTATCATGAGACTGGCAACATTCTCTAGGCTCACCAGTGTGTAAACAATGTTTGGGTGGGTTCCTAAGAGAACCATTCCCGTTATGTTATGTGTTCTGTTGTGAGGCAATATCTACTGCGGTGTTATGTGGTGCACGTGGAAACGTGCAAAGTGCTGTTAAGTGTTGTTGTGTAGTGTATGTTAAGTGCTGTATAATATGGAGTGTGTGGATCATGGATATGATTCCCAGTTTGTGATAAGAGGCGTTTGTAAGGGTAACCCGATTTAAGGGTATGTGTCGTCTATTAAGGAAGTAGCTCCATCAGAGGAGGAATACTCTAGGCATGATGAATACCATGAGTGACTTATTAAGTAAGGATATATTATCCGTTGTTGAGCCCATTGAGGCGAAATGTTATGTGATGTGTGTTTATTGTTACATGCATGATTTAAATATAATCAACCGCATGTTAAGACGACAATTAGTTGTGCGTGGCCCGGTAGCATGTGGGCTGCGGGATTACCATACCAGCAAAGGTGCTGAGCCCCTTGGGGCCACCCCTTTCTCTTCTTTCCTATTTCAGGTACGAAGTGCTGGAAGCCGTTCGAGAGTAGGACGGGTAGTCATTGTACATGGGTAAACTTTTAAGTGCATGTATACAGTAGGTGTAGTAAGACCGATATTGTTGTCGGCACCAGTTATAATACTCGGTACAGTTGATAAGGTGTATATTATTGTTGTTGTTAATGGAAAGGGATAATAATGTATAGTTGCTCGGGAATTTAGCCCATCAGACCGGTACAATGTATATGGATTAGCCTTGTTAGCCACGTGGGTGGCTAACGGCGTGTAACACCAACAAGTTAAGTAATGTGATGAGGTTGTTCTTCCGCTGCAGTTTGTTGTAAGTATGTTAATGTTGGATGGGGTGTTACAAAAAACCACCTTGAGTATTTTGGTTATAGAATGCTTCATTCAACGTTAACTAAATGCATGATTCTAAATATAATTACCAGACTTGTCTATTATTACATGAGTCTATTCAGCTTGACCTTGATTTATGCTCAATTACAAACTGATTTGATATCTTAAAATATTTATCATGTGCAACATGTCCTACCCTGCCTCAAGAGAGCTAACAAGGTCTCTAAAAGAAAGTGCAGGTACTTTTTACCAGGGGACTGATCACCCCCTGAAGTATTCAAAGAAAGCACCCGCCAACGAGCGGCAGGCTATCATGCCTTGAAAGAAAAGAAAGCACCCGCCAACGAGCGGCAGGCTATCATGCCTTGAAAGAAAAAGAAAGCACCCGCCAACGAGCGGCAGGCTATCATGCCTTGAAAGAAAAAGAAAGCACCCACCAACGAGCGGCAGGCTATCATGCCTTGAAAGAAAAAGAAAGCACCCGCCAACGAGCGGCAGGCTAACATGCCTTGAAAGAAAAAGAAAGCACCCGCCAACGAGCGGCAGGCTAACATGCCTTGAAAGAAAAAGAAAGCACCGGCCAACGAGCCGCAGGCACTTGTGCCTTGAAAAGTAACACTTTGGGTTGAAATGAAACCCGGCCATCGAGCCAACAAAAAAACCCATCTCGGGACCCATCAGGAGCTCTGGTCGCCTGTAATGGGTGCATTGTTAGGTGTGGGACGCCACACCATACTTGAAACACAAGTACCATCCTTTGGCTAGCATAAGCAAAGTTGGGAAAATATATTATCTTTATTCTCCCTTTAAGGGAATTATCATCCTTTGACTAGTATAAGCAAAAACTTTAACACCATATTATTTAGCCCTTTCAAAAAGGGAATGGTTCTTATTAAGGGAACCATTGGTCTTCTTTATGGGGACCTCAGGGGATTCATCCATCAAGATATATCATTTCAAAGATTTATGTCCCAAAATTTCCAATTTGTCAGAAGGAAGACACTTGTGGGACTTTGATTGCACTGTACCAACTTTCTTTTTGTAAGTTCATTTTTCTTTGTAAGGGCTAAAAGAAAAAGAACTTGTGGGACTAGAGGATAGGAGAAGGGAAGAAATAGAAAGAATGTAAATTTCAATTCTTTTCTGTAAGTTCCACTTTTTAAGTAGCAAAAGTAGAACTTGTGGGACTGATGACAAGGATAAGAATATGACGAAGACAAGAGGGTCAAAACGGTCCACGCCGTAGATTCCGACCCAGACCCCGGGCCCCCTTCAAGACCTTGTTCCGGCTCCACACTCTATGATTGGGTTCTGTGTTCCGGCCCCGTACTCCATGACCGGATCCCGCGCCTTACACTTTGGGACCGGAAGGCTTTATAAGGAAAGAAGTGCCAAAACTAGAGGAGAGGCTCCAAGAAAATAGTGTCACATGTACAAAGGTTAAGAGGAAGACTTCACCCTAGAAAGTCTATAAATAGAGATGGGAGGCTCACTTGTAAGGGGACACAAGATTAGAAGAGAGAGAAAACACTACAAAGCTCTCTAAAGTTGTAATAACAAAGGAAGTAATAAAGATATTGTCAATAAGTGGATGTAGGCTGGATTATGGCCGAACCACTATACGTCCCGGTGTTCTGTTAGTTTGTGAGATAGGAGGAACCAAATTATGTATTTTTCATGTGATATATATGTATGCATGAAATGTTATGTGTTTATTTACTCGTCTTTCTTGCAATATAAACATACATATACTTATATAAACATACATATATCACTTAACCTAAGTAAAACACTTAGGAATGAAATGTTACGTCGACTATAGATTGACTTATACAAACATACATATACGAGTAAGAAAGTGAAGTGGTTGTTACTTAATACAGTACGATGAGTATTATTATCACTTAACCTAAGTAAAACACTTAGGAACGAGCCACGACTATATCGGTCTCTAGAGCATGGATCTCGAACATGAATACGACCTGGATTACTTCTAGGTTTGTGTAACACCCTTAGGACAGCTATGCAATGAATGAATACTCCATAACCTAAGAATATATACTTTAGGTAACTGATTAATATTTAATCAATTAATGGAGAGTTAGTATATGAGATGGAAATCCAGTTAGTATCTGACTGCTGGTTGTGCATAGAGATCGATAGAGTTTAACACCCGAGTCGGGTCTACTCTAATTAAACCCCAATGAGCCTATATAGATCATGAGTCGGAATGTACTGCTGCTGGTACCTGGCTTCAGCCTTATTAATGACTCCTTATCAGGCAAAGAGGAAGTCCCGAGATCTTATATTTTTGGCCGGAATGTGCTACCGATGGTGCACACGACTATCCATTAATTAATTTAATTATGGGATGTCCTAACTTGACACCCAACATACGATGAGGATTCTAGTACGTTGTTAATTGACTTGAGAGGTCGGTTGTAATAAACGAGTACGAGGTTGTTCACCTAAAAAACTACGCGTTTTATCGCTTTCTCTCGTTTATTGCTTATATACATTGTGTTGCTTGAGAATTGTAGTGACTGCATTGTTTGCATTAAACTGTTGTCCGATCATGTATTTACAGTGTTATTATATCTGTAAACCGGTAAAGCATGTAATCAACCTAATGTTAAGACGGTTAAAACGACTTAAATGACCGATTGGGTCCAAGTAGCATGCCTAGCATACTCAGCGCTTTGCTGAGCTTTTATGGAAATCATTTTCAGGACATTCATCATGTTGAAGCCAAAATGCGGGACCCTAGGTAGATAGGGCTTTAGATTTTTGCTTACCGCAATCAGACTTCTGTATTTATCATTATAACATTGTTGTATATTCGGGAATGGTTAGACGCTCACTTCTCAGATTGAATCGACTTTGGATTTAGTATGGTGTAGTAGTTAGTTATCTCGTTCATCACAGCGGACTATTATTATCATTATTCTTTTATTATATTTCGTTTCTGCTCCTTTACTCGCACGGGCGAGTAATGGCATGTGACACCCGAGTGAGGATTATTATTGTTCAACTTCCGCGGTGAGACATTTTTAATTGTGCTACAAGAGAGATTGTTACGAGTTTAACGAGAGGGGTGTTACAGAGGGTGGATGACGGTTGCGCAGTAGCATACTCAGTAGGGGCTGATTCCATACGTACAAACAAACATTACAGGTGTGTAGCTGCTGAAGTCGCCAGAGTACGAGATTTTAGGTAGCGGTATATGAACTCTAGTGTTGATACATCAAAGTGTTGCAGAGATAGTCAATCACCTCGACAGAGTCAATCGTCCTCGGCCAAACACAAAGAACGAGCTACGCACCAAACGACAAAAGAGTCCGCGCAACTGAAGAAACATCACAGACTCTTCCATGCTGTTGCAAAAACTAAGGAACGGATTCGTGAATCTTTCAACGCTCCAACGGTCATGCAACCACCCCAGTCGCATCCGAAGTTCGTGGCCCAAGTCAGATTAAGACCACTCAAGGACGTTGCCCACTAAGTTAGTTCCGACAATTTCGGAACTAACTCCCTCGACCTGTTATTCCTAAAGCAAGTATAAATAAGCATTGTAATAGCTAGTTTCATTAGTGCTTTTATTTGAGAAATATTCCAGAGATTAGAGAGAGAAATTATCTTTGTAAGTCAGAGAGAGAATACATACCAAATCAGTTAGTGCATCTAGATAGACTCTGCCTAGGAAATCCTAGTTTTGCTACACTTACCATTGAGCTGATCAGAAAGTGTATTGGGTGAGTGAGTGAAAAACCGCTAAGTAGATATCTTCTACTTAGTGGGCATTTGTAAGTTATTTTATTTTGACCAGAGAATAAAATAACTTATTTTGTGTATCTTGCTGAGCTCCACAGAGTCTTTCTATCTTTCACATCATTTATTCGTTTAACTCCTTTAAGTCTTCTGCGCACTCAGTTCAATCAGTTCGATTGAGTGTCTCTACATTTTAAGTGTTTTACGTACAAAGGTTGATTGAGTCAAACCAACTCACAGACTCACACCTTGAGTTGGTTTGAGTTAGCCACCTGATCTTTCACGTGGTATCAGAGCCTTGCTTAGGCTGACAGTCAATCAACGAGCAATGGTAGACCTCTTCGCCAATCAAATAACAAAATGCACTTCGAGCACCCCAGACTCACCTCCACCAACTACGATCATTGGAAAAACGAGATCGGACAACACATTGAGTCAGTCAACTCTGAACTTTTGGAGATAGTCACTAGAGGAGATCTCGCAGTCAATCCAGATCGATCCACATGGACTGTTGCAGATCGCAAAAGGTATGAGCTAAATCGACAAGCATCCCGCGCAATCTACACTTGCCTGTCCATTCCAGAACAAAGAAGAGTCAATCACTGTAAGTCCACCAACGAGATATGGACACTCCTTCAAGCTACCCACGAAGGAGTCACTGAACTCAAGAAATGCAAAGCTCAAAACTTCGAATGGATTATGAGAATTTTCTGCAAAAACCCAGTGAGTTTCTGGAAGAAGTGCTTGATCGTTTTTATTTACTAACTACTACTATGCAGGAAGTGAACATTTTACCGGATAAAGAGAGTGTCTTGCACAAGCTGCATGACAGTCTTAGAGAAGAATGGGCAAGACGGTAATCTCCACCAAAGCATGCAAGGATTTATCCAAATGGAGTTGTCAAGACCTAGGTTCCTATCTACAATCTGTAGATAAATACAAGAAGAATGTTCGAAAGAAGTGTGGTAATACATCTTCTTCTTCTTCAAGTAAGATTACTACTTTGAATGACCAAGCCTTGCAGGTTAACTTGAATCAGTATACCCAAGAAGGAGCCTATGTCGCTGATACTCAAATCTGACAAGCTAAGGCCGACTTGGTGGATATTATTGTTGAAGAAAGTGAGGCTGAAACTATGGAAGACTTTGTCTTCATAGTAAAGAACTTCCGAAAATTCATGCGTAACCAACCAAATCGACAGAGTCGATCTGTAACACCTCTACCGCTAATACTATCATTACCGTCTAATCACCTCGTACATACATACCTTCGCAGCGGATACTTACTTACACAACGGTGGGTGATACAATGCCATTAGCCACCCACGTGACTAACAAGGCCTACTACTACTTACAGCATCGGTCTAATGGACCGGAACATCCGAGTACTACACAATTACAATACATACTCCAATTACCAACCAACTACAATGCTCCATTCCATACAATACTCCATAATACAATACAATTCCATACACCGAGTTTACTAAGGTCCAAATCCAATACAATAATTCTTCCAAGTTTATACATACTCATTAGAGTCTATCATCTACCCATTCCTCACACTCTACATACCTTCCAAATACGTAATGGTGTACCGCTTGGTACAGTTCTACATCAAGGCTACAAGCCTATACAATTCTCTGTTGTCTACGTTTCATTCCTAGCTATCTAGACATATCCGCCGGCCTCTTACTGTGACCATAACTGCTTCGGGTACCTGCACACTAAAAACGGTGCCCCAAGGGGCTCAGCTTACACTGCATATGACTTCCGTATACCCCGCGTACTAGCGAGGGTATGCCGACCACTTGGTCGAATACATGCAATTCATTTTACTCATACATACATATGCTTTCATTCATAATACTACAATACTACACAAGGAATACATACATACACTTCAATACATACAAGGAAGACAATACCAGTCAACCAATCATACTTACCTTTACGGGATTACGCTTACACAATACATACACAATACTTGTTAGCTCCTTTTACCCACCCGGGTTAATTGGGTGGAGATTACTCTTTTACTCAGGGTCAATGACTTACAACAGCCAAGACCATTACTCATACATACTTTACTTTACTTTACTTACTTACTCAAGTCAAGTCAAGTCGTAGTGACCTCCGGGCAGGGACTACACCGTCCCACCACCGGGCTTTAGGGTGGCTCACTAATCTAGGATGCTACCCATTTAAGGGGTTTGGTCCATAGAAAGTATTCAGGCCAGGCATTGGATCCAACCTCTTGTGTCTCCTTATCCTCACGTGTGGCCGAAGCTATTTCGGACTTCTACTCATTCCAATTTACTCAATACTTATGTTAGGAGTTAGGTAGTTAGGAATTAGTAGAAGTCAACACATTCGCACTACGGAATAATACACTACACACATACACATCCATACCAAGGTACAATTCATTACACAGGTACACTACAAGGTACATACACACTTCATTCTCATCCATTCATTTCATGAATTATACAAACTAAATGTTCAAGGCAATATTACAAGAACAAACATAATGTAAGCATAAGTAGGTGCAATAAAATCCGATTCATGCATTTATCTTATTTAGGTGATCAAATAAGCACACAAATCGGGGTAACCAGGTTAGGATACAGGGCATGAAGAAATCATACCTTTCACCGGGATTTACTTTACCGGGTGTTCCCTTGTTCCTTGGTTCACACTTATTCCTCGAATCTTATTCTCGAACCAATGACTACTTGCCAAATGATTCTATTAATACTAAGCATTACAGTACATACATAATTACTACTCCCGTACTTACCCCGTTATCCCGTTATTTCGGTTTAACTTAATGTTCTTAAATTCACAACTTTCTTAATCACTTCACAAACTTGTTTACACTTATTAAGGCCTTTAAAGGTCACCAAAAAAGGCCTTAACAACTTCTACAACCATTATCATTCACTTCCCCACCTTTAGGACACTTAAAAACATTTTCTGGCAAGTTTTTACATTGGTCCGGGTTTGTGTCCAGGGTTACAAACCCGGACCAATCACGGATTTCACATTCTGGTGTATTTTTCATGTGGTCCGGGTTTGTGTACCAAGATACAAACCCGGACCAACCCCTGTTAAGCCTTTCTGGTGCGTTTTTGCTATGGTCCTGGTTTGTGTACCGATTTGCAAACCCAGACCAACCCTGGAACTGTCAAGATTTATAGTTTTTTACCAGTTTTGAACCCCTAATGCACCTATAATCATTTCCTAATCATTCCACATGTTTCCTACATGTTTAAACACTTTCAAACATGCACTAAACCTGTTCAAAACATTTGTTCAATCCTTACTCAACTTACTCAAATTCTACAAACTTTCATTCTTACTGTTACATTTTGCACACTAATGTTTTTCCTAACTTCCTCTTGATGGTTTACACTTAGTTCTAACTCCATTTGACCATTCCTCACTCATCCTAAACAAATTCAATTACCATACCAAAGTCCATCCTCCATTTACAAGGTTGTGCAACCTAGTTCCTCTCCAAAACCATAAGGCACTAATATACTAGTTTGCTATAGATTTATACCATCTGTAATCCATTCTCTCCATTCCCCTTGAAGGCTATTAAACATCTCTACTCAACCCAACACACACCTTGGTTCTCCCATTCACCAAGTCATCCATAAATGCACATTTCCTACTAAAATTTGCCATAGTTTACCTACAATTCTTACTTGTCCACATATATCCATGATCACCAAAATCATTCCTATTCTAGCCACACCCATACACGGGTCCTACCAGCACTCAAAACAATATTAATTCAACAATACTTCCTCAATCCACAATACCAACACACATACACAATCTATTTGGCTCTAAGGCCTACAATTCAAATACTAGCTCGTGAATACTCAAACTTCATAAACTTCAATACTAATACAAGATTTTGGTTCTTTAATTAGTTTACCCATTCCCATTACTCTAATGCATTAAAATTTAGCATTAAGAAGGAGCTCTTTACCTTGAGCTTATAATTCCTTCTTTTCTTTTCCAATCTCTCTTCTCTCTTTCTTGCACAAAATCGGTCACATGGGGATGGAGTTGCCAAACTCCATTCCCATCACCCAATGAACACAAAAACAATTGTAATTAAGATACTAACCCATAGATTTACTAATTCATTTAAGTGCTTAAAACACAAATTCTAGGGTTTACCTTTGGGGTCCTTTTAAGAGGGGTTTTAGCCCTTGGTTCAAGAAGGTGATCCCACCACCATTGCAAGGTTGGAATTATGCTCAAAGGAGAGAGAAAAAATAGAGCATTACAAAGGGGAAAATCGGTTACAAAGGGGAATGGAGGAAACATGAGTTTTTCTTGTAGATTTTTACCATAATTGAGAGAGAAGACTCCAAGCTTTAATTTGGTACCATTTTCTCTTCAAATGGGGAAAACCCATGGAGATGAACTTCCTCATTTTGAGGTTTTGAAAAGAGGGAATTGTAGAGAATAATGAGGGGAGTAAGAATATGCACTTATTTTCGCATTTGGTGTTCACATGAGGCTAGAGCATGCAAGAGAAGTGGGGTAGCCATTGAAGCTTTCTTTGAGCTTCAAAAATTGCCCAACAGAGGAGGGAGAAGAGGGGCAGTCGGCTGGGTTAAGGAAATGGGAGAGAGAGAAAGAGGGAAATGAGAGGTGAGAGAATTTTTCTTACTTTTGTACTTTTCTACTATTTTGTTTTTTTAGTCTTAAATTAATAGCTGGTTATGTGTGTGTGTGAGGAGTCGTTTGACTCTTAAAAATCGGCCCCACACATTACTACTAGTTGGAGCGTTTTTTGTCTTTTACAGAAAACACTCGTTAATTTACCCGCTTTTGGTACTATTCACTAACCGGGCCTGTTTTCCGTAATTTCTTGTTTCTTTAATTTTATTGGTTATTAAGCTTCCATTAATGTTTAATTATAGTTATTTACTGAACTATAATTTTTACAGGTTCGCTTGACCACTCAAAGTCACGTTTTCGGGTTTCTTGAAAAACGTGCGCTAAAGCTCTATTAGCGTTTAAATACATTATTTGGATCCGTTTTCTTTGGGAATTGTTCCCGTATATTATTAGGCATTATTAAGCCTTGGGAATCCACATAGTACTCTAACCGAGGTCTCGTACCTCCTATGGTTATTTAACGCTTATTTAGCGTTTTTCGCTTTTTTAAGTGTTTCTTACTTTCTTTTGGATTTATTTTTCCTTACTAATATTACTTAGGAACTATTAGGCCCTTAAATACATATTAGAATTATTTAATCACTATATTTAAGTTCAGGTATTTCAATCAACCCCCCTTAAGAAACTTTATCCTCAAAGTTTTTTCATGATTATAGGATTACTATACTTACTCATTCATACATGTCTAATGCCAAAGTCATACATTCTTCCTCCTTACAAGTTCCCAAATCCATTACTCAAGGTCTCTACATACCATACCATGCAAATGTACAATAATTACTCCAATCCGCATGACATCCAACCATCTGGTTTTACTCTACAAGGTTTATACATACATACAATGCAAAGATATCCCCAAAGCAATGCAATACACATTACAATCCCGCAGGCACTCCGGTCATCTAGACACAGGTCTCCTCTATGTCCTGCTGCCCTTGGGATAATACAATATGATACACTATTATCTTCTCCGGTATAAGCTTCTAACAAATCCTCATTCTCCAGTCTAAGGGAAATCCTTTTACAACTACTAATTAGAAATCTCTCTAAAACACAACAACTCCAAATTCCCAATTTATGTTCACTACATCTATCATATGCGTGATTCTTGTGACCACTTGAGGGGAGCTTCAAGATCATTCGACCCTGATGTGATCAGCATCAGTGTTGAACTATCTTTCCACCCCATTTTGTGTTCGGTTTCCTTGATCTGATCTGGATCAAGTTCGACTTCCCACATCAGTTTCAACAATCAAATAATTCAATTATTTCCATTTTCTATCTTTTTACTCCTCCTAGTCATAATTACCAATTCATACATCTCCAAAGGATGGAATTCAGTCCATCAATCATCCTCAATCTACTTCCAAATGCTTACTTCAAGATTCCACGCCTATGGGGTTATTTTCATCGACTTTTGCTACTTTCATCCGTTACTCTCCCATCATCCCAAATAATCAACTAAAACTTACAACACTTGTGGAATTTAGTCATCCTCCATTTACTTCCAATGACCTACCTAGGAATACACTACTTATGGACTTCATTCATCACTACTCTCAATCATTTCATACTATTTTCTTTACGGGCTACAATACTTGTGGAGCTCCGTCCACTACTCATTCTCAGTTGTCTCACAATCAGTTGTCTCACAATCAGTTGTCTCACAACAATCACCTAGGGAACTCAATTTCCTCTAGGTTCTACATCAGTTTTATACCGACTCATGTATCGTAATGCCATTTCTAACTTCAAATAGACATCCACTATGGGGATTACCATTTCCCCGGAGTTTCTCTACTCTTCTTTACTAATACTCTCATACTAGGTTACAAGATAGGTATATTCATCCTGTGGTATTCACATCTCTCGTGCCTAATTACCACAATTACAATATGAATGAATACTTATGTTTTTTTAACATAAGCACCAATCATCAAATCGATTCTCATTTATGCTATGCACATTATAGTTTACGTGTTTTGTAAGTGAAATTTACACTAAGCGGTTTTCGCTCTACCCCCCCCCCCCCCCTAAAAGGGATTACGCCCATGTAATCTACCATATGTTATTATTGAACATTGGTTCACTCAATTCGGGCAATCTAAAGCATTTTAGCTTCCGTACGGTCTATTACTCAATATATTCTAGTCAAAGGGTCTTAACCATACTAATGGTTTAGTCCTTGCACCAAGAATTCCTATTGGAGTTTATTTAACTCATAATTAATTCGGTTCTAGCCTATCAGGCTTCAAGGCATTGATGGCCATTCTCTCATACTTACTGGGTACATTAACCTCTTAGCTATGGCCCACTAGCTTCTGCTGCGTGACCCTGATAACCTTCGTGCTTAATTCGCTCTTTGATTATTCTAGATGTGCTACTCATCGCCTTTTTATCCCTCTATTGTGGGAATAAGGTTTACTAACAAGTGTGGTATTCTTTTTTTACCGTGCTTGAACTCAATGAGTTGTAGATTTATAACCAACTCTCTGGCAATCTATTATACATACTATTCATACTCCCACGATTATTTGCTAAGTTCCTCCAACTTATTGTCGGGCGAGGTTAAGTCATCATTTAGTTGTAGTGTTTCCTCTGTTGTCAATAGTTTCTGAATTATACCAGTTCTTCTGGTTCAGTACAAGTGTTCTTTACTTGTATGACCTTGCATTTTCTATGCGTCGGTCCTAGTGACTTTCTTAAGTCTCCTTTCACTTTTATTCCGATGGAATTCACATCATGTGATTATTGGTGTGTTTTACACTCTTCGTGCTTCTTTGGCCTTAGGCCACACGGTTTGTTGCTAAGCTTGCTTAACTGGCTTATGCCATGTTCTTTGGTGAAAAGAAAGGTTTTCTACTATTTACTTTCCATATTCCTAGCTATCCCACAAGATCATTAGTTGCACAAGTGCAATACCAAACACTCAGTCATACAGAGTGCAAGGGCGTGAACGCTTGGCAATAAAATCACTTATGTGATAGGAATGAATATTTTTGCCTGCCATCTTGTAGTTACAATTCTGTGTCATTTCCTAACTACTTCCTCATAGCGGGGTCGCTTGTTGTGCCCCATATTCTTACTCATTATACGACATCGTTTTTACAATCTCTGTTACTGTGGTAGCTTATCTTTACTCATTGCCATTGTCGTTGGCACCATTTCCTTATGGTGTGAATACACCGAGGTTTTTCTATGTTCGTGTGTATGACGGTTGTCGTAGCATACCGCAATATTACTATCTTCCCAATGTGGAGATATTTTATTTCAATTTGGGTTTCATGTGTAGGTTAGCTTACCTCACATTCCTTCATCATTTATGATGCAATTTACCAAGTATCTGGTTGACCAAGGATGAAGTTTTACCGGGTTATAAGCTCTCTTGAGCGTTGGTCGTCGTGGTGTCTAATGTCATCCACATTGATTGCTTTTGACAATTACTGTCTCCCTAGTGTTGAGCATTGATTATAGGCTCTAGCTGTGCAGTTTTACTTTTGTATGTACATCACTGGACATCCCAAGAAACTTCAAGGGTTTTCTGGTCCCGTTCTCCAATTGAAGAGTATTCTATCACTCATAGGTGAAAGTTCTTGTTAAGAGGTTTGTCTCCACTCATAAGTATAATGACAAGGTTTACTATGTTAGTATCGGTTTATGTAGTGCATATGGAGTATACTTACTCCTTCAAGTCTTTAAGCTCTTTTAGCTATGTGCTTCTAAGTTCACATTATACACATCCTTTGTTTAATTACTTCTCACTCGACGCCTCTTGACTTCTCAATCGACTCCTCTTCGGTTTCACAGTTGTCCTCAAAGCCTCTTTCTAGGCGTAGTGGTTTGGAAATCTCATTTCCTTGTTCGATTGTCTCTTGGCAATAACTACATGCACAAGCTTGTTGTTATGGTAGATGAAGCCTTTTCTAAGGGTTCACATCATCACCGCATTGGTGGTCTTCAGCTAACGAGAGGTGCCTTTCCTCGGGTTTCCCGTAGTGTCCAAGTGTGGACTAGGCCAGTGTTGGCATCATTACAATTCCTATGCCGATGTGCTACCATTACCACAGAAGGCATGAAGGGCAATTAAAAGCTTCGTCAACTGTATAATAGACCGATGCTCTAGTGACAGTGACACTGAGGTAGTCATTACTCCAAGCCACTCATGATGTTGAGTTCAAATTGGGTGGTTCATTTGACGCTCCATTCGTCGTATGAAATAATATTTCTTGCAAGTCATGTTAGTAATTGGTGTGGGTCTTCCAACCGTTTAAGTTTACATAACGTATTTGGTTTATGGCTTTTAAGCCAAGTTGCTGTGAGCTATGCTCTTTGCAAGCTGCTTATACATGTTTCCACTCCTAGTATGCCATTATAGGGTTGGAGGTATTACTCGGCTCCGTGGTAAGTCGTGGCATCACGCTTCCGTTCATAGGAGGCCCTTTTGGCAATCTGGTGTTAATCAGTGCCCTTTTGGTTGTTGAGGGTATTTCCTGTTAAGTGAAATCCCTTCGGTGTCCTAACCGAGTGTTCGTTCTAGCTCCCGTGCTCTCATCAAGACGCTTTGTTCGACTGTTGTAAACTCAGACACCCTTCAAGGATTGCTCTTGGGTGTTGTTGGTTACGCCGTTACATCCGGCTAGTGTTTATGGTATGTCGTGTCTACTATACCGCCTTGTGGTATTGTATTTGAGCTATCCCCTTTAGGGTTATAACGTCTCCCGTTCTTGGGTAGACCGCTTATACTCCTCCTAGTGTTTTAGACTAGGTTTAAAATCCTCTCCAATGATGGATTATGCTCCCTGATAGTCTCCGTAATTGTTCTTAGGAACTCCGTCCCGCTTGTTGAACGTCATAGTGTTCACGTTAGGCATTTGCCTTACTGTGTTCAGGCTGGGTATCCCTTCCAGCTGTTATGTATTTGCTTGAAGACTTTGTGACATATCCAATGTCTATACTTATAAGTCTGCGCTCCTTGCGCTTCCTAATCCTCATTCCTTATCTTCAGATGGATTCTCTGAGTTCTTTTGTGCTAATTACTTAGCTGAGTTCCTTCTCCTTGATCGTCTGAGGTGTCAGCTGTTCTAGTTTGAACTTACTTATGGTCCGTAGAACGAGTTGACTACTTCCCGTGTTTGTACACTACATGTATACATACGTGGGTTTTTGATACGTTACCGCTGTATCTGTCAGCAAGCTCCTTCAAGTGCGGTTGTCCCATCGTATTTGGTAACTCGAGTACTCGTCACACGCCTAGGTGTTTCTAGTCAAGTATCAATGATACGTTTCTGTTGGTTTGGTTTAAAATCCAAGGTTTAAAAGAAAGGTTGTGGTTTTGAAAGAAAATTTTGGGTTTTAAAATTATAGTTCGGTGTTGAAAGAAGTTCTCCATGTGTGGCCATGTCTGAGGTCTTGACCAAGTCCAGCTTCTCGCTGACTGGTATGCTCCTAATACATTGGTCGGGCCGTTAGACCTTTCCAAGGTTCCATTCTTCCAGTTTTTAGGATGTGTGATCCTGTAGTCGCTTCATTGCGGTCACGGTGCATTACTAAGTACTTATTGTTTGTTAGAGTTCCTCTACAGGTTCCTGTTCTTACTGCACTTGCCGTGGCAAGTGTGTGGTACTGGTGGCTTTTGGGTTAACCTATACCGGTCACGGTATGGTTTCCACTCATATTTGGTAGTCTTGTCGACTCTTTCTTTGATCTATGGATCCTTTACTAGGGTTAATCAATCTTCTGAGCAACTTCTCAGTGAGTTTGACATGGTTGTCATTGATCGGGGTACTTCTCCAATCCTTAGAGATCCTCATCTATTTGCCTTGTGTTTTTCGTTGTTGCTCGTATTCACATGTTTATTGTGGTTACTGAGCCTTAGCTTGTTTAGGCAATACTCCTGTAGTCCTGTCAGGTTATATCTCGTGAATGTTCTTGTAGCTGTCTGAGTTATGTCGGCCAGGTATTGTAACCTCTTGGCATTACAGTTTTGGAATTAACCACTCCTGACTAAGTCCTTAGTCGGCTAACATACCGTTGGTGGTATTATTTAGGTATTACTGTCCCGTAGACTTGTGTCTCGGGTTTTGTTGTTCCTTTTCCGCTCTGTTGCACGCTTAGTGCTTCTATTCATGTTGCTGGTTGACTAGCCAGGTTTCGCGACTGCTAAGCACGTCGCTCCATGCTGTTGTAAGTTGCAGCCTCCTTATGGTTGGAGTGCTCGTTCAACCGCTATTGGGTGCGGGTATAGTTGTTCAACCGGGAACCATCTCCGGGACTTCCAATTCTTGGAATCTGCTATATGTCGGTTCTTGTTTACCGTATGGTGGTTTCACAACTGCCAGATCGGGGTTTCCCCGAGTATGAGAGGACTTTTCTTCTCTCTGCGTCCTTCCCCAAGTTATACAATAGGGTTTGCGGAGGGCGGGTCTGATATTGTAGGTATCCGGTACTCACCGGTGGTCCTAACTAGCGTATCTCTAGCGCTATCACTCAGCCCTTAGCCCTAAGCTTCTAATTCCTAACTCGGTATTTCCTAAACCTCGGTATTTCCAGTCTTCAGAGTGATACTTCGCTCTGATACCACTTTTTGTAACACCCCTACCGCTAATACTATCATTACCGTCTAATCACCTCGTACATACATACCTTCACAGCGGATACTTACTTACACAACGGTGGGTGATACAATGCCGTTAGCCACCCACGAGACTAACAAGGCCTACTACTACTTATAGCATCGGTCTGATGGACCGGAACATCCGAGTATTACAGAATTACAATACATACTCCAATTACCAACCAAGTACTACAATGCTCCATTCCATACAATACTCCATAATACATACAATTCCATACACCGAGTTTACTAAGGTCCAAATCCAATACAATAATTCTTCCAAGTTTATACATACTCATTAGAGTCTATCATCTACCCATTCCTCACAATCTACATACCTTCCAAATACGTAATGGTGTACCGCTTGGTACAGTTCTACATCAAGGCCACAAGCCTATACAATTCTCTGCTGTCTACGTTTCATTCCTAGCTATCTAGACATAGCCGCCGGCCTCTTACTGTGACCATAACCGCTCCGGGTACCTGCACACTAAAAATGGTGCCCAAGGGGCTCAGCTTACGCTGCATATGACTTCCGCATACCCCGCGTACTAGCGAGGGTACGCCGACCACTTGGTCGAATACATGCAATTCATTTTACTCATACATACATACATACATGCTTTCATTCATAATACTACAATACTACACAAGGAATACATACATACACTTCAATACATACAAGGAAGATAATACCAGTCAACCAATCATACTTACCTTTACGGGATTACGCTTACACAATACATACACAATACTTGTTAGCTCCTTTTACCCACCCGGGTTAATCGGGTGGAGATTACTCTTTTACTCAGGGTCAATGACTTACACCAGCCAAGACCATTTCTCATACATACTTTACTTTACTTTACTTTACTTACTTACTCAAGTCAAGTCGTAGTGACCTCCGGGAAGGGACTACACCAACCCACCACCGGGCTTTAGGGTGGCTCACCAATCTAGGATGCTACCCATTTAAGGGGTTTGGTCCATAGAAAGGATTCAGACAAGGCATCAGATCCAACCTCTTGTGTCTCCTTATCCTCACGCGTGGCCGAAGCTATTTCGGACTTCTACTCATTCCAATTTACTCAATACTTACGTTAGGAGTTAGGTAGTTAGGAATTAGTAGAAGTCAACACATTCGCACTACGGAATAATACACTACACGCATACACATCCATACCAAGGTACAATTAATTACACAAGTACACTACAAGGTACATACACACTTCATTCACATCCATTCATTTCATGAATTATACAAACTAAATGTTCAAGGCAATATAACAAGAACAAACATAATGCAAGCATAAGTAGGTGTAATAAAATCCGATTCATGCATTTATCTTATTTAGGTGATCAAATAAGTACACAAATCAGGGTAACCAGGTTAGGATACACGGCATGAAGAAATCATACCTTTCACCGGGATTTACTTTACCGGGTGTTCCCTTGTTCCTTGGTTCACACTTGTTCCTCGAATCTTATTCTCGAACCAATGACTACATGCCAAATGATTCTATTAATACTAAGCATTACAGTACATACATAAGTACTACTCCCGTACTTACCCCGTTATCCCGTTATTTCGGTTTAACTTAATGTTCTTAAATTCACAACTTTCTTAATCACTTCTCAAACTTGTTTACACTTCTTAGGGCCTTTAAAGGTCACCAAACAAGGCCTTAACAACTTCTACAACCATTACCATTCACTTCCCACCTTTAGGACACTCAAAAACACTTTCTGGCAAGTTTTTACATTGGTCCGGGTTTGTGTCCAGGGTTACAAACCCGACCAATCACGGATTTCCATTCTGGTGTATCCGGACTCACGGATTTCATTCTGGTGTATTTTCATGGGTCCGGGTTTGTGTACCGGGATACAAACCCGGACCAACCCCTGTTAAGCCTTTCTGGTGCGTTTTTGCTATGGTCCGGGTTTGTGTACCGATTTGCAAACCCGGACCAACCCTGGAACTGTCAAAATTTACCGTTTTTGACCAGTTTTGAACCCCTAATGCACCTCTAATCATTTCCTAATCATTCCACATGTTTCCTACATGTTTAAAAACCTTCAAACATGCACTAAACCTGTTCAAAACATTTGTTCAATCCTTACTCAACTTCTTAGTCAAATTCTACAAACTTTCATTCTTACTGTTACATTTTGCACACTAATGTTTTTCCTAACTTCCTCTTGATGGTTTACACTTGGTTCTAACTCCATTTGACCATTCCACATTCATCCTAGACAAATGCAATTACCATACCAAAGTCCATCCTCCATTTACAAGGTTGTGCAACCTAGTTCCTCTCCAAAACCATATGGCACTAATATACAAGTTTGCTACAGATTTTATACCATCTGTAATCCATTCTCCATTTCCCCTTCCAAGTCTATTAAACATCTCTACTCAACCCAACACACACCTTGGTTCTCCCATTCACCAAGTCATCCATAAATGCACATTTCCTACTAAAATTTTGCCATAGTTTACCTATAATTCTTACTTGTCCACATATATCCATTATCACAAAATCATTCCTATTCTAGCCACACCCATACAAGGGTCCTACCAGCACTCAAAACAATATTAATTCAACAATACTTCCTCAATCCACAATACCAACACACATACACAATCTATTTGGCTCTAAGGCCTACAATTCAAATACTAGCTCGTGAATACTCAAACTTCATAAACTTCAATACTAATACAAGATTTTGGGTTCTTTAAGTAGTTTACCCATTCCCATTACTCTAATGCATTAAAATTTAGCATTAAGAAGGAGCTCTTACCTTGAGCTTATAATTCCTTCTTTTCTTTCCAATTCTCCTCCTTCTCTCTTTCTTGCACAAAATTGGTCAAATGGGGAATGGAGTTTCAAAACTCCATTCCCATCACCCAATGAACACAAAAACAAGTGTAATTAAGATACTAACCCTTAGATTTATACTAATTCATTGAAGTGCTTAAAACACAAATTCTAGGGTTTACCTTTGGGTCTTTTAAGAGGGGTTTTAGCCCTTGGTTCAAGAAGGTGATCCCACCACCATTGCAAGGTTGGAATTATGCTCAAAGGAGAGAGAAAAATTAGAGCATTACAAAGGGGAAAAATTGGTTACAAAGGGGATGGAGGAAACATGAGTTTTTCATGTAGATTTTTACCTTGATGGAGAGAAGACTCCAAGCTTTAATTTGGTACCATTTTCTCTTCAAATGGGGAAAACCCATGGAGATGAACTTCCTCATTTTGAGGTTTTTAAAAGAGGGAATTGTAGAGAATGATGAGGGGAGTAAGAATATGCACTTATTTCGCATTTGGAGTTCACATGAGGCTAGAGCATGCAAGAGAAGTGGGGTAGCCATTGAAGCTTTCTTTGGAGCTTCAAAAATCGCCCAACAGAGGAGGGAGAAGAGGGGCAGTCGGCTTGGTTAAGGAAATGGGAGAGAGAGAAGAGGGAAATGAGAGGTGAGAGAATTTTTCTTACTTTTGTACTTTTCTACTTTTTTTTTACTCTTTATTTAATAGCTGGTTATTTTTGTGTGTGAGGGAGTCATTTGACTCTTAAAAATCGGCCCCACACATTACTACTAGTTGGAGCGTTTTTCGTCTTTTACAGAAAACGCTTGTTAATTTACCCGGTTTCGGTACTATTCACTAATCGGGCCCGTTTTCCAGAATTTTCTCGTTTCTTTAATTTTGTTGGTTATTAAGCTTCCATTAATGTTTAATTATAGTTATTTACTGAACTATAAATTTTACGGGTTCGTTTGACCACTCAAAGTCACATTTTCGGGTTTTCTTGAAAAACGTGCGCTAAAGCTCTATTAGCGTTTAAATACATTATTTGGATCCATTTTCTTCGGGAATCGTTCCCGTATATTATTTAGGCATTATTAATCCTTGGGAATCCACATAGTACTCTAACCAAGGTCTCGTACCTCCTATGGTTATTTAACGCTTATTTAGCGTTTTTCGCTTTTTAAGCGTTTCTTACTTTCTTTTGGATTTATTTTTCCTTACTAATATTACTTAGGCACTATTAGGTCCTTAAATACATATTAGAATTATTTTAATCACTATATTTAAGTTTGGGGTATTTCACGATCATTCTCAAATACCTCCAAACAAGTCTTCAACTCTGTCACCTGTTTCAACTGCAATAAACCCGGTCACTTCAAGAAGGACTGCCCCTTACTCAAGAACCAGTATGGAAAACCCAAGGGAGGTCGCTGATGGCAGCTGTCGGTTGGGGTGATTCAGACTCCGATGATTAAGACACAGAGTCCAGCGGCCTGGTATGTCTCATGGCACAAGATACGACTGAGTCCATGATCCCCGACAACGAGGTAACTCGTTCCCATCTTGAAACAGATCTTATCGTATATCCCCTATGGGTTTTATGACTTTAATTGCTAAAATTGTCTCTGAGACTAACTCCCTCAAAGCAAGTCTCACCAGCAAAATTTCCGAGTTAACTGAGGAACTCGAAATCTCAAAGGGTCTCATGTATGCTTTAAGAGACGAAGCTGAGGAACACAAGACTATCTCTTGCTCACTTAGATTAGACTTACAAGAGTCACGGCGTCATGTCGATTCCCTTCAAAAGGAACTCGATGACACCATAAGTCTTAGTCAATCCAGCCAAAGCGAGCAAAAAGAGTTTCTCACTCTTATTGACTCCCTCAAACAGGATCTCACCATCTTCACCGATAAATGATGCTCTCTTCAAAATGATCTAAATACATCTGAATCCAAAATCATGTCTTTAAACTCTACTGTCAAAAGCCTCACTCAAAAACTGAAAGAAAAAAAATATGCTCTCTCTCTCTCAAGCCAGTCAAATTCATCAAACAAGTCACTTCCTCCGAACTACCTGAGTGGACTAACTCCAAAATCAAGGAAGTCAGTCAAGATCGTGATGATCTTTGTTCAAAGGTAGAAACAACTCTCTCAAGAGATTGTCAATATACGATCCGGAGTTGGATCCACTCAATTCAAGCCCAAGTGGCAAAAAGGTAAGTTCGATATTCCAAAAAATATGTCCAAATCCAACAACAAAGCCAAGTGACATCAACAAAAAGAAAATTTTGACTCTTGGTGGAAAGGACAACAGAATACGTTAATCTTCCTCCCACCAATATTTGTGGCTACTACGGGAGCCTTGGACATAGGGACAGTGCTTGTGATAAATTGAATAAAGATCTTTCCTTCAATCTCAAACGAGTCAGATTGATTCTTGAAGCTAGAGAAGAGTTAAAAGGTCTGGCTCGAAAAGGGAACCCAAGTACATCTGGGTTCCCAAGTCTAACAATTGATCTTTTCTTTTGTAGGTGAAGGCGAATGAAGAAGCTGGTACTTGGATAGTGGATGCTCTCGTCACATGACTGGAGACCCAAATCAATTCAATTCGCTTTCATCCTACCAAGGAGGTAAGGTTACCTTTGGAAACAACAACCAGGGTGAAATCGTGGGAGTTGGCTCTGTAGGTAACCCCTCGAGATTTAAAATTGATGGAGTCCATCTGGTCACTGGACTTCAAAATAGTTTGTTAAGTATTTCTGAAATTTGTGATAGATTCAATTTGGTACTTTTCTCCTCTTGGATTGTAAGGTTTTTGATGAGCGTACAGGTTCCTTAAAAGTTGTGGGACGCACAGAAGGAAATCTCTACAAAATGTGCTTAAACTCCATTAATCTAGATGATCAAGTCTGTCTACATGTGCATTCCCAAAATTCATTGTTGTGGCACTCCAGACTTGGTCACACAAATCACAGGCTGTTGAACAAACTCAAAAGTAAGGATTTGGTGATTGGTTTACCCGATACAAATTTTGACACAAACTCCATCTGTGAAGCGTGCATAAAAGGTAAACACACCCGGTCATCCTTCAAAAGTAAGTTAACTCTCTCTACTAGCTCTCTGTTGGAATTACTCTACATGGATCTTGTTGGCCTTATGCGTACTCAAAGTAGAAGTGGTAAGAGGTATATTCTGGTCATAGTCGATGACTATTCCAGGTGGACTTGGTCATTTTCTTGTCTGCTAAGGATGAAACCTTTACGGAGTTTGCCAAACTCCATAAAGTGCTTGTAATAAATTCTCATTTACATTAAAACCCTGAGGACTGACCAGGGCACTGAATTTTGCAACAAGTCGTTTGATGAGTTTTACAGGATAACGGAGTCGATCATCAAGTCTCATCCGCACGCACTCCGGGACAGAACGGAGTCGTTGAACGAAAGAATAGAACCATGGTTGAAACGGCGTGTACCATGCTTATTGATAGTCAACTAACTCCATCATACTGGGCAGAGGCTATTAATACAGCATGCTATGCATTAAATTGTGCCCTGATCCACCCATTTCTCCGCAAGACACCCTACGAACTCCACCGTCAACGCAAACCAAATCTCATCCATCTCAGGCGTTTCGGGTGTAAGTGATATTTCCATAACAATGGTAAGGACAATTTGGGTAAGTTCTCTCCCAAGAGTGATGAAGGTATATTTCTTGGGTACTCTTCTAAAAGCAAAGCTTATCGTGTTATTAATCTGAGAGCTCAATGTTTAGAAGAGAGTCCTCATGTCAGGTTCGATGAGTCTCACAACGTTGGCTTATCTTCTGATCAACTTGACTTTGCTCCAGACGATTTCCTCACTGATCCACACTTCATCACTGTCCCCATAGGCAGACTCCAAGATCCCCAATCCATCACACCTGATGACTCTCCAGGAAAGAAAAGCAATACATCCGACTCCACTGACTCCAACAATAACTCTGAAACACCCTTGCCTCAAAACTTGAATTTTGATTCCTCTGACAAAGACACACCCCCTCCTGCTTCGCATCGACAGTTCCAACAAAAATCAGCTCACCCTCCTGAGAACATAATATCCAACCCAAATTCAGGTGTTCAAACACGCTTTCAAGCTATGCAAAACCTATGTGCCTTTGGTGCCTTTCTTTCAAGCACCGAACCGCGAAATGTCAAAGAGGCACTTCTTGATAGTGATTGGGTCATTGCTATGCAGGAGGAACTAAATTCCCTCCAAAGACATGATGTCTGGGAGTTAGTCCCTCGACCCACACATCAACAAACCATTGGTACTCGTTGGGTCTTTCGTAATAAGCTTGATGATGCGGGACAAGTTTTCAGGAATAAAGCTCGTTTGGTTGTTCAGGGCTACAATCAAGAAGAAGGAATTGACTATGATGAAACCTTTGCCCCTGTAGCTCGTCTTGAAGAAATTCACATGTTAATTGTGTTTGCTGCATTCAAAGGTTTCACATTATATCAAATGGCCGTCAAGACGGCCTTTCTCCATGGCTATATTGATAGAGAAGTCTATGTCGAGCAACCCCCAGGGTTCACAGACTCCGTCCATCCCTACTACGTCTACAAGCTGTGTAGGCCCTTTACGGACTGAAAGCTTCGCGAGCCTGGTATGAAAGACTCTCTACATATTCTCTTGCAACACTGATTTCTCTAGAGGTACGTATAAAATACTATTCATTCTTCATTCGTCACATGACTTACTTCTAGTACAGATTTATGTTGATGATATTATTTACGGTTCTACGAGTAACACCCTCTGTGACCATTTTGCTAACCTTATGCAGCATGAGTTTTCCATGAATGAGTTAGGTGAGCTAAAGTTCTTCTTAGGACTACAAGTTCAACAGGAAAGGGAAGGGATTAAAATCTATTAACAAAAGTACATCAAGGAACTCCTTGACAAGTATAATCTCACAAAAGTCAAGAGCATGTCAACGCCAAGCTGCAAATCTACCAAACTTCATCTTGATGACGACGGAGTCGGTGTCAATGCCACAGAGTATAGAGAAATGATAGGGTCCCTCTTGTATCTGACTTCCAGCCGCCCTGATATTCTCCACGCAGTCTGTCCGCTTTCAGGCAGCGCCAAAGCAGTCTCACCTCAAAGCAGTCAAACGTATCTTTCGATACCTCAAAGGTACAAGTACACTCTATCTATGGTATCCTCAATCTCCTACTTTTACTTTATCTGGCTACAATGACTCAGATTGGGCTGGTTCCCTCCAATATCGAAAGAGTACTTCAGGTAATGCACAGTTCTTGGGTCTTTGTCTCGTTTCATGGTCCTCTAAAAAACAAACTCTGTCGCACTCTCTACAGAGGAGGCAGAGTATGTCTCTGCTGCAGCCTGTTGCTCCCAACTTCTTTGGATGAAACAACAACTTCAAGATTATCATGTTACCCAAGAACAAATCCCAATTATTTATGACAACAAAAGCACAATCAAAATATCTGAAAACCCAGTCCAACACTCAAGAACTAAACACATTGAAATCCGTTTTCATTTCCTAAAGGATTGTGTCGAGAAAAAGCTTCTTTAACTTGACTTTGTGCCCACAGAAGATCAACTTGCAGATATTTTCACGAAACCCCTGTCTACAGCACGTTTTGAAGCACTTCGATCAGCAATTGGATTGACTCCGTCTACCTAGACGGTCGCATCTCCTTGCCCCTACCGTAATCGTCGGCAGGTATACCCTTATGTCTCACTGAGTCTGTCTCTATTTATGAATGAATCTGTGAACTGTGTTTCTGCTTGACTCACTCTATGCACCTATCGCTACACACACACGTCACCTATCCACACCCGTTTTGCTTAATCTCCGCCCTTAATCTCGCGCCCCCTGATTTTTCTCGCCTGACACACGAAACCTCTACACCTTCTGCCAGTCACTTCTGTCTTTATATCATCTATCACCCTATTCCATCTCTCTCACTCACACTCCCTTTTCACCCTGAGCTAAAACAAATTTCAAATGGCAGGCATTAACTTTAACGGCATCAACATCCCGGCCGAAATTTTCCAAGACCCTCTCCGCCTTCAAGCATATCTCCAGTCTATGGCAAACCCCAATCCATCCCCTGTCACCACCACTACTCACTCGCCAACGAAAACCACGGCCACCTCATCTCCCACACACTCCGCTACACCACCGCATTCCACCTACGACACTTCCCAACAACCAACACCCCCATCCGCCGCCAAGACAGATATTCTTGAAATGGATATCGAAGACATTACCCCACTACAGACCAAACCACCGTCCCCACCACCTCATCAACCAAACCCTACATCCGATGACCAAGCCAATGACCCACCGCTAGCTCAACCCAAAAAATCTTCAACACCCACCCCACAAGAATCTCATGAAAAATCGGCAACCCCAACTCCTCCACCATCTCTGAAGCCAAAACCTAGAAAACTAAAGGCACAAACCACCACCCGTCCCACAGCCAAACGCGTCCTAAGATCATCGGTCAAGGCCCAACCAGCCTCATCCGGTTCTGGTGAGTCTTCTCCAGTCCAAGAGCTGCCCACCAGCAGCCACGACACATCTACCGGCGCCACCTCCACCAGAACACAGAAGCCGCCCAAGCCGCAGCGCCACAGCGCAAAGATAGACCCCTTCACTCAACGCTACATGCTGTCTGATCCTGCTGCGGAGAGAAACTTTGTCAAGGGTAAGTTTCTTGACTTCTCTTGGGCTCTATCCACTAATCTGGGGGAGTTGGTCACAATGCTAGACGTTCAGGGGTGGAAACATTTGTTCTGTGAGGTCAGTGAGTGCTACCCGCAAGAGTCTCTCGATTTCTACCAAAATCTTGTTATTAGAAACGGTGCCGCACAGTCCTTCGTAAACTCCACTCCCGTCTTTTTTGATCTTGAGAAGTTGTCTAAAATTCTTGGAGTCCCTCATACTGGTCTGAAGTTCTATGAAAAAAGGAATCCTCCCTGACATTCCCGGGGTCCCACAAAATAAACTCTACCGCTTTTTCTCTTCCAAGAAAAAAAATGGGTTCCCCGATCCCCCGGGGCGACCTTTCAATACTCCACCAACTTCTTCACATCCTTGTCATCAAAAATATTGTTCCAAGAAAGGATGGAAATCAAATGGTCAACTGCTTGGACCTCACTATCATGTACTGCATCAAAAACCGTCACCCCCTCAATTTGGCCCACTTAATTCTCCATCATTTGGCCCAGTCTGTCGATACCCCGAAACACTCCCTTGGATATGTGTTCTGGCTGCCCCGCATATTAAAATTCTTTCGGGTACCACTGGCGACATCCACGCCAGAGTCCATCGAGGAGGTAGACACCATCAATCTCCGCTATCTGAACCGGCTCACCTCCATCGACAAATCCAAGTTGTTGCCCCCACCATCAACTCCAACGATGGCGGGTCCTTCGACTTCTCAAGAGACAGTCCCTCACGACACACTTCTGCAAATCTTGGAGAAGGTCGAGCGACTTCTCGCCCAGGCAGCAGAGCTGACTCAGAGCAACTCGCGGATGATGGACGGACTCACTGGGATTGAGACGGCTGTGACGGTCATGCAGGACAACCTCCTTGACATTTCAGCTACCATTAACCTTGTCCCCGACCCTTGGCTAATGAAATACCCGGGAATTTGAAGTTAGGAGTACGATAATATATAGTCAGAATAATAAGTCCGAATTAGTAATATAGTGGCCCAGGGAAACTAACGATACTTCTATATTAACTTATTTCCTCTTCCTAGAACTTTCCTCTCCACATTTATTCATTTTAAATACATAGAGTTCTAATTCAAATTGACTTTCTCTTTGTACTTAATTTATTTCTAGAATTCAAATCTGAGTTTACTTCCTATTAGTGATTATCTCTGATTATAGAGTTCAAATCCCATTTGACTTCTTCAAATTAATTTATATATTTTGTTATTAGTATTCTAGAACTCTCTCTAACGCAATTATAATTCCCTTGCTAGTATTATTACTTTACTTTATTTAATTTATTTCAATCTCCTTCCTACTTCCAAGGGGCAGATTATTTCTTGTAATCATGTATTGAGGGATGTGGGGGTAGGCATAAAAGGGGAAACTTTTGTAACTGACCTGATCCAGTTCGTCCTCCCCGACTTCGACATTATTTTGGGGATGGACTGGCTAAGCAAGTATAAAGGGAAGATCGACTGTGGAGAGCAGAAGATCATTATGAGAGGACCAGCGGGCCGAAGAGTCTCCTCCAGTAGCTTGGAGAAGAAACCGGGAGTAAAGATAGTCTCAGCTATGTCAATTCTCTCCCAAGTGAAGAAGGGACAACAGGCATACCTCTGCCATGTCCAGGATTTGAACCGAACGCCGAGCCCATTAGAAGAGATTTGGGTGGTGAATGAGTTCCCTGACGTCTTTCCAGATGAGATTCCTGGTATGCCGCCAGACAGGGAGGTGGAGTTCAGCGTCGACCTTGTGCCAGGAGCAGCGCCCATCTCCAAGGCCCCATACCGTATGGCGCCATCAGAGTTGAAGGAACTGAAAGTCCAATTGGAGGAGTTACTAGAGAAGGGATACATCCGCCCGAGTGTATCGCCATGGGGAGCTCCTGTCTTGTTTGTAAAGAAGAAGGACGGGAGCATGAGGCTGTGCATAGACTACCGGGAGCTGAACCAGATCACTGTGAAGAACCGGTATCCCTTGCCCAGAATCGACGACCTCTTCGACCAGCTTCAGGGTGCAGGAGTCTTCTCCAAGATAGACCTGAGGTCGGGATATCACCAGTTACGGGTTGCAGAGAAGGATATCCCGAAGACGGCCTTCAGGACCAGATATGGGCATTTTGAGTTTCTGGTGATGCCCTTTGGTTTGACGAACGCGCCGGCAGTCTTCATGGACCTCATGAACCGGATCTTCAATCCCTATCTAGACCGGTTTGTGGTGGTATTTATAGACGATATCCTCATCTACTCCAGGGATGAGGAAGAGCACGAGGAGCACCTGAGATCAGTCTTACAGATTTTGAGAGAGCAGCAGCTTTACGCCAAGCTAACTAAGTGTGACTTTTGGTTGGACCGAGTGGCATTCCTAGGCCACATCGTCACCAAGGACGGAATCTCAGTGGATCCGGCCAAGATCCAAGCGGTGAAAGAGTGGCCAAAACCGAGCAATCTGACGGAGGTTCGCAGTTTCTTGGGTCTAGCGGGGTACTACAGACGTTTTGTGAAGGATTTCTCAAAGATAGCTAGACCCCTCACAAACCTCATGAAGAAAGTAACCAAGTTTCAGTGGGATGATGACTGTGAGAAGGCGTTTCAGACGTTGAAGGAAAGGTTGACCACAGCCCCAGTGTTGACTTGCCTTCGGGGACAGACGGATTCGAGGTTTTCAGCGATGCTTCCAAGTATGGCTTGGGGTGTCTTGATGCAGCATGGGAAAGTCATAGCCTACGCATCGAGACAGCTGAAGGAGTACGAGACCAGATACCCGACGCACGACCTAGAGCTTGCAGCAGTAGTCTTCGCCCTGAAGATTTGGAGGCACTACTTGTATGGAGTTTCCTGCAAGATCTACACCGACCACAAAAGCCTCAAGTACATCTTCACTCAGAAGGAACTAAATATGAGGCAGAGGAGATGGTTGGAACTGATCAAGGACTATGATTTGGAGATCTTATATCATGAGGGGAAGTCTAACCTAGTGGCCGATGCTCTGAGTAGGAAGAAAAGTCATTCTGTGAATTCGATGTGGGTTCTTCTAGACGAGCTAGTTCGTGACTTTGAGAAGCTGAACTTGGAAGTGATGGAGGCGGGAGGAGTAGAGCGTGAGGTGAGGTTGTACCATATGAGTGTCTCTTCCGATATTTATGGGGAGATACTCAAGGGACAACCTGGTGATGCGAAGTTGGAGCGCATCAAGGAGAAAATGAAGGAAGGGAAAGCTGAGGGGTTTGAGACCCACAGTGACGGCAGTCTGAGGTTTAGAGGCTGATGGTGTGTACCTCAGGGGTGCGTGGAGGTAAAGGAGAGACTGATGAGGGAGGCTCATAACTCCCTATTCAGTTCATCCTGGTGGTGATAAGTTGTATAAAGACCTAAAGAAGATGTTTTGGTGGCCTAAGATGAAGAGGGAAGTTGCAGAGTTTGTGTCGAGATGCCTTACCTGCCAGAAGGTCAAATTCGAGCACAAGAGGACGGGAGGTTTATTGCAGCCGTTGGAGGTCCCAAAGTGGAAGTGGGACTCCATTTCCATGGACTTTGTGATGGGTTTACCACCGGCGAAGGGAGGAGTTAATCAGATTTGGGTAATAGTGGACCGACTCACTAAATCTGCACGGTTTATACCCATGAAGAAGACGTGGTCCATGAGCCAGTTGGTGGATGCTTACATCAAAATGTGGTGAGATATCACGGGGTACCTGAGACCATCATTTCAGACAGAGATTCGAGGTTCTTAGCTCATTTCTGGCAGCAGTTTCAGAAGGCGATGGGCACCAAGTTGAAGTTGAGCACTGCGTTTCACCCAGCCACTGATGGTCAGACAGAGAGAACCATCCAGACCTTGGAGGACATGCTTCGAGCATGTGTGATGGATTTCCAGGGTTCGTGGGTAGATATGCTACATCTGATAGAGTTCTCTTATAACAACAGTTACCACACCAGCATCAAGATGGCTCCTTATGAGGCTTTGTATGGGAGGAAGTGTAGGACACCGCTATGTTGGAGCGACATTAGTGAGACTGTTGTTTTGGGACCTCAGTTGATAGAAGAGACTATGGAGCAAGTCCGGATGATCCAGAGACGAATGAAGGCAGCCCAAGACAGGCAGAAGTCCTATGCCGATCTCAAGCGCAGACCAGTTGAGTTCGAGGTTGGAGATAGAGTTTTTCTGAAAGTATCGCCCATGAGAGGAGTAACCAGGTTTGGGAAGAAAGGGAAGCTCAGTCCCAAGTTCGTTGGAACCTATGAGATCTTGGAGAGGGTTGGAGAAGTGGCATACCGGCTAGCGCTTCCTTGTGAACTGGAGAAAGTTCACAACGTCTTCCATGTATCCCAGTTGAAGCGGTATGTTCCCGACCCTTTGCATGTGTTGCAGCCAGAGGTCTTGGAGCTGGAGCAGAATCTATCCTATGAGGAGTACCCCATCAAAGTAATGGACACTAAGACCAGGGAGACACGATCGAAGTCCATCCGTATGGTCAAAGTCTTATGGTCTAATCATGGAACCGAAGAGGCTACATGGGAGGTAGAGGAGGAAATGAGGAAGAAATACCCACAGCTTTTCGATCAGGTAACCACTCGAGTCAGTATCTAGTTTAGCAACTTCTCGCCTTATGGATGAGTTTTAGCTTCGAGGGCGAAGCTTTCTTTTAAGGGGGATGAGATGAAATACCCGGGAATTTGAAGTTAGGAGTACGATAATATATAGTCAGAATAATAAGTCCGAATTAGTAATATAGTGGCCCAGGGAAACTAACGATACTTCTATATTAACTTATTTCCTCTTCCTAGAACTTTCCTCTCCACATTTATTCATTTTAAATACATAGAGTTCTAATTCAAATTGACTTTCTCTTTGTACTTAATTAATTTCTAGAATTCAAATCTGAGTTTACTTCCTATTAGTGATTATCTCTGATTATAGAGTTCAAATCCCATTTGACTTCTTCAAATTAATTTATATATATTTTGTTATTAGTATTCTAGAACTCTCTCTAACGCAATTATAATTCCCTTGCTAGTATTATTACTTTACTTTATTTAATTTATTTCAATCTCCTTCCTACTTCCAAGTAAATGTTTATTAATTATCTTCCTAGATTTTCTATTCCATCCTTATCTTGTTACAACGATCTACTTTCTCAACAATATTCAAACTAGGAAACTATTTCTGAATTTCTAAGAGAATGTTGTTAGAGATTTTATTTTCCTTCCTGATGTTCCTCAACGCTATGTTGTTGTATAGGTTCCCTAAAAACAAATTACAATGTTAAGTATTTATTTTGATTTCCTTTTCTGAGTTATTTGTATTTCGTATTTATTTAACTCTTTTGTTTTAAGATAGTAATCATTAACTTGTTTAACAATATCGATTTCCCTTATTCCTATAATTTACTTATTTATATAACGACCTTCCCCACTACGGTCTACCTTCACCACGACGCTTCTACGCTTTTGCTCTACCAAAAACTTATTCACGTATCTTCTTCCTTGAGTTCTTATAATTCACGTTCTCCATTCTACCTTCGGCGTTCTTCACTCTACCCTTGCTGGATCGTTTCCCTTGGTGCCAATTAGGAGCTTTGTTGGGTAATGTATTCTACTTAGTTACTTAGTTATCTATTCGTGGCTTGACGAATTCTGATTGTTAATTTTGGTTACCTAGACGCCGATATCGTTGACGAGTGCTATCAATAGTCCGGAGCAGTTGGGTTCTTGAGGGATTTGGTTGTTCCAGGTAAATTCTATGCTCAATGGTTTCGATTGTGGTTTTGCGAAATATTGGAAAAGGGTTCGTTGTACTTTTATCTCGGTTATGGTTTGAGGATTTGGGATTATTCCCCACGTTTTGGAATTGAGGAATTGGATTGAGATTGTGGTGTTCAATTGTGGTTTTGGGAGTCTTTCACAGGTTGTATTCTGTTGTTTGGGAGCCCATAGGTGCTCCCCATTATTGATATTATTTGCGCTGCACACATTGTTGCAGTTAAGCTCTATGATCTACTCTATGTTACTGCTGTTTCATAGGGGGTGTGCACACTTAAGGACTTAGGGTGAGGTGGTTGTTTGACGGTCCCATAGGTGACTGTCCTGGAATTGTGTTTGGGGTCCCATAGGTGACCCCGTGTTCGGAATTGTGGTTATTACTCCCTGTTGAAAGCTCCCTACTGCAGTTCGGTATTGTTATGTTTTTCTGGAAATTCACTAACTATTCAGTAAACCTTCTCATCTGATTGTTAAAGGCAATGGTGTTCTAAAATGTATTTTACAGCTTGAGGTGGAATTTACTCAGTTTTTCTGATTTGTGCGATCCTTTCTGTGTTTTGTCTATGTTTTATGATCGCAGGTATGAATGACTAGCTGAGGGGATCGGGACAGCGAATCACATAGTTTAGGACCACGTAATAATAAGGCGATGTCTTGAATTTCAATGTTTTAGAGATGTTGTTATGTTCTCAAGGTTTTTATACATTAACGTTATTTTGCTTCCGCGTAATTTGAAAGTTAACTTTGGTTTTAATGTTGTTTAGTTCATCAGCCTGAGCACCCATGGGTATTGGGTGTGGCGGTAATGCCCTGGATGTTTTGAGATCCGCTGCTATATTGAAGGTTATGTGCATTTGAGTTTTGGTTAACTAAGTTAATTGCTCTTTGAATCAGTTTTATCAAGTTTGTGGTTGTATTGAGTTTTATTAATGACTTCTTCTGCTCGAGAGATTCTCTTGTTGTTATTATGTTTTGCATAAGTATTTCTAACGGTTTTTGGGTTCTATTTCTGTATTTAAAACTGCACTTAAGGACCTGTCCGAACGTCCGTCCGGACATCAATGTTCGGACAGGCCCCGAATGTTTCAAGTGTTTTCTTCGTTTGGCTGTGTCCGAACATATGTCCGAACTTCTAAGTTCGGACATCATGCGAGGACGGGTTCGGATTGCAAGTCTCGACCTATGTCCGAACTTGCAAGTCCGGACCAATGTTCGGACCACGTAAGGATTTTTCCGGAGTTTTAAAAGTTCGATTAGTGTTCGAACTTCGAAGTCCGGACACAAGTTCGGACATTTGGTTTTCCGCAGTCTATTTCTCTTCGGCTTGTGTCCGAACTTGCCATGTCCGGACACAAGTTCGGACCAACTTTGTTTTGCTCTTCTAGGACTCGTTTGGAGTCCGTTTTTAATGTCGTTTGCGCCGTTAGATTTGTATTTTCATAAGCTATGTTTTGAGGTAAAAATCCAGGGTGTTACAGCTAAGGTGTGTGTGTGTGGTGTTATGACTTAGGTTGTTTTAAGTTCTAAACACCGTTTGCTGGTTTATTTGTGAATACTTTGACTAACTCTGTGTGACTGATGGGCTTCCCCTCTGATGAAAGCAAAAGGGGGAAGCGGTGAATCCCGTCTAGTGTACGGGCGACTCTTTTGCTGTTTTTGGATTGTTTTCGAATTCCTGCTGCTAGACTGTGTGGTCTAGTGATTTAGCTGCTTTCAATATTATGCTCTAACATGCCCGTTAAATCTGCCTACTTACTATCTGCTATGTTATTTGCCTGGAGTCCCTCAGCGATTAAGGGGGAACCACCATGGAGTCTCTGGATTCCACTGCTGCTATTAAGGGGGAACTTCGACAGGGTCGGTTCCCCTAGTTCTTTGTGTTTTTGTTCTTTTTTTGGATTGACTCAATCGGGATTCACGGAGGTTTGCTATCATCGGCAACAAGGGGGAAACTGTTGAAACATCAAAGTGTTGTAGAGATAGTCAATCACCTCGACAAAGTCAATCGTCCTTGGCCAAACACAAAGAACGAGCTACGCACCAAACGACAAAAGAGTCCGCGCAACTGAAGAAACATCACAGACTCTTCCATGCTGTTGCGAAAACTAAGGAACGGATTCGTGAATCTTTCAACGCTCCAACGGTCATGCAACCACCCCAGTCACATCCGAAGTTCACGGCCCAAGTCTGATTAAGACCACTCAAGGACGTTGCCCACTAAGTTAGTTTCGACAATTTCAAAACTAACTCCCTCGACCTGTTGTTCCTAAAGCTAGTATAAATAATCATTGTAATAGCTAGTTTCATTAGAGCTTTTATTTGAGAAATATTCCAGAGATTAGAGAGAGAGAAATTATCTTTGTAAGTCAGAGAGATAATACGTACCAAATCAGTTAGTGCATCTAGATAGACTCTGCCTAGGAAGATTCTAGTTTTGCTACGCTTACCATTGAGCTGATCAGAAAGTGTATTGGGTGAGTGAGTGAAAAACCGCTAAGTAGATCTCTTATACTTAGTGGGCATTTGTCAGTTATTTTATTTTGACCAGAGAATAAAATAGCTTATTTTGTGTATCTTGCTGAGCTCCACAGAGTCTTTCTATCTTTCACATCATTAATTCGTTTAACTCCTTTAAGTCTTCCGCGCACTCAGTTCAATCAGTTCGATTGAGTGTCTCCACATTTTAAGTGTTCTTACGTACAAAGGTTGATTGAGTCAAACCAACTCACAAACTCATACCTTGAGTTTGTTTGAGTTAGCCACCCGATCTTACATCTAGTGTATACTTCATTTATACAGAGGTTGTATATTGTATTTGGTGTTAGAATGCTCACGGAAAACAGATTGTTTTATGTATTGTAATTGAACTATTATCTATCTCTTGTACATCACTACGGTTATGGTTAAGCGTTATGTTCGGTTTTAAGTTTGGATGCTTCATTACTCGCATGGACGAGTAATGGCAGTAACACATATTAGTGTAAGAGTTTGGTTTACTTTCTTCTACAATTATGATTGATTAAGCAGGTTGATCACATAGTGTCTATGAGATGATTAAGCATGGGTGTTACATATACTATCTCACGTGAAAATGGTGTTGAAGTGGAATGATGAAGAAAATTTGTCTAGTACGTATTTCGAAAATACTATCCAAGAAACGTGGCAACTGCAAATAGGTAAAATTATCTACTAAAAGCTATAAAATAAACCTAAAATTTAATAAATCAAAAAGTCTTTGAGTTGTAAAAATCCTAGTCACTGCAGTATAGAAAATGTAACAACCATGTATAGAGTCCACGAGACTTGAAAAAAGTAAGCCTAGTTCTAAGAAACATGTATAGACAATGTTTATTTTTGTTTTGACTATTCATCTACCCATTGTAACTATTCAGCTATACACCAAACCCAACAAACTTAATCTAACTATTAATAAGCTAACACTATTTAGATGTAAGCGAAAGTAAATTAAAAAAAAAAGACTGACATGATTTGTTGGATCATAAAAAGTACTAGGAAAACCGGGTGATTACACACCAATATTATACTCCCTCCTGTTCAAAATAAATGTCGTTTTAGACATTTTCACACATTTTAAGAAAGAGTTTAAAATGACTAGTGTGTCCTTACTTTTTGTGTGAGAAGAATAAAAAAGTAGGTATACTTTATTGGTAAGACAAGAAAAGTAGAGTTCAATGATATTAATAATTAAAAAAGTGAGAAGGGCAAAAGTATAAAGTAAGATACAAAAAGTCTAAAACGACAAATAATTTAAACATAAGTCTTAACTCTAAAACGATATTTATTTTGAACAGGGAGGGTGTAGATCATTTTTTAATTTTTGACGGCAGACTTGGTGGCCCTAACTAACGCTCTTGGTCGTGCCTAAATCATAGGTAATTAAAAAGAATCTTGATTAATGCACATGAAAGAAGAAGAAAGAAGGTTCATTGATTAAGCATAGTCAAAAGAATCTAGTACATGAGCAGAAAGAGACAGAAAAGAAAACGAGTGTTTAGTTCCGACAAATTGTTCACTATCCAAGTCAGACCACCGCATCTAAACAACAGTATGCCGTAGACAGTCGTCAATCAAGGATAATACTCTAAATAATTGGAGAATTCAAGCAACAGTTGTTATTTGTTTGATATAGAAGAACTCACTCACTCACTCAGTTTCTTTTTTTATGTTTCTTTTCTGGGTTTTGAGAGATTCTTTTCCCGCTTCCAATTTGTAAGGTTTAATTTGAAATTAAACTTCTAAAGCAGAGGAATGTGAGAGAACCAGTAGCTTATTATATAAATAGTGGATCATTTGATTAGTAGTATAATAGTAATCACTAATGTCATCGATGTATGATCCCCAGATCACATGATAAGACCATAGTTATAGTAGTAGTTAAATAAAAGTGGGAATGACTGTTCTTCAACTGCTATCTTTAACTTTGACCTTTTACTTTTGTGCCGATGAAGTGTAAAGAGTGGGTAAGGGTGGGAATAGGGATAGGAGGATAGAAGTTTTAAATCTTGAAGAGCCAACAGTGGTAAAAAAACCCTACAA